>VDFB02321520.1:0-88914 GCA_007258455.2 Sequoia sempervirens
AAGCGAACCTTAAATGCACTAATGATATCACTTCTTGAATGAAATCTGCTGCTTGAAAGTTCGACCTGTTGCTGATGGAAGATGCGAACTGCTGCTGAATATATTCGAATTGGAGTGAATTGATTGATGTCAAATGAGAGGACTCTATCCTCTTTATATACCAAGCCAGGCGGTTTCCTCACTAGGGCCGACCTAGAACAAATGTAATTTATTTTAATAAAGCAAAGGCCGACCTGCCTTGTGATGAATTTATTTAGGAGAAAATATCTCCCGCAGCTACAACACTAACAGATTGGCCTGCGACACTCACCCATATTGCCTACTCTAATGGTCCTATGGTCTCACTTCTAGGTATTTTACAAACGGGTTTGCCTACTCGATTGAGTTCTCCAAAATGAAATTACAAGCCCAACGCTCTTAGAACAGCGAGTGATAGCATTAATCATGGCATCCTGTGCTTCTGCTGTGTATGCATGATCCAATGTAGCAATTGTAGTTGTTGCTCCTTCATCCAGGTGATCATTACTTCCACCATTCACTCTTAAGCCAGTGAAGTTTTCAGTCTTAAAGAATATATATTCTGTAGGTGATTTCAAAGGGGTCCTGTATTAGGAATCCTTCCAAATTGTGGGTCCTGGGTTTTTGCCCCATATTACTTTGAATTGAAGTTCAATCTTGAATTTCTTATATTTAGGTTAGAATTTGTTAAAGTTGATGACGATCAACCTAGAACAGCTGCCAAAAGAGTGTAAAGACCAGGGCTTCGTTGGTTGGAAGCAGAAGCATTAGACAAGAATTAGGGCATAACATATTGTGAATTCCACAAGTCTTAGTTTGTTTCGAATCGGGTTACCATAAGTTTTCGTCCTTAGATTAATTTAAGCTTTTTATGAACTGGGTACAATTCAGAATTTCAATCCAAAACAATGACATGAATTGAGAAATGGTGTGCATGTAATATTGTAAGACTAATATAAATGATTTTATTCTACAGAATTTTCAGCCACATACGCAAGAATGGTATGGACACCATATAGTAGAATAGGGGGCTAGAAAAACTGAATTATATCAATTTTATAGACGATCCATACATATTTGGGGCTTTTATGCATGTTTACACGGGTGAAATGAAACAACAAAACTTTATTTTAAAACTATGCTTAAAATATAGTCAATATACTTTTAGCCTTCGAAACTCGTTGGCATTTGAAAACTAGTCAGGTGTTTCAATTAAAAGGAAGTTTCAGTTGAAAAAGGACGCGCCTAAATGCACTGAAATCTGCCATGCAAAGCTAATACAGATGATAGCAGGGGCTAGAAATTTGAAGGATGATTCTAGAGACAGTACAGCTACAACATTAATGGAGTTGGGTTGCCTAGGAAAATTGGAGCCTTGATTGGAGTTTTTAAAAGTATCGATGGCTTAGGTAAGGATACTAAGTAAGAAAAATAAAATAAAAACAAACATCAAAGATCTTGCTTTGTATGATGCATTTCACAAACTTGGAACTGCAAAGCATAGAATTCTTAATCCATGAGTTATTAATTGATAAGATGTCAACTTGATATTCTTTGATAGAGTGAAGACTTTTTATCAATAGTTGATTTTAGATATTAATTGTTTTTTAAGTTTGAATACTTAGTAGATAATATTTATTGAGTATGACATAGTATTGGATTATAAATCAATAGTTTGAATAGTTACTGATAATATTTATCGAGAATGACATAGTATTGGATTATAAATCAAGAGTGTACAGTTACCATTTCTATTAATATTTGGATGATTATTGTTATAGTCATTAACATTATATTCACTGTTCATTCCCTCTTAGAAGATTCTTATTCACTAAGGTGACTAAACTGTCTTGTTCATTGCCAATGGATCACTGCCCTTCAGAGTAAGGATTGTCACTTAATACCTGCACTGTCATTTGAAATTTATGTTTGTCATTCATAGGTCAACAAGGTATAAGGTCCTAATATATTTTCATAACTGTCTTACTCCTTTTTAAACTGTCCCTTTCTCTTCTTCCTGTCATGTGACTGCCCTACCTTCATTCTAAGAGAATTCATATACCATGCTCACTGTCATATTTGTCTTCGTCATGTTCTCAATACTTTGAACTTGCTCTTTTATACTTCTCACTGATAATTTCATCATTGTCCTCTTCAATGATCTCATCTCTTTATTCATTGTCCTCTTCAATGATCTATAATGCTCTTGTGTTGGCCTCTACTAACTTCAACAAGAGCAGATAAAAAATTTCTTCGTTTCAAGGGTAAGGTTTTGACTACAAATCAGCAGTACTTAAAAGTTGTTGTCATGTTTCTTTTCAATGACTTCTAATTTGATGTTTATATGTTTTCGGTGCTAGGCATTTGCATCCCAATAAGTGTACTGCTGTAAGAAATTGGACCTGGATTCAGAAAAGTGAATGTAAACGGTGGAGCCATTGCTCTTGGTCACCCACTCGAAGTAACAAGTGTGCTGAGTTTGCATTTTTGATTGAGGTTGTAAAGGCTTGGATGTTAATATTCAGGCTTGTTGCACTTGCAATCTGTACTAGGCTACTTGCTACTAACTGTTTTGAGTATAAATGAAATAAAGTAAAAATTTACATTTTCAGTGATATAGGAAATGTTAAGACAGTTAAAAATTTCAAATGTTGGCATGCTTAGTACATTTCCACGAGTGCAAGGCTGTTGGCTGCTTGAATAGGATTAGTGGAGAAATCTTAAGAGAGAAAATTTTCACCAGTTTGCCAATTTTTTCCCACGTATTCAAAGTGACCAAACATTAAATTTACCAACTTTTTAATCTGCTCAAAAGCTCTTAACAGTTTCTAAGAAAACCTACTTAATTTGAAGCTAATAATGAAAATTTGCACAACACGAGCAGGCCACAAAACAATTAAATATTTCTTATCATAAGAAGAGGATTTGTTTGATTGTTTGGTTGTTGTATATTTTTCTTCCAGGGGCTCGGTGTGTGGGAACATTACTCCACGAAGTGAAGCACTGTGGTAAAGATTGCAGGTTTGGAGTTGTGTCCATGTGTATAGGTGAGAGCAGGGGCCATGATGCTCCCCGCCTGTTTTAATTTACCAGCAGTTGCCATTTCTCTTCCAATGTTGTTAATCAATTGAGAGAGACAGAGAGAGTACTATAATTTATATAAGTAAAAATTAGTCCATTTCTCTTCTCCTGGGTTTGTGCAGGAGAGGGAGCAACTTCATTACATGAAATTGTTCTTCTGTTATTATGGCAAAATGACTGCCTGTGCTTGTTTCTATATATATCTAGAGAGAGATCATTTTGGATAGCAATGCAACTGTGATGGTGCAGCTTGACAAATTTTAGTGCGAGTTCTTGAACTTTAAGTATTGCTTCTTTCTTCTATGGAATGCGAGTGCGTCTAAGATACTAACTTTCAATATTATTGAGTAAGATAAACATCGACTTACCAGGTACAATGAGTCTTGAATGAGCTCCGATTTCCTAGGGTCTCCAGCTATAGATCTGAAACCAAAAAAATTTAGAGGCTGAAACTATAGCCCCTATCAAACAGGACAGCCTCTCATGGTAGAGAGAACAGCAAAAAATCTAGATGATTGCAAACTTGATTTTCAGAAAAGGGCGTATAAATTTACCTTGATCATTGCAAAAAGCATAGTTAAGCAGCAATAAAAAAACGTGTGTGACTCCAAGGATGAAGAGAAAACGATGCAGCTGTGCTCAATGTAGAGGCCAAAGATGATGTAGATGATATTGTTGGCAACTTCTTTTTTGCCAACAGAATTTCATTCTTGTGAAGATATACAATAGTATATGTTGTAGCCACTGCTTTGGGCGATGTACTAAAACAGATCCTATCGGAACAGAATTGTATGCAACAGCATTTTCTTCTGTTATGATGCATTTGTGCCATTTGATTGACTACACAGGTGTACTACGATCAATGTTGTAGACATTACTTTGGCCAATGTATTGTCTTGTTCTTTGTGTTTGACCTGGCAAGGTAGAGAGCAAAAACACTAATCTACACTTATTAGCCACCTGCGTTTGAACTTGGATGTTGGAGACTTGATATTTTCCAACATGATATATACCCCTGTTACCATTGCAGGCAGCCTCCAGCTTTTCTCTCTTTCTTTGTGCATCCTCTTCCTCTGCTTTACACAAGAACAATGATTTATGTTGCTGGTTCTACTTTGGCCGATATATTATCCTCTATCGTGCAGCTCCTTTAAGAACAAAATGGTGAGCTCATCACAAAATCTATCTGTATTTTCGAGAATTTGTCAAAGATAATTGGAGAAAAATTCCACAATTAGTTGCCTTCATCCTTCACTAGCAATAGGATAAGTGGCCTAATGTGAACTATAGTGCAGAGTGATATCTTAATAGTACAAAAGAAAGCGATTCCATTCTGACATTAGTTTTAAAAACAAGAATCCAAGTCTTAAGAGTTTTCTGGAGAAATCAGCCGAGATAAGATGCCAACAAAAAAAAATGCCATAAGGTCTAAAATGTAGATAGCTCCATGTGAATGACAAATACCTCAATGGTCATCATTCATTAGTATACTATTGAGGAATAGTTAGACACTATTAAAGAATAGTGTTTGTATATGATTGGGACAAAAAAATCAAACACTATTCAAAATGTTTACATCGTTGTAATATTACTGTACACAACTATTAACGAATTGAATTGAAGGAAAATGGTTTTGTAATATTAACAAAAATATGAAAGGAATATAAACATTAGAAAATATAGTCAACAAAATTTAATTCTTGCATTCAATTGGTTGATTCTTGCCAAACTATTAAAACTAGATGAATCCATTAGTATACCTGCCTACGGCAGGAAATAATAAGAAATTTTTCCGTATAAAGTTCATGATCTGATTTATTTTCAGACAAAAATACTAGAAGATATGTTCTTAAAAATACAATTGATTAACATAAGTAACAATAACCAATACAACTGATAAAGGTAAGTACTAGTAGTTAGTTTACTGCTATCTATGCAAGGCTGGCCTTGTAGCCTAAACTGGATGGATGTGAAGTGGGGGAGTGGTGTGGGAAAATACTAGGTTTCCTAGAAGTTTTGTATGAAGTTCTATTTTGATTGTGTTGTTTTTAGGTCATGTCGACCATTTTGTTAGCATTTGGTGGAGTAGGAATAAAACTTGATCTATTATGATCAATGGATTGGGAGGTGGAAAGCATGGATGGGTTTTGAAGCTCTAACTTGTCTTGGTTGCCAACCTTGTCAAAGGTTAGAAAACACAATGGGTTTTATAATTTGCATCATTAGGTCATCTATGGGTTTGACAAGAAGAACTTAATTGTTTTGGGGGCCTATTTAAGACATGGCTCGACCATGAAATGGGGTTAGAGGCATTATTGTTGGATTGACATTTTGAGAAGTTGAAGGAAACAGCGTTTTGAGAGACAGTTTTATGAGTTTTGCATTCAAATTGTGCTTAAATGGAATAAATTTACTGTTATTTTGGTTGTAGAATGTAGTGTGAACATTGTGCAAGCTCAGTGTGCCATCCTTTTGTCTTTGTAAATCGTTTTCATCTTGTATTTGTATATAGTTTGTTTTCTGTCTTTTTCAGGCCTGTATCAGGCAGTTTTGAGAGAATGGAGTCCTAGAGCACTCTCCCACTGTACAAATTGTACAGCCCTTTGGGAATAGTGTCTAGGCTCCCTTAGTGTAAATATGATAGTTTGTAGGGCTTGTGGGAGTTCAGGAGGTGCTAGCAAAGTTTTGCCCTAGGCGAGCCAGGCAGGGTCCGGCTAGGGAAGGCAGTGGGAAAAAGACTCATATCTTGCATGGGTATTAAGATTTTGGAGAAATTCTTTTTGGTGAATTTTGTTGAGGGTCTTGGCAATGCTTGGTAGTCAGGAGGAGGTTTTAGCAAGTCGTTTGGAGGGAGAACTTTTTGACAGTCTGAAAACAGCCATGAAAAGCTTAAAAACCCTAGGGTTTTGACCATTTTTGTGTGTGGACAGTGTATGGGCTGTGCAGGCTTAAAACCCTGAAAATCCTTGAGGTGTAGGCATGAGAAACACAAACCCTAAACAAAGAACCTAGGTCCTTTGGTGGGTTTAGAAGGAAATTGCATTTTATCTCTGTTGAGAGGCCTAATTGGGGCTCTAGGCTTGTAGCCTTTTCAAACCCTAGGAGGGGATTCTGTGAAAGCGATGGCTTATTGGAAACTTGTGATTGCATAAGAATCTAGCAGAAGGTTGAGGTTATTTGGCCTTTAAAGAAGAGTAAGGGCCAATGGAGAGTATGTGGCGAAGCACCAAGGTTGACTTGGTAGAAGGAAAGCATGTTGATAGTGGGGTTGGTCAGTAGGAGTAGTGGCACCAAACCTGAGGCAGGACCACTGGTACAAGGTGGAAGAGACACCTAGGAGTTCTTGGGAGTAAGGACTCAGAGCATGGGCAGTGAGTGCCTCATACAACCCTAACCTATCAGGGAGCTAGACATGTATGGATGTGAGGTGAGGAGGTTCAATGCCTTCTTATGAGAGATTTATAGATCACTGGGCATAAGGTGTCATGGTTTTCAGAGGAAGATATCACAGCTGCACTCGGAAAGGGAAAAAAAACTTCAAAATAGGGTTTATACATCATTAACCAGCAAGTGTTGTCCAAATGCTACATGAGATTGCTTAGAGGCGTAAATGATTCACAACCTCTCTTTCGCAATAGAGGCTACAATCGAGCGCCACAAAGGCTACAATCGAGCGCCACAAAGACTTCCTACTGCAATCTTTTGATATAGAATTATATTGTTCCTTGTACAATCGACAAAGATGCCCTCATGCGCTCTAACTACACATTTTCAGAGGCATAATTTCCTTTAGCAATCATACGAGAACTGTCTCAAGCCCCCTTTTTAGTACAAGTGATGAAGAGGGGGAGACAGCTCGCATTTTTTCTTATCGTGAGATTTACATGTGAGACATCCCTGTGGTGGGATTTTGTTACACATAAATATGTGTTCTAACCCATATGGCTTGACAAGTATCAAGCCTGCAGGATATGCACCTCCATTGTTCACATGCATCACCAATTACATGAAGAAAGCACTTACAGTCGAGGCCACAATCACCACAGGCTAAATACTCTGATCTTTCATAGTCCATTTGAGAGTTCAAAGCTCACACTAAAGTCACAGATTTCTATTATGTGTAGCTTGAAAGGGCGGCTACAGAGTTAGCTTGTTATCAAGAATTGTATTCATTTTTGTTCTCCACTTTATTCACGCATATACAATTCACGTAGAAAAAAATGAGTCAGCTTGTTTCATGGAA
The DNA here is from genome assembly GCA_007258455.2 of Sequoia sempervirens. NCBI lineage: Eukaryota > Viridiplantae > Streptophyta > Pinopsida > Cupressales > Cupressaceae > Sequoia > Sequoia sempervirens. The sequence continues at coordinate 7,343 of VDFB02321520.1, forward strand.
GCTAGCTGCACATAACCTGTTTCTGTCACAAAAAGACAAGCTTTGTCAGCATTCATATGACTCTGCCTTATGGGATTGTAACTCAACTTCTACATCTTAGGGTATCTCTGCAGACAGGTCAACACCATCCATTGATTCAATGGCCTCTTCATTTACCCAAATTTAATCTTCCAAAAGTTTCGCTCCATTCAGCTGAGCTTTTTTCAGACATATTTTGCTTAGTTTGTAAAAGCAATCACAATCATGTCTGCAGCTCTGCTGGCGCTATTATCCCCAAGGGGAAAAAGGGAAATCCCTGGAAAATTATCAAGATCCTGTTCTAAACATATCTTCATAACTTCTTTGATTTAGACTCACCAAAAATCTCCACAAGAACACTTTCCATCCTTAAAATGATGGTAGCGATTATTATCCCTCAGAATTATTTCCCTAGAAATTATCTTGGAGATGAACTTACCAGCAGTGTGACAATCCCCACATATGCGAAGGTTTTTGGTTACTCGGATAATTGTACCAGGGTGTGTACTCATAAACCCAAATGCAATTGCCAGTTTCTCACTATGGTGGCTAAGAATTAGTTCTTTTTGCTCTTCCTCTACATCACTCAGGACAAAGCTTAAGTCGGGAACATATCCTAATGCCTTCATGTGCATGGATAATACCTCTAACGTCTCATATATTTTCTCTGTTTGAGGATGTGACCTATCTCCTACCAGGAAAGTGTGAACTTTTCTATTGACCTCAATCCAGCTGCATCCAGGAGTCTTTTTCACCTTCTTCTCTTTCATCATTTTCCGCACTTTTTCAATGTTTTCCCATTTTCCAACTGATGCATAAATGTTTGATAGCAACACATAAGGGAAATCATTTTGAGGGTTCAATTCAAAAAGGTCATATGCAACACGTTCTCCCAAATCTACATTTTTATGAACTCTACAGGCAGCAAGCAAAGAACTCAACACTTTAGCATCGGCCTTCATTGGCATTTTGTTGATAAAGTCTTTAGCCTCGTCAAGATTCCCCGCACGGCCAAGAAGGTCAACCATGCAGCCATAATGCTCCATTGCTGGTGTGAGGTTATAATTTTGAGTCATGCAATCAAAATATTTTTTTCCTTCATTCACTAGACCGGCGTGACAACATGCATATAAAACACAAAGAAAAGTGACAAGGCATGGGTTTGTACCAGAGCGTTGCATCTGTTCAAAGAGATTGAGGGCCTCCTTTGCACAGCCATTCATACCATATCCCCCAATTATAGATGTCCAGGACACAACATCTTGATGTTGCATTTTGTCAAATATCTTGCGTGCTTCCTTTATGCTCCCACATTTTGCATACATATCCATAAGAGCATTTGAAACGGTAGCATGGGACTCTAATTGCCTTCTAACAATTTCCTTATGTATCTTCTTACCCTGTTCCAGAGCAGCCAACTTGCCACACGCCGGTAGAACACTGACAAATGTCTTCAATTCCGGCCTTACACCAGCAAGTTCCATTTGTTGGTAAAGCTCCACGGCTTCTTTACAATGTCCATTATGTGCATATCCTGCGATCATTGCAGTCCAAGGTGCTGTAATCTTCTCTGGCATTTCCTGAAAGACCTTTACGGCTTCTTCAACCTGACCATTTATCATATATCCTGCAATCATGGCTGTCCATGATATGCCAGTCCGCTGCGGCATTTTGTCAAACAAATCACGCGCCTTCTCTATCTTTCCACATTTTGCGTACATATCTACAAGGGCATTTTGCACCAAGATATCATGCTTTAATCCACTTCTACTTAACTGATTATGAATTTCAACACCTTGTTCCAGAGCTGACAAGCTGGCGCAGGCTGACAGAGCACTTGTGAAGGTTTTCAAGTTCGGCACTACTCCCACCTGCTGCATTTGATGGAAAATCTCTAGGGCTTCTTCAGTGAGCCCGTTCTGTTCACACCCTGCAATTATACTTGTCCATGACACGACATCTTGTTGTGGCATTGTGTCAAACACATGGAGTGCATTCTCCATGTTTCCACATTTTACATACATATCTACAAGGGCATTCCCGACAAATAAATCTGACTGCAGTCCTCTTCTAACTGCTTCCTCATGGACTTCCAGTCCATGCTCCAGAGATACCACCCTACCTATTGCAGAAAGAATGGCGGAGAGGGTGAAATGATTGGGTTGAATGCTTGTCCTCTGCATTTGGGAAAAAAGCCCTAGTGCCGCTTCAGCTTGCTCGCTGCTAGCATAGGCTGAAATCATGGCAGTCCATGAAATCACATTTCGTTCAGGCATTTCATCAAACACTTCACGGGCATCCATTAAGCTTCCACACTTGCTATACATGGTGATAAGCGTGTTGAACAGAAAAGTTTCTGACATAAATCCTCTCATATTCATATGCGTATGGATTAATTTTCCCTCTGACAATGCTTTTCTCTTTATACAGCTTTGCAGAAGGCATGAATATGTAGAAGGTTCTATACGCTGGTCCATAATTTGCAACATTTGTATAGCCTCTTTTAGTTGTCCCTGTTGACACAGGGATCTCACTTTCTCGTTAGAGTTAGTTTGGCTATGGCCTAGGTTTTTCTGAAGAGCAATGGTTGCATTCGTTTTCCTATGCTGTTGAAGCATTAAACCAACCAGTAATGCCATTTTTTTGTGTTTCTTTAGTGGCTGCGAGGTAGCCATCAATTCTGTTGTTGCAGCTATATTCTGTAGCGAAACAGGCCTCTGTAATTACCATTTTGGTGTAACAAGAAGGATTTGCAGTTCATTTAAAAGTATATTGCAACAGCCTAAGTTAAATATATACGATGATATATGTATATATATTTAAAGATAGTTGGGAATCGAATCCTTTTATAAGAGACAGTTCACTAGCAATCGCACCTGTGTGTGGAATGGGTGCACGGAAGAGGTGTGGAAGGTCAATTTAGCTAAAAAAGGGTTATTTTTATTTATTTATTTTTTTCTTGGGATACATTTGTGCAATACAATTGGCAGGTCACTTATCAAATAATGTTATTTGTGTAAAAAGAGGTTTCATGGAGAATTGATATCTTCAAATCAATTATGCATTCATTTACAAGGATCTAAATATGATTGAAACAAAACTTTCAAATCAAGAATATAATCAAGCCCCTTTACCAACAAGCTCATGTTATGCTTGCAATAAGGAGACGAAGAGAGAAGTGGGGGGCGGCGCTGGGGCGCGGGGTTGTAAGGAGATAGAGATAGAGTATAAAGATAGAGGGTGATAGGGAGAGGAGGAGATGGAGAGAAAAAGAGAGAGGAGAGAGTGATGGATAATGTAAGAGATAAATATATAGAGAGGGAGAGAAAGAAAGATATAGGAAGTGATATATAGAAAGAGGTAGAGAGAGGGAGAGGAAAGATAATGAGGTTCAAGAAGAGGAGAGGAGAGGATATAGGAAAGAAAGAGACCAAGATAAGAAGATGAAATAGAGAGGAGACAAAGAGATGGGGTGGATGAAGATAAAGAGAGGAAATAGATAGAGATGGCATGGAAGGGATAGAGATAAAGCATAAAGACAGAGAGGATATGGAGGACAAGGAGAGGGAGAGATGAAAAGAGAGGAGGACGGATGGATACAAATGTAAGAGATAAATATATAGAGAGGGAGAGATAGAAAGATAAAGATAGAGATAGGAAGTGATATATAGAAAGAGGTAGAGAGAGAGATGCAAAGATAATTAGATTTAGAGGTCTAAGAAGGGGGAGAGGGAGAGAGGAAGATATAGAAAGAGAAATAGAGAATTATATTTAGAGGTCTAAGAAGAGGGAGAGGGAGAGAGGGAGATATAAAAAGAGAGAGAAATAAAGATAATGGATATAAGGAGAGAGAGAGAGAGAGAGAGAGAGGGGAGATAGATGGAAGAGAGGAAGAGGGGAGGAAAGGAAGGTGATAAAGAGAGATAGGGAAATAAAGGAGATGTAGAGAGACAGATGGAGCATGATGAGGAGGAGACATTAGATTTAAGAGACAGAGTGACAGACACTGAAAACAAAGATAGAGAGAAAAAAATAAAGATGAGAGGAGAGGAAATAGGGAGATAGAGAGAGGGGGGAGAAAGGAGATAGAGGATATATGGAAGGAAGGAGGATATATATAAAAGAAGAGGAAGATGGAAGGGAGATATAAATGGATAGAGAGGAAGGAAAGAGGGGAGTGGAGGGAGGAATGGATATGGATAGATATAGATGGAAAGAGATAGATAAATATAGAGGGAGAGATGGAATGATAGAAGGAAAGGGAGAGTGATGAATATGTAGAGGGATATAATTTAATTTGTATTATATAAAGTATATATTTTATATATTAATTATTTGTTGTATTATATTTATATATTACTTTAATTTGTGCTATATTAAAATATATTAATTGTTTAATTAAAATAATTTTATATGTACATTTAGAAGTTTTATTATAAAATATAATATATAATAATCATATATTTTTATATATGTACAATATATTATAATATAATATAATTTGTGTTATATAAAATATATAGTAAATATTAGGTTTTTTAAGGGGTAAATGTTTTTAGACCCAAAGCTATGAACCAGTGAGTCATAAACAAGGGACCTCATCCCTAATGTAAACATTCAATAATAACACCCCAATGGAGTTTGAACCTTGATGGAAAGAACAACACCATAACTTAACCATCACAATATGCCACTATTGGCTATATTAAATATTAATTATATATTATATTATATTATAAATTTATATTTAATACTTTCTAATATAAAATTTAATATATATAATTTAATAAATATAACTATAATATTATTTTAATAAAATTTACATTATATACTCCTATTTATGGGAGAGGCGAGATTAATCCTACTCTTAATCCCTAATTGGGCATGACGTGGCAACCACCAAATGTTGGATGGGTGAAGAGTTAACTTTGATGGCACAGGTCTCCAAGGGAAATTGGGGCCATCAGAAGTAGGATGTACATATTAAGAGATTATATGGGAAAGATAATCACAAAAGTGGTGAAAATTTGGTAATGGGAATGAATAATAAAGAAAAACATAGGCGATCTAGTTGGGGATTAATTTAGGTTGAAAATTGGGTTTTAAATGGTTGAAAATTGGGCATTAAGTGGAAAAAGTAGTTTTTTGGTAATTTCATCACAATAAAATGACTGTCCAAGCTTTTTTGGACTCTATCACTCACCAAATTCAAGATCTTGGTCTTTCAATGGAGTTGAATAAAGAGAAGGCAATGGTAGCTAAGGCATTTGAGGAATGGGAGCTCAGAGTGGAGACTTTTTGGAAGTAAAAATATCATATTGATTGGCTTTAGGAAGGCGATAGAAATACTGCCTTCTTTCATAACTCTGTTGTTGCGAGGAAAAATGGAAACTGTATCACCTCTTTGGAGTCTTCAAACGCGACTCAGCTTTCTTCTCGAGTGGAGTTTTCTCAAGAGGCATCTCAGTTCTTTTTAGCTCTATTTACTAAGGATTCTCCCCTTGCGAGTGTTGAGGAAAATTCTATTTTAGCTTGTATTCCTTCTTTGGTTTCTAATTAGATGAATGAGGCTCTTTTTTGGCCCATCTCTTTGTAGGAATTAGAGACAGTTGTGTTCCAAATGAAAAAAGGAAAAGCCCCTAGCCCTAATGGATTTCCTATTGAATTTTTTCAAGAATTTTGGGAGATTATTAAAGTTGACCTCTTGGAGGTTGTTCAAGAGTCCTAAAGGAATAAATAAATGTTGAAGGCCATGAATTCCACTTTTCTTAGATCTTATTCCTAAGAAGGAAGGTGCTTGCTCTATGGCCCAATTTAGATCCATTTCTCTATGCAGTGTGCTTTATAAAATTATTACTAAACTGATTGCAGAAAGGATTAAGCCTTGGCTTAATTTATTGATTTCCAATGAGGAGGGGGGGATATGTTGCTAGAAGACAAATTCTAGATGAGGTTGTAATTGCTACTGAGGCCATTCACTATCTGGCAATCTCTAAGGAAAAGACTATGTTCATTAAATTAAATATGGCTAAAGCTTATGATAGGGTTGAATGGGCCTTTTTGTAGAAGCTTCTCTTGGCTTTCAAATTCGATAGAGATTCAGTTGATTGGATCATGAGTTGTATAATTTCTGCCTCCTTTTCAGTTCTTATCAATGGAGACTCTTTATAGTTGTTTGGAGCTTGTAGAGGTCTTCAAAAAGTGGGTCCTTCAAGTCTCCTTATTTATTAATTATTATAGTTGAGGGCTCGGCATATTTATCATGTCTTGTGTTAGGCAAGGGTTGATTCAGGGGTGGAGTTGGGGTAATAGTTTGCCACCTCTTTCTCACCTCCATTTTGTTGATGATACTACCTTAACAGGCATGGATAGAATACACGAAGCAGTGAATTTTAGGAAGGCTTTGGAAATCTATGGTTCAATCTCTTCCTATTTGCAGGTGCTTTGTGCAAGTTGCTCCTACTCGCTTTGTTATGGAGTTTGATGCCCTCGCTTGCCAATTCCTTTGGGAGGGAAATTTACTCAATTCAAAGTGGGGTCTGGTTAAGTGGGAATCTATTTCCAAGCCAAAACAAGGAGGTCTCACGCGCAAGCCTGCTGGTTTGAATAGTCATGCTTTAGATACTAATTATTGGCCTGATGGTGCAGTTGCTAGGATTAGGATTGTGCCAGAATTCTCACTCATAAGTATCTCCCAAGGGTGAATTATTGTGATGTTCCTTAGCATAGCCTCCTAGGAAAAGGGTCTATAATTTGGGATACCCTCAAAAGAGGGGCTAAGTTGATCAAGGAGGGTCTATTTTGGATTTGAAATAAGGGTTATTAATCTCTTTTTTGGTATGATTCTTGGATGGTTATTCCCCTATTATATTATTCTTTCCTCATTTACAACCCCTCCATGATAGTTTGGTTGAAGTTGGTTGAAGCAAGGTGGAAGACTTTAAAACTATTCAAGTTTTGGGTTAGGTGGAGGTGTTTCGATGGAAGGATTCTTAGGAGTGGCATCTAGGAGTTGTTGAGGAGGTGAGACAAGAGCTTGCTCAAATTTTGGGTGGTAGAATATGCAGTTCTTTAAAGGGGAAGGATACTTTAGCTTGGGATCTAGATCCAAAGGGAAAAATTTTGGTTGCCTTAGAATACAAAGAGTTGGATAAATAGTTGTATGGGAAGGTTGTTGTTCCTTAGTGGAAGTAAGTATGGGATAAGTTTTCTTGGCCCACGTGTAATTTCTTCTTATGGCTAGTTTTTCAAAATATCCTATGTCTTACTTGGGAGAATTTGCGGAAGAGAGGTTTCTAGGGTCTTGAACTATTTGTGTTTTGTGTAATAATAGTGAGGAATGCACTTTGCGCCTCTTTTTTCAGTGTCCTTTCTCTAGGGATATTTGGCATCTCTAGTGGGGAGTTTGGGAACATGCTTGTTTTCATGCCTCTTCTTTGGTTGAGTTTTGGAAAATTTTAGGGAGGCCTCCAACAAAGACATCCTTTCTTCAAATTGCTTAGTTTATTGTCCCTAATTTTATTATTTGGCACCTTTGGTTAGAAATAAATCAAAGGATTTTTCAAAATGTGAAGTTGGTGGGGGCTCATTTATGAGGGAAGATCATCAATAGGGTCTAGAAGACTATTTTAGCTAAGTGTTACCTTTTGATTACTGTGGATCCTAGTGATTTGGCATTTTTCAAGAATTTGAACTTGGTGGACAAAGGTTCTAGGTACTCTAATGGTAACGTTCCTTGCAAGGTCAAGAAGAAGATTCATCGAGAGGGTGTTGGCATCCTCCTCCTCAAGGAATTTTAAAGATTAATAATGATGGTTCTTCCAAGGGGAATCCTAGGCATGCGGGGATTAGTGGTATTGGTAAATATAGTTATGGCTTAGTGTAATTTTTTTCTTCTCTATTTATAAGGTTTGTCATTCTAATAATCTCATGGAGGCTCTTGCAATTCTTTATGTTGTTGAACGAGGATGTTCCCTGTGATGGAAACAAAATCTTATTTGTGAATTAGATTCACAGAATATGGTTGACATTCTAAATGAGCAAAGACTTGATGGTACTAATTGGCAACTGGCTAAACATTGTGGTCAAACAAATTGTGAACCTATGTAGTTCCCAGGAATTTGTTTCTTTTTGTCATATTCCTAGTGAATGAAATAGGGTGGCTAATCTTCTAGTGAAGTGGGCCTCTGAGCATTTAAAGAGGATGGGATATCAATGATAGGATGTTTCAATGGCTAGTGAACAACCAGAGATAAAATCCCAACATATGCTATACATACATTGTTTAAACAAAGATAAAGGCTTTCTCTTACAAAGTTTACAACTCCCATATTCCAAGGATAAACTAATTGATCCCAAGTTGAGTTGTACAATTATGATAAAGAAATTATTGTAAGATATACATTGATAATTTTCTTAAAAGTGCACTTGTATACTGAAAGGACAAGTATTTCAAGATCTAAAAACTTATTTTAAATCTTAATATATATATAGACATAAAAGATGATTTTTGAGTTTTTAGTATTTTAAATATCTCGTATAACTACTTAAATGATATTTGCATTACATGTCCTTTGATTCTACCCTCTTCTTTCACAATCAAAATATTTCGAGGTAAACATGTTTCAAGATTATGATGAAAATAAAGGTTTTCAATAGACACAAGATAGAGTTTGATGTACATCAATAGATCAAAAGAGGGTATCTTGGATCCATGAAGGAAAATAATAGGGTATTATAGCTTATGATGGGCATTACAGCTGGACAGTTGGATGTCTCTTCATCTTGCATAGCAGTAGACAAGTACCCGACCAATAAAGTAGGTATTAGGGCTCAGAACTTCAATTTGCTCACCTTCTGATGATGATGGGGCACTCAACATCGTAACAGGTGTATCATACTTAATGATTTTGGCTTGACATTTCAAATTGAATGAGGTGGAGATGATGGCACAAGCCAAGGGAACTACATAATGAAACGAAGAGCATGATGAAAATTCTGTTCATTTCCTATTATGGATTCATCCACCATGTTTCATTTAATGCAGTGGTCACACAATGCGTTTGAATGTGATAATAGAAGCAATAGTGCGACATTCATCATTGAGTTGGATATTCATGTCAAGCTACTTGTGCTTACAGAATGGTGAGCTCATTTATCTTGTTCATGGAAGCTCTTATCACGAATGCTAATGCATTAGAGTTTGGTGCTATCATGCCACAACAACAATGGACATCAGACTCTACAAAACCCGCATATGCCATAACTTGAGCGAGCGACTGCAAATCACCACAAAATTTTGGAAAGAGGAATTCCATATTGCTCGGCACAGATCAGTCAGCTTTCTCTGGTCGTTCTCGTTGTACTGAATTTTCATTGCCAGGCTGTGTTCTGGTGTGACAAAGTGCGCGATTCATCGTATCTCAACGTCCCTTTAGAAAATGGATTTTATTAGCTTCTGATTTCCTGTTTAGGTCTACTGCTGTTATGTCTGTATACGGTTGAACCTTGGTACAGTGGGCACGCCATTATTGACTGCAATAATTTTTTGTGGACCCTCGACGATTTATATCGAAAGTTTAGTTCGTTACAAGATTTTAACAAACATTTTAATTCTTCCGCACCAATTAATTGAGCCATTTGAATGGGAACTAATTGGAATTTGAACCCTGATGTTAGACGCCTCACCAAGAATTTGTAAATATGAAGCTAAGATGAGTAAATATTATCTACAAAGGATGTGTCATTTTATTACAAATTTCAAAGATTTGAAGGTAAGTTGAGTAAATACTAGCATACATATATTAAATATTAATATATATAAAAAACACTCAGAGTTATTCTGTTTGAGGTGCCTATTTTCATCTTTAAGACTATCTTTTTTTAATTTCATAGTCAGAAGTGATTAAAAGTTTTAATGAACACTCCACTTTCATTTTTTTTAATGATGATTTTATATCATCTATAAGTTTGATATAAATATACAAGTCTATGTTGTATTTTTCTATGGAGAGTTGAGGATTGTGGATATCCATTCTATGAAAGTTGTTTGGAGTATAATTTAATATTATATTTTGAGTGGTTTGAACCTTAGAAATAGGTATACGAAACACTACGGAACACCATAGTTTTCATTAATACGTTAAGATATATATGTTTGAAAAAGAACTAAACCTTTTTTCATTAATGATGTAATTGAAGAAAACATACCATCACCCTCACCAATTATACTGGATCAATTGAACTACAACATTCAAATAACTTTCAAGTTCTAATGACCAACTTTCACTTTTTCTAACGATGATTTTAAACACGTGTACAAGTCTATATTGATACATCTATTATAAATCAAGAATTGGGAATGCTTATGTTACAAAAATCGATCAAGGTACAATCTTATATTAAATTTATCACTCTCATCAATTATACTTTATTGAACTACAACCTTCTCGTAACTTCCAAAATTCCAAAACTATAATCGTATTCAATTGGATGAGATCATTTGTTTAATTCATGTAATAAGAAATTAAGTTAGAAGGAATTGTTGAGGAAGGGAGGGTGTTGGTTAGGATTTGCTAGGAAAGGAGACAAGAGAAAGGATGACAGGCATGAGTGGATATACCTTAGAAAATTGACTGGCACCCAGAGGCAACTGGCTTTGGAAGGTCTCTAACAATTTGGTAGGTAGCATTTAGCTTCCACACACCTAAGACATAATAACTTTAGATGTTTCATAGTGTGGTATGGGGTTTCCCCCATCTGTAAGTTTGGTCTTAATCTTTTTTCATTTTAGGTTTCTAGTCCTGATGATATCATGGAGTTTGTTTTAGAATGTTTTTGATTAAATAACTAGGGTTTTGAAAGGGCCTTGAAACCTTTTACAAATCAAAAGATAGATTGTTCAGCTCAACAAAACAACAAAAAACTAGTAGAAAACAACAAGACAACACAAAGAAGCAACCAAATGGAACCACTACAACTCCATCAAGATGGAGCAAAACACTACACACCCTGCTCAAGGTGGTTTAAAAAATTGTTCCAAAGATTTTTGTTAAACCATTATACAAGGGTTCTTCTCCACAAATCTTTTCATCTTTTTTTTTGCAAGGGGGAGAAACAAGACCACTCATAGGACAAACCAAATTAGGAGTATCAATAGAGGGGCCATTAGAATCTTCAACTTGAGGCTTCTAAAAGAGAGTGGTTTGATCTTCCACAACAACATACATCTTCTCTTTTTCCTTCCAAACAAAGTTTTGTTTCTTTTTCCTTCGACAGGTAAAAGAGGCATGACCTACTATACCACAACAATGAAAAATAATGAGAGAATTTTCACATTCAATTTGTTGCACCCACTTCCAAATCTAGAAGATGGGGTTATCTTAGTAGGGAGAATAAGGTTATTCTCCACTAACAAACAAAACTTAGAAGACAATAATTACTTCATCGATTTCATTATCTTATACGTACAACAAAAATTCTCAAAATAATTAGCAATACCCATAAAAATATTTTCATGCCAAAATTCCAAAGGTAGCCCTAGCAAACAAACCCAAATAGGAAACTTAAGAGTGTCTATCAAAGGGTTGAAACTAGGAGACCACCTTTGAAGGAAAAGGTTGTTATGACCAAAAAACCAAGGGCCATGAAGAAGGAACTTAGAGCAATTTTTTTCGCAAGGAAAGGAAAAGAGAAAGAAACCATTTATCATGGCAGTTACCTTGATGTGATCACAAACTTTTTAGATCCGAAAAACCCATCTTCTAACAACATCTATGTTGGGACGAAGGCCATAGAATCTCCCAACCAAGGAGCTCTTAAGCCAATCCAAAGTCTTGGAAAAGGTAGAGTCAAGAACATTGAATTCAGCTTGTCCTTCCTCCGAAGATGCAATGGAGCTACCATCAAAAACCTCATAGTGGTCAGACCCATCACCATCCTCCAAAGCACAAATCTCTTATGAGGCAGCCATAGGGGAGGAAGGAAGAACAGTATGAATAGTACTCAAACCCTTAGCCCTACAGTCAAATCCATCAATGGGAAGCTCAACAACTATAGGGGACAAAGAGGAAACAGTAGGGACTTCAAAAGAGGAAAAAGTGTTCTCTTTAGCAATAGCAGGGAGAAAGAATCCCTTTTTGAAACCAAAAAATAGAGCGTTGTCACTAGATTTCTCAACAAAACTAACAATCAAGTTCCTTCGAGCCTTCAAATGAGCCTCCAAAAGGATATCAAGGAGAAGCTCATCCTCCCCAAACAACCCCTCATAGAGCCTATCCTCAGGACAACTGGAAACAACAAAGGAAGAATTATCAACAAGATCTTCAAAGTCAGAGTATAGGAAATCATCCTCATCGCACTCTTGAGCCACAGGTCAACAACTAGAGGGGAGACTTTCCCACTTTTAGAAGGTACACTACCACCAGAAATAACAATAGAGCCACTCGCCATAGAACCAAAGCCACCATGGGAACCCTCCTACAAAATTGGCCCACCCATCACAAAGCTCAGACCAACAATAGGAACCTCAGCTCCAAACAACTTGCCAACAATGTCACCACAATAGATCTAATGACTCTCTAGTCCAAACCTTGTAGAAGCTACATATGCATTTGAAACTCCCCTTTTGTTGTTTCACTTCCCTCCCACCTTTCACTTCCTGCTCATTATTTCTTCAATGATTTAGAATTTTGATTAAAAAAAATTATACAATTTTTTATTACAAACTGATAATGTTTCTAGTTTTGATTATATCATGGAGTTTGATTTATAATGTTGATTAAAAAAATTATTTCATTTTTTATTAGAAACTATTTTACATTATCTAATGGATTGTGGAAATGGTATATCGTTTAACTAAAAGAGGGGTAAAAATTTATTCAAATAAAAAAAGAACAATACAAAGCAAGGGCATTACACAACCCTATCACTCTCCACTAATAAAACTATCATATCATTTAATAAGAAAGGTTTTAATTTCAATTTGATAGATTGAAACAAGAGAAACCTCCTCTATTATTGATTTAATTTGTAATTATTATGAACAATCAATCCATAATATTATATTATAATAAAAAATAATGAAAATTAAAAATATATTTATTAAATATGTACTTTTAAGGAAACGATATAAATTAGTATAAAAACATTCAAAAAGTGGTTTGAACTGTAAAAATAAAATAACTAATTTACCATCAAGCAATTAAAATAATACTAACTAAAAATGTAAAAATCTATTACAATAATACTAACCACAAATGAAAAAAACTATTATAATAATTTACTAGCTACACCACAAAAGATGAGCATTGCCATTATGCACTATTTGAAATAGTGAAACAATCTTACAACTCATGTTTTATTATCAATTTATAAATTTTAATAAATTATCACATTTATTATTAAAAACAACTTAAAACAATATAAAGGAAAAAATCACATCAATTAACTTAGACATATCCATTGAGTTTATTTGAAATGTTTGAAAATATTGTTAAGAAGATATACATTCAAGCATTTGAATGTAATGAAACCTAGAGCTTAGCAATCGAATCTAATAAAGCTTTGCTTTGAGATGAATAATCAAACTTTTTTGTTTTCAAAACTAAAAATAATATTAAAAATAATAGCTTATTAAGATTTTAACAAGATTATATTGACTTTGTTAATATTAATTAGTAATTGTCATTTTATTGTAATAATAAATTGAAGATTTTATTTATGTGTAAGTTTTAAAAGTATTCATTATTATCATCCTATATATATAATATTGTATTTATTTAATTTCTTTTGTATTAGATATTCAAAATAATCTTGATAAAAATCTTCTAAAAATTATAAAAGTATGAAAATATTGTAAATTAGTATGTATTTCCATAACAAATATTATAAAATGATATATATTACTATTATAAACTAGAATACTATATTATATTTCCTTAAAAATGTCATATATAGTAAAACTATAAAAATATGATGATAATGCATGTTTTTAAAGCTTACATATAAAAACAAATCTTAAATGTAATATTACAATTAAATAAAAATTCTAAATTGATATTAGAATAATATTCAAGATTATCTTGTCTAAAATAAGGAAATTTTTCGTAGTATGTAAACTATTTTAAAATATGATTTAAAAGCATAAATCTATTGATAAATACGTCACTTTGCAATGGGTTAGTTGAACAATATAAAGAAAAAAATCACATCAACTAACTTAGACATATCCACTAAGTTTATTTGAAATGTTTGAAAATATTGTTAAGAAGATATACATTCAAGCATTTGAATGTAATGAAACCTAGAGCTTAGCAATTGAATCTAATAAAACTTTGCTTTGAGGTGAATAATCAAACATTTTTATTTTTAAAACTAAAAATAATATTAAAAATAATAGCTTATCAAGATTTTAACAAGATTATATTAATAATTTTTAAAAGATTTCTAACAAGATTATCTTGAATTTTTTAATATCAATTTAGTAATTGTCATTTTATTGTAATATCAAATTCAAGATTTTATTTATGTGTAAGCTTTAAAAGTATTCATTATTAACAAATATTATAAAATGATATATTACTATTATAAATTAGAATACTATATTATATTTCCTTCAAAATATCATATATAGTAAAATTATAAAAAGATGATGATAATGCATTCTTTTAAAACTTAAATATAAAAAAAAATATTAAATATAATATTACAATTAAATAAAAATTATAAATTGATATTGCAAAAATATTCAAGATTATCTTGTCTAAAACAAGGAAATTTTTTTGTAGTATGTAAACTGCTTTAAAATATGATTTAAGAGCATCAATCTATTGATAAATAATTTACTTTGCAATGAGTTAGTAGAAGTCAATTTAAATGGAGAGAATAAAACAACTAAGAACAATATAAAGGAAAAAATTACATCAACTAACTTAGACAAAACCACTAATTTTATTTGAAATGTTTGAAAATATCGTTAAGAAGATATACATTCAAGCATTTGAATGTAATGAAAACTAAAGTTTAGCAATTTAATCTATAAAGATTTGCTTTGGGATGAATAATCAAACCTTTTTGTTTTTAAAACTAAAAATAATATTAAAAATAATAGCTTATCAAGATTTTAACAAGATTATCTTAATAATTTTTAAAAGATTTTTAACAAGATTATCTTGAATTTTTTAATATCAATTTAGTAATTGTCAATTTATTATAATATTAAATTCAAGATTTTATTTATGTTTAAGCTTTAAAAGTACTCATTATTATCATCATATATATAATATTGTATTTTTATTTAATTTCTTTTGTACTTGTTAAAAATCTTCTAAAAATTATAAAAGAAAAATATTGTAATTAATATGTATTTCCATAACAAATATTATAAAATGATATATATTACTATTATAAATTAGAATACTACATTATATTTCCTTAAAATGTCATATATAGTAAAACTATAAAAATATGAAGGTAATGCATGCTTTTAAAGCTTACATATAAAAAAAAATCTTAAATATAGTATTACAATTAAATAAAAATTCTAAATTGATATTTAAAAAATATTCAAGATTATCTTGTCTAAAACAAGGAAATTTTTCATAGTATGTAAACTACAGGTTAGTAGACATCAATTTAAATGGGGAGAATAAAAATGTACACATACTCATTGATGTGAGTGTAAGAAGGCTCTCGACTTAAGTATCATTTTTATATTTGATTAAAAAAATATTTGGCATGGAGAATGGAAAGTAGTAACAAGGAAATCAAAATGTGAATATGATTTTAATAATAGGTTGTATTTTCATATGTAGATTCACAAAAGCAAAAAAAACTATACATGTTTTCATTATAGAATATATATGTATGAGAGATTATATTCCAATGCAAATTATTCCACACAAGCATTACTACACCACTACCTCTTTATAGTGCATGTCAAATGTGTGAATAGGATGTCTTGCTTTAGAGCACAACTCTTGACACAAGAGGTCTCAACTTTTACAATTGTGTTCTTTCAATGAAGTTTAGGTATTCTATATACTCTTGTACAAATCTTTGGATATCATACATTATCTTGAATTTTTTAATATCAATTTAGTAATTGTCATTTTATTGTAATATCAAATTCAAGATTTTATTTATGTGTAAGCTTTAAAAGTATTCATTATTAACAAATATTATAAAATGATATATTACTATTATAAATTAGAATACTATATTATATTTCCTTCAAAATATCATATATAGTAAAATTATAAAAAGATGATGATAATGCATTCTTTTAAAACTTAAATATAAAAAAAAATATTAAATATAATATTACAATTAAATAAAAATTATAAATTGATATTGCAAAAATATTCAAGATTATCTTGTCTAAAACAAGGAAATTTTTTGTAGTATGTAAACTGCTTTAAAATATGATTTAAGAGCATCAATCTATTGATAAATAATTTACTTTGCAATGAGTTAGTAGAAGTCAATTTAAATGGAGAGAATAAAAACAACTAAGAACAATATAAAGGAAAAAATTACATCAACTAACTTAGACAAAACCACTAATTTTATTTGAAATGTTTGAAAATATCGTTAAGAAGATATACATTCAAGCATTTGAATGTAATGAAAACTAAAGTTTAGCAATTTAATCTATAAAGATTTGCTTTGGGATGAATAATCAAACCTTTTTGTTTTTAAAACTAAAAATAATATTAAAAATAATAGCTTATCAAGATTTTAACAAGATTATCTTAATAATTTTTAAAAGATTTTTAACAAGATTATCTTGAATTTTTTAATATCAATTTAGTAATTGTCAATTTATTATAATATTAAATTCAAGATTTTATTTATGTTTAAGCTTTAAAAGTACTCATTATTATCATCCTCTATATATAATATTGTATTTATTTAATTTCTTTTGTACTTGTTAAAAATCTTCTAAAAATTATAAACGCACGAAAATATTGTAAATTAATATGTATTTCCATAACAAATATTATAAAATGATATATATTACTATTATAAATTAGAATACTACATTATATTTCCTTAAAAATGTCATATATAGTAAAACTATAAAAATATGATGGTAATGCATGCTTTTAAAGCTTACATATAAAAAAAAATCTTAAATATAGTATTACAATTAAATAAAAATTCTAAATTGATATTTAAAAAATATTCAAGATTATCTTGTCTAAAACAAGGAAATTTTTCATAGTATGTAAACTACAGGTTAGTAGACATCAATTTAAATGGGGAGAATAAAAATGTACACATACTCATTGATGTGAGTGTAAGAAGGCTCTCGACTTAAGTATCATTTTTATATTTGATTAAAAAAATATTTGGCATGGAGAATGGAAAGTAGTAACAAGGAAATCAAAATGTGAATATGATTTTAATAATAGGTTGTATTTTCATATGTAGATTCACAAAAGCAAAAAAAACTATACATGTTTTCATTATAGAATATATATGTATGAGAGATTATAGTCCAATGCAAATTATTCCACACAAGCATTACTACACCACTACCTCTTTATAGTGCATGTCAAATGTGTGAATAGGATGTCTTGCTTTAGAGCACAACTCTTGACACAAGAGGTCTCAACTTTTACAATTGTGTTCTTTCAATGAAGTTTAGGTATTCTATATACTCTTGTACAAATCTTTGGATATCAAGGAGTGTGGATGGTTCATAGTATATGGTGGTTTTAATGCATATATATAAATCTTATTAATAATCTATGAATATGGTATCATAAATTGAGTCTAGGTAAAAATAGGGATCTCAAAGCAATGTTAATTCTAGATAAGCTTTTAAATATGAATATGAACACATATATATGATCTAGGATTTTCAATAATGTCAATGAACAAATAGAGAAATAAAAAATTAGCATATGGACAGCGGCTATAGCTTATGTCTTGTAGAATCAAGTCTTATGACTCAAAGGTTACCTAACAATCATATAATGCTAGGCATACTTAGGATTATTTTTTAAACATTGGTTAATATGAAATTTCTAAAGATAAAGAAAATTTTAAAGATAATAAGGCTCAATCATTAGGCTCTGATACCAACTATAATTCTACTTTTCTCCAATAGCTAGTTAAGTAATAGCAATTAATTTAATATAATGAATATTAGAATTAAGATAATTTGAGTTATGGATAGTTATTGGATGCTCTTAAGGGATGAGAGGACTCTCAGTAATAGAATTTTCAAGAGGGAAATCAAGGGCCAAGGCATATTTGTGGATGGGTAACTAGGATTGAATGAGGATCGAGGTCTAGATCAAATTTTTAGTTATGTGACAAGTGTCACATGAGATATAAGGGCTAGGTTTAGGATTTGATTAGGAAAATGATAAGGCATATATCTTAATTTAAATTGTTGATATTTAGAGATATAGTATGAAATAGATGGATGGGATGCAAAGTTAGTTTGACATTTGTAGCAAGTGTCTAGGTTCAATGAATCTAAACAAGGTCTTAGTTAGTCATGTAACTCTCATTAAATAATTAAATAAGAATAAAATTATTTAATTAATTATTAGAGAAGTGTGATGTGGAAGGATAAATTAATTAAGTAAATAAATGTCTATTTAATTGAAGTGGAGGATAAACATGAAGGATAAATTTATTTTTATTTTTATTTTTAAAAAAAAGGGGTAAAAACTTTATTGAAAATCAAAAGAGAGAATTACACCAAAACCAAGGGGCTAGCCCTAGAAAACCAAAGGAACACCAAAGCAGGAAAAAAAACAAAATCAACTATCTTCCAATATCTTTTTATCCTCTTCAAGGACTCTATCTAAGTCCTGACATAACTCAGGGGAGACCTGCCTCCAATCCTCAATCTTCCAGCCAGTATCATGCTCAGAAGCCCATTTAGCCAAGCAGTCAGCAACCCGATTCCACTCCCTCGGGATATGAACAAAAGAAACTGCTTCCATCCTGGAGCAAACCTGAAGAATACTTTGAACTGAAGCCAACTGCCAATTAATATCAGACATCTTTCTCTCATTCAACAGATTAATCAAGATTTGTGAATCGGCCTCACAAATAACCTTATGCCATCCCAAAGCAAGGGCTCGTTCCACCGCATAAAGAATCACCAAGCCCTCCATGAGATTGACCGTCTTCTCCCCCTCATGAATAGAGAAAATAAAAATCACTGAACCCCCTGAATCTCTGCCAACCCCACCAATCCCAGTAGGCCCAGGGTTACCTCTAGAAGATCCATCTGAATTGATCTTCAAGACTCCAGCTGGAGGAGGAAGCCATCTACCTAGCCATTGCACTCTCTTGGCCCCAAGTCTACATCTCTTGGAACCCCCAGAAGAAGAATGTCTCCTCTGAAGTCCCAATCTATCAACCAGCTCAGGATCCTCTTTCCCCAGGGGGAAAGACACTTCACACTTGGCCACAACTGACTCCTGTATCATACCTAATATATGAATCCACACCTGCTAAACCACCAAATTAACACCATGGAAAACTCTATGATTCCGCTCCAACCAGGTCTGCCAAAGAAGAAAAGTAGGGCCCGCATACCGAACATCTTGCAAAAAGGAGGCCGACGAGGGGGGTCTTCCCATACTATCCCAGAACTCCACCAAAGAAGAAGCATGAACACACGGTTTCTTCCAAACCTCCCACCACCAATGCCAAAGTTGAACAACAAAAGGACATCAGAAGAACAAGTGTGAGGATTCCTCTTCCACCTTTCCACAGAGAACACAAACTGAAGGCCACTGAAAACCCCGCTTACGAATGTTATCCCAGGTCAAGCATCTATTCCATGCTAAAGTCCAAACAAAACAATTACATTTAGGCCATGATAGCTTACTCCACACCCTCTTCCACCACTGAACCTCAGCCCTAGCCAAATTTTGATCCAGCAACACCTGATAGCCCCAAGCAACAGAATAACCCCCCTTGGGATTATAAGCCCAAGCAATAATATCCTCTTCCCGTAGAGAACTACAATGCCTACTACAAAGAATCGTGTTAAGCTCGGCCTTGCCTTCCTCCTCACCCACATCCGGCCACAGGGTGGGATCCTTCCAACAAGCCTTCTCCAACCACCCATAAGAAGAAAATGACTTGAAGTCACTCACTCGAGACCAACCAACCGCAAGAAAACTTTGGCTCAACGAAATCAGGTGAGGAAACTGAGAGATAAGCTGAGGGAAACCATCCCAAGAGTTAGACCAAAAGAGAGATTTCGAACCTTGACGACAGATCCAAAATAAACCCTCCTTAATGAGCTTCGCACCCTTCTGAAGAGTACTCCAAATCACCGACCCTTTCCCCTCAAGAGGATACCTAAGGAGATCATGCCGAGGAACACCAGGGAAATACTTATGAGATATTATCCTGGCCCACACCTGATCCTGCTCCACACACCAACGCCAGAAAAGCTTAGTAGCCACAACCACTCCAAACAAAGAAGATTGACGAAGTCCCAAACCACCATACTGCTTAGGAATACACACCTCTTCCCACTTGACCAGGCTCCACTTGGAGGACGACAAGCATCCAGCTCATAAAAACTGTCTCTCAAGAGAGTCCAACTCCTTAAGAAACCCAACCAGAGCCACTTGAAGCATACACCTGTAAATAGGGAGAGCTTGAACAACTGATTTAAGAAGCTGAACCCTTCCAGCAAAAGACAACCATCTATGAGTCCAATGGTTGACTTTCACCTGGAACTTATCAATGATATTCTGCCAAGAACCCTTGGGAAGATGACCAATAGAAATTGGAATGCCTAAATACATAAAAGGGAGAACCCCTATCTGAAACCTCAAAATGTTAGCAATTCTTCTCTGAATGGGGGAAGGCGTATTGAAGAAGAAGATGGAAGACTTATCTTCATTAATCATTTGCCCCGATGCCACCAAGTAAACATCCAACAACTGTCTCAAAAAAGTAGCTTCCTTGACAGTAGCCATCCCCATCAAGGCAGTGTCATCCACAAACTGTAAATGAGATTGCAGAGGCAAGTCTCCACCCCAATGCCAACCCTAAATGTTGCCTAACCCAACATTTCTTCTCAGCAAATGCCCAAGACCTTCAGCAAAAAGAAGAAATAGGTACGGGGATAGAGGTTCCCCTTGGTGAAGACCCCGAGAAGCTCCAAAAAGTTCAAAGTGATCTCCATTTATCAGTACTGAGAAGGATACTGACATAACACAACTCATAACCCATTGGATCCACTCAGCACAAAATCCAAAAGCACAAAGGATCTTCCAAAGGAAGGACCATCTAACCCTATCATAGGCCTTAGCCATATCCAATTTAATAAACATAGTCTTCTCATTGGAGCAGGCCATGGAGTGGATGGTCTTAGTAGCAATAACAACCCCATCCAAAATTTGTCGACCAGCAACAAACCCACTTTGTTCCTCCAAGATCAACACTTTAAGCCACTTCTTCAATCTCTCAGCCATTAACTTCGCAATAATCTTATAAGCCACATTGCAAAGGGAGATAGGTCTAAACTGAGTTAACCTATCCGCACCTTCACACTTGGGAATGAGGGCAATGAAAGTGGAATTAAGAGCACGCAACATCTGCTTGTTCCTTTGGGATTCCTGAACAACTGCTAGAAGGTCCAACTTTATGATTTCCCAAAACTCTTGGAAGAACTCTATTGGGAAGCCATCCGGGCCAGGAGCTCTACACCTCTTAATCTGAAACACAATCCCCTCCAGCTCCTCTAGAGAAATCTCCCTCATTAGATCCTCATTCGTCTCCCTAGAGACCAATTGAGGGACACACGACAGAACTTGTTCCTCCTCGACTGAACCTCCTTGAGAGTCCTCTTTGAAAAGAGCAGCAAAATACTGTGAAGCTTCAGTCATGATTTCCTGAAATGAGACAATACGATCCCCTCTATCATTAACTAACACAGAGATAGAGTTACCATGCCTCCTAGCCTTCACAGAATTAAAGAAATAAGCAATATTTTTGTCCCCTTCCTACAACCAGTCATTCTGAGCCTTTTGCTTCCAATATATCTTCTCACGTAACTCACATTCCTTGACCACCTTCAAAGTTCTAGCCTCTTCTTTCAAAAGATCCTCTATAACCCCAATATCCTGAATCAATCTTGTAAGATTATTTAACTCTTCTTGGGCAGTGGCCTTATCATGAAAAATATTGCCGAAACACAGACGATTCCACCTTTTAAGTTGATACTTGACAAATTGAAGAAGCTTAGCAAAGATATACATTGCAATACCAAAAGCAGGTCTACCAATCCTCCACCACACACCCACTTGGTCAAAAAGAGTAGAGTCCTGTAACCACATAAGCTAGAATTTGAAGGAAGGAGAATGAGGAGCACGAGCAGAGATGATGCTAAGCTTGATAGGCCAGTGGTCTGAACCCCTCCAATCCAAAATTTTAGAGGAGGTAGACCATAAGTCACCAACCCAATAACAGGAGACCAAGAACCGATCAAGCCTCTTAGCAACATAGTCTTCACCAGTTCGCCTATTATTCCAAGTGAAATGACCATTACTGGGCTGAACATCCATAAGATTTAGATCAGAAATGCTATCCCTGAGAAGTAGAGCAAAAGGCTCCAATCAAACAATTCCACCCCTTTTCTCAGACAACTCCACAATAGCGTTGAAATCCCCAGCCAAAATCCATGGGTGGAAGGGAGCCAGGCTACAAACATATCGAAGATGAGACCAAATAAGCTGTTTACCCTGATACTCAACAGGTGCATACACATTGGAGAGGACAATACATTCTCTAGTCACCAAGCAAGAGGCCACCAACGAAATAGCCGATCTTGAAGACAACCACCAGAGAGGGCTAATCCTCTGTGGATTCCATAAGCAAGCCACCCCCCAGACGCACCGTGGGATCCAACACACTGACACTCACCATACTTCCACAACTTAGGTACCATATTCACCATACTCTCCATGGAAAGCTTAGTTTCCTGAAGAAAAAGAACATCCGGAGATTGATTCCTAACCACATCACGAACAACTTTTTGTCGAGGGCCACTGTTCAAGCCCCGCACATTCCAAGATATAACAATGATTTCTGGGTACACAAGAAGCGAGAATCCAGGGGCTTAACTGCCCCTGACTCCACCAGAGTCTCCCTAGTTGACTTAATCTTTTCTAAATCCTTTTTCCTACCCAACTTGGGGTTCTTCTCACCAACCCCTTTCTTTAGGTCCTTTTGCAGAATACCCAAGCGAGAAGAGGAACTGGAGCTCTTTCCAACTTCCACACCAGTCTTTATAGGCAAAGGAGAACCCTCTCCCCCATTCGCCAAAGTCCCATGCACAGGATCCAGTCCAGCCGAAACAATCAACTGCTGATCCGAGTCCATCTGCCCAGCACTCGAGTCCTGCACAACCTGAATAACCTCCAAAGGAGGCCCATTCTTTCCTAAACCCAAAGCTCCTTGATCCAAGTCCATCAAACCTGGATTCACTTCCTGTTGGTTGAGATCATCCAACACCTCAAACCTGTTAAAAGAAACATCATCTTGCCGCTCCCCCAGAGTCCTCTTCTGCCCCCGATTTCTATTGCGAGCTTTTATAGGAATAAATCCATCCTCTGCCATATCATCACCTGGAATAGACCCCTTCCCCTTATCCACCCTAAGTGGGTTGTGAGGAGTTTGGCTATAATGGGTCCCTACTGGCTTATCCTTAGGGCACCTGCATTGCAAGTGTCCATACTAATGACAAAATCGACACCGAAAAGGTAGAGTTTCATAGTCTATATGTTGCACCCATGTATATGATCCTGCACTCACCTCCACAGAATCTGGCAATGGCATGCTTAAATCAATTTCTACACAAACACGGGCAAAAGTCATTACCTTTTTAAACTGCATCTGTTGTGAAGACCCAACTGGTTTACCAAGCAGTGAAGCCACCAAATGTAGGACATCCTCTCGCCAACATTCGATAGGAAACCATGGCAGACGAACCCACACTGGAACCCTATTTGGGAGTTCCTCAGTCAGATTGAAACCCACATGCCACGGCTTCATAAACAAACCCACTTGGTTATAGAAATAGGGACCCCCCTCAAAGATCCTATTCCGATCGGCCATGCAATCAAATGAAACCATAAAGTAATTATTAGCTAGGAGTCTAATCTCCATTTCTCCTTCCGGCTGCCAAGTCCTCTGAGCCCAAGATTCCAAAAATTGCAACGAGATCCTTAAACCCATAAACTTACAATAAAAGGAGTGTTTTGAATAATATTCAATATCATCCACCAACAACTCCATCGGGATAACCAATTTTGGTATTTCTTTACATCTTTCCAAACATCCATTAATTTTTGTAACTCTAGGTCCTCCAGATAGTCCAGAACTATTCATCTCCTGATCTGATGCAAATAGATTATTATCAAAAACCTTTGTCCCCTGTGTCGATGGTTTAGATCCAAAGGCAAGCCGAAAATCCATCCCAGGTCTAACCCTAGTTGAATCCCCACATGACATGAATCCAAGACAAGAGCTCAAGTGGACATGCAATCCCCTGAGACGAGAAAGCACAGACAGCAACTTGCGCAAGGTAAAGCAAATTCCCTCAGGCACCAAACCACAACCCACCAAGATTCAAGATAAACGGATAAAAGGTAGCTCCACCCTAAACCGAGGCACCTCTCAGCACGAAAAACAAACGTCGCCACACCAAACCCTACTCTCCTCATCCAACAAACTAAGCCCCACACGGATCTTGCCAGTAGAAAGCACTTTCCTGAGAAACGGCACACCAAAACTCGCCACCACACCACCCTTTGCAGAGAGAATGCCCGACCACACCCAATCGGCAAGCAAAGAACTCCACCACGCAGCAAAGGAACCTGACCCCGCAAGAAAGGCAAAATAGGCCCCAACTTCACCCCAAACGCAGACAGAACCCCCCCTCCAGCGCACAGTTAGCAGAGCTCAGAGAGTGAGCTAGGGCACAGATGCCCTAGCTCGGTCGGCAAAGCACAGATCCACCCTCATTTTCCCCCGATGGATTTTGATATGTTTCAGATCAAGGATAAATTAATTTAATAAATAGTAAATATTTATTTAATTAAAGTGGGGGATAAAGGTAAAGGATAAATTAATTAAATAAACAATAAATTTTCATTTAAGGTAAAGGATAAATTAATTAAATAATTATTTGCTAGGATAGGGTACATTCAAGTGTGATTAGGTATGGTCAATTTTTAGGTGTCTATAGTAATTAAATGTAAGATAAATGCTCTTATGTTCCAATTGGTCCAATCACAATGCACCCTTATTTTGCTAAATTAATAATGATATTATTTAAACATCCTACTCAATTATATAATTCTTAATCACCATACAAATATCATCCTTCCAAGTAACTTAACCAACATCTACATAGATTGGATCATCCGTAAATCCTAATGATCACACATAAATGACTACATAATCATTAATATCTAATATAAAGGGTTCATTATGTGACTTATTTTAGCATATAGAAAGCACCTAAGTACCCAAGTTATCACATATTGATATTATGCTAATTACTTGATAATTATTATGGACTTCTTGAAACAATCCTCAACTATTGATTCTTTAGTTATAACTCATTTTCATAGACCCAATCAAATAATAAAGGTCACATATTCCTAAATATAATTTACAAACATAAAATTCTTATCCATGTACTCTTTTATTGTTTTAATAGGTTCAAGAATCTAAATCTAAGTTGTAATAAGCCCAATTAAAACTTATTATCTATAGGTATGGGACTTTACATTGATCCCTCCTTAAGCTAATTCCTTCACCAAAATATATATGAATTCCTATTCTTAACCACAAGTTCTATGCTTAACTACAGGTTCTCTTATAACTTTACTAGATTCAATAACCTCATTTTAAGTTGTATTCACGTAAAAATTATTATCTGTAGGTATGGGGCCTCACATATAGATCCATCTTTAATCTAATTCCTTCATCCAAAAACATATCAATTCTTATTAGAAATACCTATAGCATGCCACCACTAATTTCATAATTATTATGATCCCCAATGTTATAAAGCTCACAAGTAACACCCAACTTATTTTACAAAATGTTGTGATTAAGATAAAGATGGGTAGGGCTTGTACCCATTACAAAATGGCCTTGAATGTCACACAAGGGAGCTCATGAGAATTAAGACACCTAGAAACAAAAATAGCTAAAAAGACAGACCAAAAATAAATAAAAACACAAATGCAAAAAGGGGCCAATAATAAACCAAAACAGCTACTAGTCACCCAATAGTTGGAGACCATTGATTTCTTGCCATTAATTTTCCAAGAATCACAATTTTTCTTTAAATGATAGAGGTTTCTGCTTCTTGGTATCACCATCATCAGTAGGGGATGTAGTAGAACTATCCACTTTTTTTCCCTTCTTCTTGGAACTAGTAGCCTTTAGAAGATCCTCCCCAACCCACATACCTTGGTTGTTCTTGAATTATTGTTGGAACACCTAGGTGGTGATAGTATTATTCTTTATCATCTCTTTTTTGTAGTCCACTATCTCTCCTAAGCTTTGAATTTTTTTTCCTAGGGTTATTACGCATGGTGGCCACCTACTCTTGTATTTTCTTTATCTCCATTGAAGGACCCAATTGTAGAATTAAGCTCTTCAACCTCTCTCACCAATTTAGTCCACTTCCCAAAGGCCTTTGCAAGGGTTGATAGGAAGTTCCAATGACCCACATCCTCAACTTCCCTTGACCAATCCTAATTTTTGTTGAGAACCTTCCTCTCCAATTTTTAAATCTCATTTTTAGTAGTAATTTATTATGAAATCAACCATTTAAAAATGTCATTTTGGATATGTGTTTCTTCACTTAATTCATTCATTTTCAACCTCATAGGAGAACAATTTGCACACACACTAGTGTTCATCTAAGCATCTTCAAGAACTTGCTCCTAGTTCACATTTTGGATTAGGGAGTCCAAGGGACTGGTAGGGTTTGTAGTTTGAGGAGAATGAAGGGGGGAAAAAATAGGAGAGTCTTCCAAGGAAGGAGATCCATTAAGGGAGTCCTCAGGGGTGAGGTGCCATGAATCATTAAAAATTGTCTGAAATATAAATCTGGGGTGTTAAGAAAAAGATACATCTTTCTTAAAGGGGTATGTGCAGGATCATCATGGAAAAAACAAGCCCTTAAGTGGCAAAAAAAAAGAAAAATTAGAATTAGGGAACTTGACATAAAAATTTGAATAAGTTATCTATATTATTTCAAAAATATGTAAGAATAGAATCTATAGCAAATTCAATGTAGTTTCTAAACTACTAGGTTTATTTAAAAAGAGAAAAAATCTGTTTGGTGAAAATTTGAAATTTCAATGTAGTAGTACTTAAATTTCAGGGAAAAAATAAGTAGGTGTATGTCTCACCACCCTAACCACAATAAAAATATAATATTTTTTTATAATATTTTAGATATAAGTAGAGGACTCATGTCCAAATGTGATGCATATTTTTTTGTAATTTTTTTCTGAGTAAATAATTAATTATGAATTTTTTATTACAACTTTAAAAAATATAAAAAAATCATATGTCTAACCACCTTAACTTGGTCAAAAATTCATGAAATTCAATTTTTTTTTTAATGCTATAGTATGTGAAGCATAGAATGTGACGCATGTTTCATATTCAAAAAATGTGATACCTTTTGAAAGCTATAGATTTTTTTTCAATCAGCCTATCAATCAGAACTTTAGTCATAATTCAAATAGAAAATGAATAATAATTATTTATTAAATTCAAAGTATAGCATAATTTATATTTGTAGAAATCTGAGAATCTCCTTTAAAAACCCTTTTTGTTTCATCAATTTTGGGTAAAAAAAAGTCATCAGCCACATACCCTACACATACCCATCATATCGCCACTTTTTGGCCCATCATGTTCCTGCACACACCCAAAGGAAAGGGTGGGATCCTATAAAATAGGGGACTTACCTTTTGAGGCTCAAGAAGGGTATGACCTAGTGATTCTTTGATGAGTGCTTGAGATTAAAAAATGCACAAAGACCAAGATAGAAGGAATATCCCTTTAAGGCTTAACAAACTTTCTTAGAACTAGGGTAGGGCTACTCTCCCTTGGAAAAGGGGCAATGGCAAATAAATGGGCTACCTTATATCACTACAACCTAAAGATTAGATGTTGGTGAAGTGAAAATTGTTTCCCATTTTCTTAGATAGCCCTAATTGATTTCTCAGGAGAAAATAATTTCTAAAATGCAAATAATATTTTAATATTATATAAAAAGTGGTTTAGCATTGGAAAAATATGAGTATAAAATAATTTGAATCTACCTTCTAGTGTGATGTATATCACAAGAAATTTTTCCATGTTTCTCCAAACACTAAGCAGATTATTCCTATTGAACCCATTTTGGAGATTGTTTACCTTCTCCTTTTTGAGGAATCTGCCCGTTTCTTTCTAATAATGACCTTTCAAATTTCTAGGGATGAAAGCCTCATCTAGGCAGAGCCTAGTTACCTCTAAGATCAATTCCCTAATGACTATGAAAGAAAGGCCCCCAAATTCAATAATTTCATCCTTCCATGTGTTTGTGAACTCCATGGAAAAATTAGGATTGTGACCTTTCATAACCTCAATATAAGAGGCCAACATTCCTCTCTAAAGGATGGTCCATAAATCTTTATCCTTCTTCAAATTTTTATATAAGGTGGGTTCTTCTTGAATTAAGTCCCTTCCCATCTCACTAGACACTTCAAAAAGGGGAGAGCTATGAAGGAAAATCTGGAAACACCAATTACTATTAGTAGTCATAGATATAACTAACATGTAAATAGGTGGGAGGAGATTATTTATCTTCATGCAACTCAAGTCGTACTAGTTGTCATAATGATCCTAGAAGGGGATTAGTTTAATCTCTATTTTAGAGTACTTTCCATTATTATTGATAAGCCCTCTCATATTTTCCAAGATCATTAAATGATCCTCCCATATTTTAATTTTATCCACATGAATTCTCCTATATTTGTAATTGTGTCCATCACCTTGTTACTTGCATGAAACACATGAAAGAATTGATAATTCCAAATGTTCATAATATCTTGGTGAGCCTTTTTGATAGGATCTTGCAAGGATGAGAAAGGGGTCACTTTTCCACTAAGCATCATTATTGTGTTACACAAGTCTCAACTAATTTTTAGGTTAGACATAGCTTTACTCTTAGAAATTTGAATTCCATGGTAAGTGGCAGTCGCCTCTATATAATTGGATTTTTTTTCTTTCGAGATTGATAATATAAACAAGAACCACCTTCCCTATGTGATTTCATATAATGTCGCCCACACTCGCCTCACTTGAGTTCTCTCTAGTTGAGCCATCAAATTTTAACTTAAGTCATCCATAGTCAAGGAGACCAATGTGCATTCTTATGGTTAGAAAGAATTATAGAAATTAGGAAGTTGAGAATGTTGGAAAATTGTCTCTCAACCTTGCAATTACATAAGTTAATGTTGGTACATAATTTTTATACAACAACAACGGGGAGGTGGGAGGGGTCCCCCCCTCCCCCTACAGGTCCAAGGGGCAATGCACCCTAATGGGGGATCATGGGAAATGCCCTCAAAAGCCAAATTTTATGTACACATTATTATTTTAAATCTATACTATTCATAATTATGTCTCATATCTGATGGTCAATATTTTATTGGCTTGAATTTCCTTAGAAGGTAACCCTATTTGTTGAGGGTATTGTATATAAATTGTGTATTGTGATGTATTTTGAGATTCTGATAGTGGTTGTGTTATCTCTAGATCTCTAGTTGGTGATACTCCTATGAGATGCTTGCTTTGCAAGTATATTCTAATCTTTTTTTATTTTTGAATAATATATTGGGCAGCTTTTGGAGTATGGGGTTTTTCTCTCGAAAGGGTTTTCCCCATGAAAATCACTATGTTGTGGTATACATGATATTTATTTTTATTTCTATTTAAGTTTATGTAACTGTTAAATATTTGTAAAAGTTTTGTATTATCCTCCTCTCAAGATTAGTGTAGGAAGTTTTTCTTCTAATTTAGCTTCCTAATAGAGAACATCCAATAATTCCTACGAAAAAGCAATATCAAATTCTAGAGTAGTAGGATTCCTTTTAGGATTGAAAGAAGTCATTTTGAGATTCTCTTTGATGTTTTTGATAATTTTATTAGGCATTGATCTATTTCACTAGATTTTCATCCAATAAAACTAAGTCCCAATTGGTAGACAAAATATTGTAGCCAAACATGATAGCGTAATTTTCATCCTTTGAGTTTTCCCAAACCAAGAAGTTAGGAAAATGTATTCTATAGATTATCAAATTACCAATTGTTTTAGAAGTTATTTAACATCCAATCAAAGTGAGGAATTGTACCAATTAGGATCAATCTTCCATAGAGGAGGATTAGAGGAGTGTTCCAAATAATCCAAAGCCTTTGAACCAAATCTAGTGCAAAGATCTTTAATTGAAAAGTATAGTAGACCAAGTTGAGATGAAGAGCCATCTTTGAGATCCAAGTATCCTCCCAAAAATTCATTGAGACATCATTCTCAATTTGCTAGAAAACACATTGACTTATTAACTTATTAGTTTTGAGGAGGTTATTCCAGATTATAAAACTAGTAGGGATTTGAATATTATGTAAGAGAGAGATTCACTCTCCACCATTCAGATACTTTGTGTAACACCCCTCCTTTTTGTGCTCTGTTAATCAGGCAATGTTTTCCTATGTTATGCTTCGATCATGTTAACATGTGAATTAATGATGCTTTATGCTTTGATTATGTTAATAATGTTAGCTTTGTCAGTTAGTGATACTGTATGGGTGAAGGGGACGGGATCACATCACTCGCATGCGAGCGCCCTGTAATTCTGAGATTTCCTCTTCACGGTGTGATTGATCATATTATGTATATATGCACGTTCGACATGCTCTTTGTTGCAAGGTTGGCAGGTACATGACATCGACTCCACCTGGTTTCCAGGTCTAAGCGTGTCCATTGACCAACGGAAATTAATTGGGAGATAGTAGCTAGGTTTTCCGAACCAGGTCGTCACCCTAGTCATAGCATGTTGTTGGTTTGTCGTTGGGGTCAGTTGTTTTATCTTGGTCAGTTCCCCTTGAGTGTTTATTTAATTTCAAGTTAAAGTTTATTTAATGACTTGCGTAGTCTAATTAATGATTAAATGTGTTAGTTGCAAGCTAAAAGTGATTAAATAGCTTTTGGAAATTATAAATGTTGAATGTTTTGTCTTATGGAGATGTTGGAAAATTAGTGTTTAATTAATTAAATTAATTGAATTAATAAAATAATTTAATTTTGAATTAGATTTATTTTATTGATAATTTGAATTAATTGTGTGAATTAATTTAATTATCCCTATGAATTAAAAATGTAAAAGATTTAATTCTTTTGTTGAAAGTAAAGTGCTAAAATATTTTGAATTCAAATTGGAGATAGAAAATGGTTTAAAGTTATTAAAAAAATTCAAATATTTTCTTATGCAAGACTTTGGGGTAAAAAGGATATTTTCTGAATTAGTTGATTTTTTTGGTAAAAGATATTTGTGTTTGAAATTGAAATTGGAATTTGAATTAAATGTTGATTTGAATTTGAGTTCAATTTAATTTGATATTGAGTTAGAATTTGAATTTGAATTTGAAGTTGAATTTGAATTTGAATTTGGGAAGTTGGAAAAAGGTATATTTTTAGTTAGGGTTTTTCTTTCATTTCCTCCATGGATTCTTGGTTTTGGAAAAATTTTGGGTGGAGAAGCTTGGAGGAGGCTAAGATGGTGGAGTTGAAGGAGTGCTTGGAAATCCCCATGGTGGAAGCTTGCAAATTGTGGAGAAAACATAAGGTTCTATCTTTTCTTCCATCTCTTTTGCTCATTTGAATGATTGAAAATATAGTGATAGATTCATTGGAAACTCATGGAAAAGCTCTTAAATTTGGTAAATGGTAGATAGTTTTGGATTTGAAACCAAACATGAAGTTTAAACCAAGTTTTGGAAAGGAAACCCAAGAAAACTCAATGTTAAAATTAGATTTTAAAAACCCATTTGTTGTTTTGAAATAAGTGTTATTTCCTTGTATTGGGTTTGGTTTATTTTTGCAATTTGAGTATGAAATCAGGTTTTGGGTATATATTTTGGTGAATATAACCTTTTATTTTAAAATTGGGTGATACCCACAAATATATATATATTCATATATTTGTTATTTTTAAGAAATTTTAAATTTCTGGTAAAAATCTTTTAAAATTTATTGATTTTCGGGTCTGGTAAAACACAGTGTTAAAATTATTATTAAATTTGTTTTTTTGGTGAGGTGGGAGGTCAAACCCCACCCCACTGCTGCCGCCACTGCGGCTGCCGCCGCCGCGGCAGGGAGGCGGCGCTGTGTGCGAAGCACAAAGCCACCGCCGCCCCGTGGGGAGGCGGGCACTGTGTGCCCTGCACACAGGCTCTGCCGCCCAGCCGAGGGGCGGGGCTCTGTGCGTGGAGCGCACAGGCTCTGCCGCCCATGGTGGCGAGGGCACTGTGTGCCAGGGCTTCGGCCCTTGTGGGTTATAAAAATAAAATAAAATTTAGTTTTTTATTATTTTTTTTTGTTAAACTTTGGTTAATTATAATTAACCTAGCTTTTATATTTATATATTATTTATAATATATTTTGTATATTAAATATATAATTTTCAATATTGTATATTATATGAAATATAATATATTTAATATATATTAGATTAAAGGATTTTTAGTATAAGTTTAAAATGTATTTTATGTTAATCATGAGGATTTAAAAGCAGGAGTTAATTGGAAAATAGAAATATTATTTTATTTGGTATCTTTTATTTGATGGGAGTTTAGAATTAAAGTGATATAATTTATTTAATTGCATATAAAATATCATCTTATTTGATATATTTAGATGATGTTAAATATTAAACTAGAAATTGTAAACCAACATGTGTTTTTTTATGATTGTGGAAATTGATACTTTAGTATATTGTCGTAAAATTCAATGAAGTGACTTTAATCTATTTTTCAAATGGATATTAAAGGCATATCTTGTTTATTTATTTTTTTGATGTCTAATTATATAATATGATTATGGAACTGAAAGTGAAGGACGAACTTAATAATTAACCTAAATGATTATTAATCAAGTGATCTATCTATGGTATGTGATCCTGAAACTTAGAGAGAACGATTGATTTAAATCTTAACCAGATAATTGCATTATTAACATGCTTTATGGTTACGAAATTTAGAGTAAATGATATGTTCTTTATATATTCCAATGTCGTGAATAAAAAGGGGATCAATTGACTAGATCAATGCAAGTCATGAAATCTGTGTTTGAATGGATTTAAGAAATCCGAACATTAGCTTACCTATGTGTCTGAAATGTTTTCAATGTTAATTGTTCGCCTTCGATGTTGAGGAAGGAGAGTGAATGTTTTGCGAATCCTCCTGATATGGGTTCATTTATTGGTATGGGTGTTTATACGTGAGTTTTTATGATTGTTGACTGTAAGTCATTTCTTGTTGATCATGTAAGTCTTCCAGCAGTGTCTTCTTGAGATGATGCTATGTCTCTTATGTTTTGTTTTGGCTATCTTGGATTTTGTGTGAGTTAAGCTCAAGTGGTTACCTGGTTCTTTGAACGGGTTGTGTGACCTTGTGATTCATGGTTGAGTCGAGTCATCAGTTGGCATGTGGGTTTCATTATGTTAGCCAACCTTGTGTTAGCCTTGGGTAGTGCACGCTTTGGTTTCAGTTTTGGACATCCGTAGTGATGTGTTACCTGTTGAGGTGTTTGATTATTTGTGGTAAGTGTTAGTGCATTGTCTACCCTTGGCATGTGGTTGAGTTTCGTGTTGTCGATAGGGGAGTGGCTTTCAAATGAGCGCCGGGCCCAAAGTGGTCCCAGGATAACTCGTTTGAGAGTTAGTTAATTAAGTGAAAATTAAAATAACTTACTAGGGAGAGAGTAGCTTTGAACATTAATAAGATAATTTAGCCTCGCTCATTGGCTCAAGGGCTTGTACGAGACTTGAGATGAGTCGGGAAGGCCTGGAATGGCAAGATCATTATCTTGTCTTCTCGAAAGATAATCGATTCCGCTCTGGTGGGCATATGGTGCCGGGTTCGTGAGAGGTTACCAGGATATCCCTAGAGGGGAGCCGGGACCTAGGAAGAACACCATTGGATAACCAATGCAGCCTTTGCGATGACACTCCTCCTATGACAGCAGTCGGTATGGTGTTGTACCGTTGGTTTATTTTGTACAGTTATGGTACTCGATTTTGTACTCTGGAAGCATTGTAACCATTGTGTTAAGTAATGTGGGTTTAGTTCTTGTTTCAGTTCAGTGTGCTAGCTTGTGTCTAGAGGTAGATGGTCTTGTCTAGGAAGTCCTTGTTACTATCTCCTAGCACGGAGGGAGTGGGGCCTTTGGGTTCCACATGGTCGGGTGGCGTGCATCTTTTTCCATTGGTTCTTCTTCATGTTCGTGTGTTCGTGATTTCCAGCTGGAGAGCTCGTGGGAATCAGTTTCTTCTCTTGCCTTGTTCTTTTAGTTCTTATTATATTTTATTACCCCTCATTTGTTTCGAGGTGGAATTTGTAATTTGTAATCATTTGGTTGGACTTACCTCATTCGGGGAATGAGTGATGTAACCTTGTTGTTTAAATTTTAATTGGATTCTTGAGGTATTTATTATCCTTGTTGTAATTTATCTTGAATGGAATGTATGTTGTTTCATTTCCTTAAGTGCTTAATGTTTCAGTTTATGTTAATGTTATTTTATGTTGGGTTTTTAAGTAATCTTTGTCTCGTGGCCTTAGAGGTTGTTGGCAATATGTATTCACCTTGCATGTTATTTGTACTTAAACAAAAAAAAATTGGTACGTTTAAGTAGTGGATTGCAACTTCCTCTAGGGTTGCATGGTGGGGCATTACACTTTGCTCTATAATATTGATCCATTCATCTTGTTGTTTTATTAGGCTCCAAATAAATTTGGATAGAAGCTCCAAATTCATTTGTTTAGTCTTTCTTATATCAAGGCCTCCATTTTTTTTTTGAGCAAAAAAATCCAATTAACTAAAGAGAATTGGTTATTTTCTTTAGTTCCTGACCATAGAAACCTTCTTTAAATTTTCTCCATATTATCTATCCATGAAGAATGAATAATTATTAGGAATACGAGATAAATGACAATACTCTATAGGGTGGCTTTTAGGAGTAGAATTTTTTTCTTGCAATATTAAAAAGGGCTCCCTTCCAAGCCACGAGTTTCCTTTGAATTATTTCTATAAAGTTACACAAAATATAATTTTCAACATTTCTAATTATTAGAGGTATTCCTAAGTAGGTAGATGGGAGAGTAAGGGTCTAATAATTGAGGATCCTTGGTATCTTGATTTGGAGGGGGGAACATTGAGGAAGAACTCTACACTTTTGGTTAGGTTAACACATTAACTTGAAGTGGAATTAAATCCTTAAGAATTTTGACCCAACCTTAGCCTCAACAATCATAGTTGGACCTAGAAGGAGGATGGTGTCATCAAGAATTGTTGATGATAAATTGGTTGAGAAGTGGAAGAAGGAGTGAAACCAACTAGACTACCATTTGAGATACCTTTACCAATGTTACAACCAAGAACCTTCATGAACATAATGAAGAGGTAAGGAGAAACAGGATTCCCTTGCCTTATATTGCCAAATGCTAAGAA
The DNA here is from genome assembly GCA_007258455.2 of Sequoia sempervirens. Taxonomy (NCBI): domain Eukaryota; kingdom Viridiplantae; phylum Streptophyta; class Pinopsida; order Cupressales; family Cupressaceae; genus Sequoia; species Sequoia sempervirens. The sequence continues at coordinate 43,158 of VDFB02321520.1, forward strand.
GTGTCCTTGAGGAGAACCATTTATGATCACTGAAAACTTAGGGGAGGAAATGCAACCTTTTATCATAAATTTAATTTTTTTCCTTTGAACCCCAATATCTACAAGACCTCAAAAAGAAAGCTCAAATAAAATTTATCATACTCTTTAGATATGTCCAATTTGAGGGCCATGCTTTCCTTATTCCTTTTACTCATTAACTGTAAATTTTCATGGACCAATAGGACAACATAAATAATTTATCTTCTCAACACAAAAAATTTATGGGTTAATGAATCATTTTATCAAAAATTTTAATCTGTTGACAAGCAACTTAGTTCATATTTTGTAGAAGGTATTGTAGAGACTTATTGGAGGAAAATCAGATAACATGTTAGCCCTATATTTTTTGAGAATAAGAACTATGAACGTGTTTCTAAAATCCTTCGGGATACTTTTGGATGAAAGGAATTCTCTGACAAGTTTGATCGCATCCAGATAAGAAATTTCATAGTAATTTACAAGAAAAAAGGGGGGAAACCATCAAGAAAAGACACCTTGGAAGGGTTGACGAAGAAGGAAACTACATTTATTTCATCATTTGAGGCTCTATGTTCCATAAATAATAGATCAAAAGAGAATATGGTCTGAGGAATCACTTCAAGAAAATGGTCCACTAGAGGGTGAAGATTGCCATTGGGCAAGTTGAGAAGATTTATGAAAAATTGACCCCTTGAGAAAGTTCCTCCTCAGAAGACAAAGTGGTTCCATCCTCAATAATAAACTTATTTATACTATTTCCCTTTCTATGATTGATGTCTTAGAGGTGGAAGAACCTAGTTTTCTTGTCACACACTCTTAACCACTAGCTTTTGGCCTATTGTTTCCAATAGATTTCCTCTTTCTCTATGATATTGTGCAGATCACTTGATAGGGAATTTTCCTTGTTAATCAAATCCTTAAATGCTCCCAAACTATCCTTTTCATCTTGTATTTTCTTGAGTTGGTATTTTAAGTAAGTTTTTTGGGTAAAGATGTTACCAAAATAGTTTTTGTTCCAATCTTTCATATGAACCTTTTTATTCTTTTTAGTTTGAAGGAAAGCCTAAAGATCATTGAACTTCTAACCTTGATATTCCACTATTCCTCTGGAATCCCTTTGAGGTGAGGATGATGAGTCCACCTTAATTCAAAATGGAAAGGATACTTATCTTTTTGAATGAGAGTGTTCCAATTGAGAAGTAGGGGAGTATGATTTGAGCTAACTTTCAGTTGGGAGGATAAGGAAAAGTAAGAGGGAAAATCCCAATTAATGGAAATAAGGCATCTATCAAGACTAAATTGGATCAAATTTTTGCTCAATATTTTATTGGACCAATTAAATTGGCTTCCTTCTAGCTTGAGCTTGATAAGGCCCCCCAATAAGAGGAAGTTATTAAGGTTGAACATTCTATTAGAAAGATCTTGAAGGTTATGAGAGTATGTCATTAAATCATAATCCAAATGAAAACTTCCCCACTTTCACACATTTATATTAAGCCACCATGTGAGGCATCCATAGGATTTGACTCCAATCAATATAACATTAATTTAAACAATGAAAAATAATAACTTTATCAACATATTTTATACAAAAATATCTAAAATTGCATAAATATGATTCATAATTATTGACAGGTGTTGGACACCTTGAGAGAGGACAAGAAAAGATAATTAAGAATATATAAGGACATAACTTTTGTAAAACTATAGATTTCCTTGTAAATTAGTAGGTCATGTCTACAATATTTTTTGTGTTTGGTATTCATATTATTGTAGATTTTATAGTGAGATAAAAATTTAAATATCAATAATCAACACAGTAAAGATCAAGAATTTCAAGTTACTAAAAAATAATAAAAGTAGTTAGGGATCTATATAAATTCAAAACTTCTACTTAAGACACAAACCATTAAGTGTTTCACATGACAAAGATGTCTAAACATGAGAAAAATATGCAAGCTTAATTAATTTAACATATTTTAAAGAAACACAAAGAATCTACTTATGACTCTTGTGACTAGACTAGTTGCATTGACAAGTATCAAAAAATTATATAAACACTATGATGGGTATGTGCAAGATCGTCATGGAAAAAATAGGCCCTTAAGTCGCAAAAATTCAAAAAAATTAGAGTTAGGCAACTTGACATAAAAATTTGAATAAGTTATCTATATTATTTTAAAAATATGTAAGAATAGAATTTGTAGAAAATTGAATGTAGTTTCTAAACTACTAGGTTTTTTTTTCGTTAAATATCTATTTGGAGAAAATTTGAAATTTCAATGCAATAGTACTTAAATTTTAGGGAAAAAATAAGAAGTAGGTGTCCATCTAACCACCCTAACCATAATAAGATGATAATATTTTTTATAAGATTTTAGAAATAAGTAGAGGACTCATGTTCAGATGTGATGCATTTTTTTTGTAATTTTTTTCCACGTAAATAATTAATTATGAATTTTTTATTACAACTTTTAAAAATTATAAAAACTTGTCTGTCTGACCACCTTAACTTGGTCAAAACTTCATGAAATTCAATTTTTGTTTTTTTAATCCTATAGTATGTGAAGCATAGAATGTGATGCATATTTTGGATTCTAAAAATTTGTGATACCGTTTGAAAGCTATAGATGTTTTTCAATCAGCCTATCAATTAGGACTTTAGTGGTAATTCAAGTAGAAAATAAATAATAATTATTTATTAAATTCAAAGTAAAGCATAATTTATATTGGTGGAAATTTGAGAATCTCCTTTAAAAACTCTTTTCATTTCATCAATTTTAGGTAAAAAAAAGAGTCGTTAGCCACATACCCTACAAATACCCATCATATCGGCACTTTTTGGCCCATCATGATCGTGCACATACCCTAATGCATTAGAATAATTTTATTTATTATTTCTTTACTTGTAGTTTGAAAAATTGGCATAGAACAAACAACTTTTCCCTTAACTAGATAACTAGTAGAAAAATAATCAAAATGGGTAAATAGATAAAAGGCATAGACACCTTTGTCATCCTAAATTTATTCAAAAACATAGATGTAAATGTCACACAAGAAAATAGAGATGTAGAACCATCCATTGATGAATAACTGTCATTTACTTTAAAAATGCATACTTCACACCTTTAGAAGAAATATATACAAAGTCCAATCATATATTACATTTTTACACCAATCATTATAAAAAATCTCAACAAAAAAATCATATCAATCCATTGATGAATAACTGGCATTACTTTAAAAATGAATATACTTCACACCTTTAGAATAAATTAACACAAAGCAATCATATATTGCATTTTTACACCAATCATTATCAAAAATCTCAACATAAAAAATAATGTCAATACACTGGATGATAATAGTTTTGTTAACTAACGTATGTATATTTAAAAAATCTATATAAAAAATATCGAGAGATATCAACTTACTTGTAACATGGTAACAGTTGTATGTATGTGTGTTCGTGTATTTATCAATTGTTATATCTTATTATCTGCATTCATGCATTATTATGTAAATATCTTGATAATACCACACTATCACTTTATCAAAAATAACAAAATAATAAAAATATTATTTTTATCACAAATTTTAAAATATTCTTTGAAATTTTTAAATTTAATTAGAAATAAAAAATCTGAAAACCACTTTCATAATAGAAATACCATACCCACACCTTCTCCTCCTAATTGTATTTAAATATAATATAATCATTCCCTTATTTATAAACTCCAATATCCTACTTCAAATTGGTTTCCCCATCTCCAGGCCCCACATAAATTGTTTTTGATAAAGGAAAAAATGGATTTTACAGAGACTCGAAACCACAGAGTTTACAGAAAATAGGAATAAGGATTAAAATCACCATAGACAAAAAGGTTGCAACAAAATAAAGCCCAAGAAATACAATAGCCACCAACACAAGGCTAGCAAGGGCCACCAAAAAAAACCCAAACAAAAAAACTAGCAAGAAACCCCCAACTAACCTAAGAACTTAAGAGCTTCAGCAACCTTAGCTTCAAGATTGTGCATTTCTTGAGTTCCCTTCTTTAGGACCTGAACCATCTAGGGTGAAGGAGTACCCCACATAAATTGTTAAATCTAATGTAATCATGCCTTTATTTGTAAACTTCAATATCCTATTTCAAAATGGCAACCCCATCTCCATGCCCCACATAAATTGAATTGATTTATAAATATTGTATTGATTTGTTATGTTTCCAAGATAATCTCTTTTGACATAGACTCATAAACATTTTTCATCATTGACCTGGTCTTTGCGGGAGCCACTCTATCTTCATTTATGCATCCACCATCAAGTGAAAGCAATTATTAACATAAATTCAAAACTAAAACATACAATTGAAAGGTAGAGAAAGCAACATGTGGGAGTTGCCACTGTCATAGATGCTGCCATGGCTAGTGATCACAGTTATTGAATAGAAAAACCCTAATTTTTAGTCTAGACATATAAAGTTGGGTTAGATATAAAATATGCCTCTATTGTCTTTAGTAGACCAGTTACAACGACCTCCATTTCTTGCATTTTTTCTTGGTCTATGGAAATTCTAGGAAGGGTTTTAAAGTCACGTTTATGACTCAACACACATCCTGTATGACTCAACACACATCCACCCTCTGCTTTGAGCATTAATTTGTGCTAAAATTGAATAGAATCCCACACCGTCCCCAACTACCTCCCTCTACATAGTTGTATTTGTAATAAAAGTTTTCCTCATCAATTTTGTCCATGTGCTCCTTCACCTAGCTGAAATCCTTGTGCACTACGGGGTAAGTGCACAAAGTTGAGTCCACGAAATGTGGAAGTTTTTGCCTTAGCCAAAAAATTGAAATCAGCTTTGCAAAAATGGGATCCCGATTTTAATAAACAGAATCCTAATTTTTAAAAATCGGGATCCCAAGCCTAAACATGAAACAGGATCCCTCTTTTTAAAAATTGGGATCTTGTTTCCTATAGGGCCCCAAACCAATGAAGAAGGAACGAGATCTTGATTACTACGAAACGAGATCTTGATTTGTAAAAATTGAGATCCTATTTTACATTGCCATTTATTTTTTAAAAAACAAACAAATTCCATTTCACAGCAGACAAGATCCTTAGTATAAGTGACAACAACCCCCACAAATAGCTATAGGTACCCATCCACACCCCCTTTTTTTGCATTTTTCCATTTTTTATTGAAATTGTGAAGAAAATAAGTGAATTTAGCATTTTTTTTAAATTTATTTCACGTTTTGAGCATTTTTTTCTTGTTATAGTAGAAATGAGTAACTATAAAAAATAGACGAAAAAATGTAATGAAACCTATAGATTTTTTAATAGAAATGAAAAAATCAACCTTGAATTGTGTTTTAAAAACAAAATTTAACTTTTGAAACCTAAATTGTTCGATTATAGAACACCCCTCCATTTTGGACCTTTTGTTCGACAATGTTCTTCCTTGTTATGTTGTTTCTAGTTATGTTGTGACTTTGGAACTTGGTTATTATTTTATCGCGAACTGTGAAGCGATGTGAATGTTATTATTTCGATGTGATGTTACTTTATTCCGATGTTATATTTATGGCATGTTTTGAATTAACTTAGCAGATAATTGAATTAATGTTATTTTATGCTTTTGATGATATTATTGATGTTAGAATCGTTAGTTTGTGATTTTGTATTGGTGAAGGGGATGAGATTGTATCACTCACTTGTGAGTGCCCTACGATTCTAAGACTTCCTCTTCACGGTGTGTTTGATCATATTATGTATACATGCATGTCAATGTACTCTTTGTTCACAGGTTGATAGGTACATGACATCGACTCCACCTGGTTCACAGGTTTGAGCGTGTCCATTGACCAACGGTAATCAATTGGGAGATAGTAGCTAGGTTTTTCATGCCAATTCATTACCCTAGTCATAGTGTGTTGTCGAGTTGTCGTCAAATTCAGTTATTTTACGTTGTCCTTTTTCACCTTGGTTTTTTATTTAAATTTCAAGTTAAAGGTTATTAAATGGATTTTGAAGTTAAAAATGATGATTGATTGTATCTATTTGTAATGTTGGAAAAGTAGCTATTTATTAATTAATTTAATTTAATTAATAAAATAATTTAATCTTGAATTTGATATATTTTATTTACCAATTAAATTAATGGGGATAAATTAAATCAAATTAGTTGTTTGGCATAATGTGATATTTTGATTTAAAATAGAAAAATAGAAATATGCTTTAAATTTCATTTTTTGTAAATAAATTTGAAAGGAATTCCTTTATAAAATTTTGAATTCTTTTTGTAAAAATAAATTTATTTTAAGTGCATGAAATTCCATTTGGAAATTAAATTGATTTCAAATTTTAAAAAATGCAAATATCTCCAAATGTTCAATAAATTTAGTGGGTGGGATATTTTAGGGGTTTGACCAAAAATTTGGGGAAAACTCTTTGTAAGGAAAATTGAATTTCATTTTAGTTTTTAATTTTGAAATTGTGGGAATTTTCAATTTGGTGGAGAGTTTTGTTGTGGCTTGATTTGAATTTTGGAAGAAGAAGATTGAATTTCTTGGTGGGATGGAAACATATCTGGAAGTACCATTTGAATCCTTCTATCTTTGGAGAAAAAAATTAGGTTCCCTCTTTGTGATTTTGTTTTCCATTTTGAAATAAGTTTCAAATCTTTGTTTTGTTGTTTGAAAATCTTTAAAATGTTGTTTAAATTCAATGCAAACCCATGTGAAATTTGTTCAATACTTGCAAACTTTGTTGAAAGTTTGGAAAAGGAAAACTAAACAAGAATCAAAACATGGAAAATAGAAAGAAAACCAAAAAAAAATTCATTTCAAACTGAAATTTAAACCCATTTGTTGTATTGTCAATTTATTGTTTTATTGCAAAATTCTGATGTGCAATTGCACAATTTAGTTGTAAATGGAAAGTTTTAGGTATATATTTATATATATGTATGTATATATATATCCCTTGCATATATATATTTACAAACATATATATAAATATAATTTAAAGAATTAGAAATACTATTTTGAAAAAAAATTCTCTCAATTTTTTTTTCCTATGCATGAAATAGGGGGTCATTTTTCTTTGAATTAGAAATTTATATATAAAAAAAAAATTATGTTTATTATTTTTTGGGGGGGCACCACTGCCACCCCCCACCATGGGAGGTGATGGCTGTGAAGGCAACACCAGTGCTGCAGCCCCCATGTTGGGGAAGGGGCTGCGTGGCAACCCCCACAGGGGCTGCATCCCTTGTTTTGGGGTTGCGCAGCAGCATGGACTTTGTTTTTTTTTGTTTTTTCAAAATTTTAATTTATAAATTTATATATTATATTATATATATTTAATATAATATATATATTATATGTATATATTTTATAATATTGTTTAAATAATTTTTTTATAATTATTTATATATATAATATTATATATATATATAACATGCATATATATATTGTGTGTATATATATAATGTATATATTATGTATTTTCTATTAAAATAATTTGTCATACAGAAATTTTTTAATTGGTTGATTTAAAAAAATTAATATGTTTAAATAATAATTATATATTTAACACACACACACATATGTGTGTGTGTGTGTACATTAAGTATACACATTTATACGTATATTTATTATATATGATTATATTTAAATATAGATTATTTCAAGATGATTATTGTTATGTAATAGAAGCAAAAGTTGATTTTTTAATAATCAAATGATTTATTTAAAAGTGGATGTTGTAAGCAAAAGACTTTATTTATAAAGAATATTTTAATCTTTATCTATGATTGAGCAAATAGAATTAAAATATTAAATTTAAATTCCTTAATGGTGCCCAAGTGATTTGATTTATTTTGAGTATGAACAAATAATGCTAATTATTTAAATTGATTTCATGTACTAAACCAGTGCTTGGCTTGGGTTTAGGAAACCCAAACATTAGTTTATTGAGTTTCCAAAAATGCTTTTTAAATGAGGTTTTTTGTTCATTCTCGATGTTGGGAAAATCGGGTTATTTGTCTAGTAAGTCTTCCAGAGGAGTTCTCTAGGTTGGGATGTTTCATGTAGTGGTTTAATTTGTGAATCACCTTGGGAAATGCGTAGAGTTGTATCATGTTGTCTTACCCAGTTCTCACGAATGGGGGTGGTTTGTGCATCCTTTGGATTGGGAGTGGCTTATGTTGTGTGTGCCTCCTTTGGAAGGAGTTGATTATTTACTTTTGTTTCCTCCAGTGTTGGAGTGATTTTCCTTTGTTTGTTGCCTCCTTGGATTGGAGAGGTCATCGTTTCTAGTTTACCCATTGGATTGTGGTTTTGTACCATGTGTGTTGTCATTAAGAGAGTGGCTCTTTGTGGGGGTCTGACACACAAAGGGGCGCCAAGGTAACTCACTTAGGGTTTAATCAAGTGATAATTTAAGAGAAGTGATGGGGAAATTTCACACTAATAAAGATAATGAATGCCTCTCTCATGAAGCATGTGTTTGTTAAGGCTCAAGATGAGACAAGATGCATAGTTTTGCATGAGGGTCCGGCGGCCGGTAGAGGCAAGCCAGGGTAACCTAGGATGGGGGTCTGGTAGCCTAGGAAGGTTGAGCTAGGGTAACTCATAGCAATTTATGTATGACACTCTTCCTACGTCAGCAGTCAGTCAGTTATTATCTAATGTACAGATGATATACATGATCATTGTTCTATAGAAGCATTGTTACTTTGTGTTAAGTGATATTGTGGTTGTAGTTGTTTTAGTTCAGTTATGTTTTAGCTTGTGTCTAGAGGTAGATGGGCTTGTATAGGAATTCTTGGTTACTATCTCCTAGCACAGGGGGTGAACCTTCGTGTATCACATGGTTGGGTGGAATGTGCACCTTAATCGGTTGGGCCATCTTCTTGTTTGTGTGGATGAGATTTCCATTTGGAGAGCTCGTGGGTTCCAGTATCTTTTCATGCTTTATTCATTTTAGTTAACATTGTAATTTTATTACCCCTCATTGTTATCGAAGTGGAGGTTGTAATATGTAATCATACTTATTGGATTTATCTCATTCAGGGAATGAGTGTTGTAACCTTATTGCTATGTGATCATTATTGAAATCATGTGGTACTTCATGTTCTTGGATGTAAATTATCATGTATGGAATGTATGCATTCTTATTTCTTTAAGTATTTAAATGTTTTGGTTATAATTCATGTTTCTTGTTTGGGTTTAAGTAATGCAGTCTTGTAACCTTAGGGGATTGGTTGGAAATGGTTAGTGTACTTTCATGTTAATTTTTCTTAAAAAAAAAAAAGAAATTAGTTCATTTGTTTAGTTGTTTGCAACTTCCCCTAGGGTTGCATGGTAGGGCGTTATAGATTAAACAAAAAAAAAAGAATTTGAAAACCCTAATTGAAACAAAACACAAAAAATTGCATTTCAAAACCCTAGAAATTGAAATGAAATAAAAAAAATTGCATTTAGAAACCCTAAGCAAGCTTTTTGAAAGATTAAATTCAAATCAAACAAAAAAAGTTGAATTTGAAAACCCTAGTTTGAACTAAAATGAAAAAATTGCATTAAAAACCCTAATTGCTTAGAAATTGAAACCCTAAATTGAATTGGAACAAAAAAGTTTGTTAAAACCCTAAATTGAAATCGAACAAATCATTTTGATTTTGAAAACTAGGTAATTTCGAGCTCAAAAAATTCACTTGCATTGCTTAAATGTTTTAAATTTTATTTGCATTGTATGGAAAAAATTATATGTTAAACTTTAGTTTCAATGTTAAATTATAATTAGATTAGAAAAAAATATGTTAAAGAATAGTTAAAATTCATAAATTTTATCTTGATGTTTGTTTGCAAACTTAGTTAGCAAATTCGTTAATCTAAGCACGTATAATCAATTCCAATTGGCACTAACTTGCAAGTCTAAATTATTCCAAGGGCCACCCAAACTTCACCCTGAGTTTGCTAAACCCTAGACCTTGAATTGAAAAATCTAAACCCTCAACACTAAATCATTTGAATTTTGTCTTAGGACCTTAAAACAAAATTTGGCTTCCTTAAAAAACCCTCTGTTGTCACCATTCAGTAGAGCTTTTTGTAATGTTTTCACTTATTTGAACACATAATATAAAACCTTTTGGTTTCTACAAGTTTATGAAGAGTGGATGATCACTCTCTATGACACTTAGAGATGATCATTAGGGATCTAAATCATTGGAAGAAAAAATTATTCTATTATATTCACAAGATAGGAGAGCATGAGTGAGAGTGCTATGGGTAAAGTTTCTTTCATTGGACATACCTAAAATTATGTAGGTTCAATGTCAATAATGGGTCTATTTGGTAGATTTATGAAAACTATTATGAATATCTAGAATACTATAAAAGTATAATTATAGCAATTCCAATTGGAAACACTTGGGCATATATCATATGGAATTTAAATCTAGTAAGGTGTCTATTATACAGGAGAGTAGATAATACATGGAAAGAGGTTTGTATGGGAATATATGTATTAAGAAACACATACCATGACCTTTATAGGATTTTTAAGATGTGATCCTAGATAATAATCCACCCATCCTCAATCATAATGGATTCTTTAGCAATTAAGAGAGATTCAATAACCATAAAATTACCTATATAATTTTGATACTATATAGATTTATATGGAAGGATATAAATGCATCAATAAGGAGACCAGGATGGAACCATTTAACACCTAAGGTACACCTATTACATGGGAAAGGGAGGAGGTACATGATGATAGGTTGGAGGAACTATTATATTATTACAATAGAGATAGGAGGAGGATTCATATTATGCTCCTATAAATAAGAGGTTAATTTAGAAGATTAAAAGAACTAGATAATAACAAAGGAAATAATTCTATAGAGAGAGTGAGTGGGATTATTGGAAATATACAAGGAGAGAGGTGAAGGTCCCAACACCTACATAGAGTCCTACACAAAATACACCAATCTAGGAACTTCCTAGAAGGATCAAGATCCATGTGAGTAGCCTCTTTTTATTTTTGTATCTTCTACATATGTATATTCATTCATTTATTATGTGATTAAAATTATGTACGATATAACTTATTAATAAGTGATTACAAGTATAATTATTAAAATATTTCATATTTATTTTGATATCCTCTAATGTAGGAGGAAATTTTTACTTGTTCTAATAGATGTATGTTATTTTTGTGATATGTATAGATTGATTCATTTTTAACATGATACTTTTTTTTATTAGAGGGGTAAACACTTTTGACCCAGAGCTAGATGGAACCAATGAGGCCATAGTATGACTAAATTTGGACCTCACTAGACATCTAGATCCCCTTAAGCCATCCTATCACCCTAAATCGTAAATTGATTTCTTAAGGGGCCCCAATATGACATTTCTTAAGGGGATCAAAGAAGTTCTTAAAATTTGGTGAAGTTGCCCAAGGCAACCAAATTTAAGATCATGCAAGAATAATATAAGATTTCATGATCTAGGTTGGTCAGTTGAAATAAGAGTAGATCTCAATCAACTATTCCACAAGAAAATGTTCTTCACTAACTTGCAAGTTCATTATATTCCAATGGGCACCAAAACTTCACCCTAAGTTCTATAAACCCTAAACCTTGAACTCTAAAATCTAAACCCCAAACACTAAACCATTCATTTTGTCCTACCTGACCTTCAAGTGAAATTTGGTTGTCTTAGGAAAATCCACCAAATTTCATTCCCTTATGCCATGTAATTTTGTCATAGGATCTTACTACATATATCCCCTTAAGTTATCCTATTACCCTAAACCCTAAACTCTAAACTCTAAACCCTAAACCCTAAAGCCATCATTTTTTTCTTAGGCTCTTAATGAAATTTGGTTTCCTTGGGGAACTCCACCAAATTTCATTCCCTTATGCCATGTAATTTTGTCCTAGGATCTTACTATATGTAGATCCCCTTAAGCTATCCTATTACCCTAAACCCTAAACCCTAAAGCCATCATTTTTTCTTTAAAGACTCTTAATGAAATTTGTTTGCCTTGGGAAACTTCACCAAATTTAATTCACTTCAGCCATGTCATTTTCTCCTAGGACCTCACTGGACGTAGATCCCCTTAAACCATCCTATCACCCTAAATCATAATTTTATTTCTTAAGGTGTCCCAATATGAAATTTCTTAAGGGTATCAAAGAAGTTCTTAAATTTTGGTGATCAAAGTTGCCCAAGGCAACTAAATTTAACAATAATAAGATCATGCAAGATTATAATATGAATGATATTTTCATGATCTAGGTTGTTCAGTTGAAACAAGATTAGATCTCAATCAACTATTCCACAAGAAAATGTTCTTCACTAACTTGCAAGTTAATTATATTCCAAGGGGAACCAAAACTTCACCCTAAGTTTTGTAAACCCTAAACAATAAACCATTCATTTTTTCCTACCTGACCTTAAAGTGAAATTTGGTTGTCTTAGGAAAATCCACTAAATTTCATTCCCTTATGCTATGTAATTTTGTTATAGGATCTTACTAGATATATCCCCTTAAGTTATCCTATTACCCTAAACCCTAAACTCTAAACTCTAAACCCTAAACCCTAAAGCCATAATTTTTTCTTAGGCTCTTGATGAAATTTGGTTGCTTTAGGAAACTCCACCAAATTTCATTTCCTTATGCCATGTAATTTTGTCCTAGGATCTTACTACATGTAGATCCCCTTAAGTTATCCTATTACCCTAAACCCCAAACTCTAAAGTCTAAACCCTAAACCCTAAAGCCATCATTTTTTCTTTAGAGGCTCTTAATGAAATTTGGTTGCCTTGGGAAACTTCACCAAATTTTATTCACTTGAGCCATGTCATTTTCTCCTAGGACCTCACTAGATGTAGATCCCCTTAAGCCATCTTGTCACCCTAAATTGTAATTTGATTTCTTAAGGGGTCCCAATATGAAATTTCTTAAGGGGATCAAATAATTTCTTAAAATTTGGTGATCAAAGTTGCCCAAGCCAACCAAATTTAACAATAATAAGGTCCTACAAGATTATATAATATTAATAGTTAATTGTATTTTCATTCAAGTAACATGTGCTTTAGACATAAATGAGGCTTACATATTTTATCATTTATATTCAATTATTTTAAGGCCATTTATATTGAATGGTTTAAAGGTATTTCCTAAACATGTATCTTACATCTTGAAATTACAAATCTAATGCAGGTTCACTCATATCTTAAAGATCACATGGATCCATTCAATAATATTCACAATCCACCTCCACGACATCCATCTCCACCACCTTCACCTCCACCTCCACCCACTCCACCACCTAAAATCAATGAACATGCTCATTTGCAAGCACAAATCAATGCCAATGTTAGAACCATCCAAGATCAAATCAACATTATTCAAAATGAAGAATGTGTCACACCTCCTGTGAGGATGTTTACATCTAGGATGCAAACCCTTGTTGATGTTGTCAGGGCTATGGATGGAATCTTAGATGAGCATCAACAATGGCTAGAGGAGAGGAGAACTTTTGATTCTGAAAAGGAAAACACAAAGAAATGAAGAGATGCAGTAGAGAGCCACAATAGTTTCTAAATTAAGACAATGATCTTAAATAGTTATGAATTTATAAATTTGGTGAATGATGGATATTGTGTGATGAATTTATAAATTTGGTCGGATGGATATTTTTAGTGACATGAATTTATGATTTTGGTTCTAGATGGATATTTTTAGTGACATGGATTTATGAATTTGGTGGAATTTATGAACTTATAATGAATAATATATAATAGTATATATTTTATGACTATCTACTAGATCATGATTTCTCCTGCTGAAAAATTGTAATATATATGTGTGTGTGTGTGTGTTAGACATAAAATGAGCTTTTGTGAATGTTTCAAGTTTATTATTTAGTATGTATGTGCATGTATTAAAAAATTTCATATATAGTTCTTAAATTTTGAAATTTGTATGTATGTACATAGTTTAGTTTAATGATTTGTACGCATGCAAATTATGCAACATATTTTTTATTTTAAATGTACATGTACATGTTAAATTTTGAATTTTGTATGGACATGCTCTTGAGTTGAACAATCAAAGTATATATATGTGCATTTCAATTAAATATATGATCTTAATATATATATGTTGCTCATCCTATTTCAATTAAATATATGATCTTAATATATGTATGCACATCTTATTCTATATGATTTAATGTAGGTGCACATTTATATTGAGCATATCATGGATGATTTTAACATTGATGATATCATCAATCCACCACCTCAGCCACAACCACAACCACATCCACCTCGCCCTCCTACCCCCACCTCCACCTCCCCCTCCCCCTCCCCCTCCCCCTAATATGCCACATCTAGCACCTATCGCATCTAACGAGGCTCACTTGAGAGCACACAGAAATGATCAAGTTGCATCCTTACAAAATCAAATCAATGTTATGCAGAGTCAAGCATTGATTCCTCCACATATGAGATGTTTTGCATCTGCAATGCAAAAAATTGTTGATACCATTAGGATTATCGATTTTGATCTTGATAGGCATTGATGAGAGAGAGAACAAATGAGACAATTTTTTTCTAATGGTCTCTCTTACAAACAAATATTAGACCTTAAAATAATGAAATCCCATCTAGCCCCCTACTTTTTTGACCTCGTTACTCAACAACCCATTCCACCCAACAAATCTAGAATATCCATGAGGTGGTGCATACATCCACAAATGAGTGCACATTTTTGGGATCAATGGTATATGGTTTTTGATAGTCCCCCACATGCTAATTGGGAGTGCCCATTGCATTTTTTGAGAAAACTGTATGTAGAGTTTGTTTTGGAGCAAAAGCCTAATTATTTTGATTTTAGATCATTTCAGGGTGTTGGTGGCAGCATGCCACAATAGATATTAGGGGCAAGGGTTGATCCCTAATGCCCCGTGCATGCACAACCCCTTGTTGTTGCTCATGGTCCTCCCATTCATGCACCTGTACATCATCGAGCTTCGGTCTCAACATTAGGTTCCCTTAGTACACTCACAGGAGACCTTGATCAACATGCTTCTGTGATAGTGGGTGGGGAGCATAGACATGATGATGATGGAGGAGTTTTTTATGGAGCTGGTCTGAGTACCACTCTAGGAGTGTTGAGGCCTATCCCCCATATATGTACTAGTTGTCATCAAATATGCTATGGACCTAATCAGGCCACACCTAGTTTGGGTGGACGAGGAGATTTTGGTGGTTCATTTGGTTGCATCAATTCATTTGTAGAGTTTCTTACAACAGACCATCACCCTGAGGAACTGAGACACAGGTATAAATATACATCTAGATGTACGTTCATTTTATAAGAATTTTGATGTATGTATATATCAAAGAAAAGTTTGCAATACATTTTAACAATCAATTTTTTTGGTGTATAGATGACACTAACGATGGGGCAATCATTTGTTCCATGAGTACATACATCGACACTGGTCATACTCAGCACCCTTATGGGGTATTTTGATTTCAATTTTTAAAATTATATATGAAATCATAAATTTAACTTGAGTGTTACATTTATAATTGAATCACATATATGTTGGAAATATTTATGTTGGTTTAGGTGAGTCAATCAGCATCCACATCAATTCCTCCTGAGGGATTGTCAAGCACTCCTCCACTATCAGACATCATAGATCAGGGGTAGGTACATTCATATTGTAAATTTTTTTAAAGTTTGTACATTAGTATAGTTACAATTTTATGAGTTTTGAATTCACTAGATATATGAAATGCATGCATGTACACTTGTAAATATTATAAGCGTTAAATGTCTATGTACATGTATGTCTAGGTTGATACCACAATAAGAATGGGCATCAGGCAAACATTTGATGTTGTAGCTACTCATGAGGCCACTGATTTCTAGGTTGTTTACAAAAATTTCTACACAAAATGTGCAAACTTGAATATATATATATAAACCTAATTCAATTGTACATGATTTAATTTTGATCTTGTAGGACTTTGTTAGTGCAACTTTTAGCCTTGACCCATACATAGTTACACCACCAGGAGGACATGTAGAGAAGGCTCTAGATCAAATGGCAATTT
Organism: Sequoia sempervirens; assembly: GCA_007258455.2. Taxonomy (NCBI): domain Eukaryota; kingdom Viridiplantae; phylum Streptophyta; class Pinopsida; order Cupressales; family Cupressaceae; genus Sequoia; species Sequoia sempervirens. The sequence continues at coordinate 59,334 of VDFB02321520.1, forward strand.
AATTTTTCTATTATTTATTTAAAGTCAATTATAAATTTTAAATTGAATATATACATAATATGATATTTTTACATATTCTTTTTCTTTTATAGCATGAGACACATCTTGTAGTTGAGCATGTACAGACAAGTCCTAGAGAAGATCTTGGTGCACAACCTCAGAATATGATACAATTAAAATATGATAAATTATAAATTAAATTGAATTAAAAAATAATAATTGTAGAGTTGTACATCTAATTTCAAATTTCTTTATCTTGTTTATGTAGATTGATTTAGAGAATTTAGAGGTTGCTTTAGGTGCACCAGAGCATCCAAACACAGATATGATGGTAATTTAATTTATGATGGATTATAAACTAAATTGTCATTAAATCATTTTTCATTGACTTGCACATGATTTCATCTTTCTCTTGTGCAGAGTGTTTCAAGTCATCCACATAGTCTGCATGGTGTGAAGAGGTCTCTTGATTATCGAGACAATACATGACCTAGAAACATGTGATTTTATGTGTTATATTTGTTTATTTCATGGACTATATTTCTTGTTTCTCATGTACTCTATTGGACTTTATTTCATGCGCTTAATATATTGGTTTCATGCACTTAATATGTTACATAAATTATCGACTTTATTATTGTTTGAAATTTTAATTTACACATGTACATTTATGCATTTTATGTTCATAGTCAAGACATTAATATAGGAGGGTATGTGCAGGATCATGATGGGCCAAAAAGTGGCGATATGATGGGTATTTGTAGGGTATGTGGCTGATGACTTTTTTTAACCCAAAATTGATGAAATGAAAAAGGGTTTTAAAGGAGATTCTCAGATTTCCACCAATATAAATTATGCTTTACTTTGAATTTAATAAATATTATTATTCATTTTCTATTTGAATTATGACTAAAGTCCGATTGATAGGTGATTGAAAAACATCTATAGCTTTCAAATGGTATCACATTTTTGGAATCCAAAACATGCATCACATTCTATGCTTCATATAATATAGGATTAAAAAAAAAAAATGAATTTCATGAATTTTTGACCAAGTTAAGGTGGTTAGACATACATTTTTTATATTTTCTAAAAGTTGTAATAAAAATTCATAATTAATTATTTACTTGGAAAAAATTACAAAAAATATGCATCACATCCGAACATGAGTCCTCTACTTATTTCTAAAATATTATAAAAAATATTATCATTTTATTGTGGTTAGGGTGGTCGACACTTGCTTCTTATTTTTTCCTGAAATTTAAGTACCACTCATTGAAATTTCAAATTTTCACCAAATAGATTTTAAAAAAATAAAAATAAACCTAGTAGTTTAGAAACTACATTCAATTTTCTATAGATTCTATTTTTACATATTTTTAAATAATATAGATAACTTATTCAAATTTTTACGTCAAGTTGCCTAACTCTAATTTTTTTGATTTTTTTGCCACTTAAGGGTCTGCTTTTTCCATGATGATCCTGCACATACCCAGGACATTAATGTGAAATTTAGTGATCTCATACATGATATTAATATAGGACATTTTAACATTTATACTTTGCAAATTTATTGATTTCATACATGATATACATGATATGTACATTCAATAAATAGCGATAATTACTCAATAAACTTATTCAATTCATGTCAATCAATAATTAGTCAATAAATCATAATTTACAAACAAAAGAAATCTATTTATATACTAGAAAGGATAAAATTTTAAGAAATAAACAATACCATAGAAGATTATAGAATAAAAGAATTAATAAATTCTATAAATAATTACATCTAACACTAATTTATAAGTTTTACAAACAAATAATGACATCTTAAGGGGATGTATAAAGGGGTCAGAATAGAACATTTGTAATGCCCGTCATGCAAACCCCAAAGAAAAAACATTGCAACCAATTTTTTTTTAAATAATACAAAGTAAACATGCAATTAAACATTAAAAAATATTCACATTGCACATTACCTTACCACAGCTAGTTCTCTGGGGCACGTGAGGTTACATCGCAAAACAACTATTAACAAAAGTAAAAGATAATACTAAACAACTTATCCAATAACATTACAATAACCATTTATTAAAGTACATCCATGAACCAAGAGTGAAAGTATCATTATTACATCACATGTTACAAACATAATGAATCTCATACAATAATGTTTCCAAAGGTTCCTAAATAATACATCATCGTTTAAAAATTACATTATATGTTCTCAATAATGAGTTACAATAAATCTCCCATACCAGTGGGATACATAAATAGTACAAATAATGAATGAAGTACAAAGTGAACAATTGGTACAAGATCCAACTAAAGAATGCTGAGAAGATGAACGTTGATGGGGATGTAACACCTGCCGTGCAAACCCCAGAGAACACACACAAAGCAATAATTTTTTTTTTTTTAAAACAATTAAATTAAACATGCAATAACATTAAACCATAACCACATAGTATATTACATAGCATTAACACAATTAGTTCTCTGGGGCACGCAAGGTTACATCGCAACAACTAAACGAAATAAAGATAAAGATTACAACAATATCATTTATAATGATAACCAAGGATAAGGATACATCCAATCCATGATGCGAGAGAAATCAACATCGCATAATTACATCCATGATACATCTCTTAATAGAGTTACAAATGATCCTAACTATTACATCATTGTTATAATATTACATTACAATTTTTGATACAAGAATTACAATAAATTCCCAAACATGTGGGATGATACAATTACAATGAAATCTAAAGTACAAGGTGAATACTGGTATGACTCCAACTGTGGGAATGCTGAGAAGCCAAGATGCTGATGGGGAACCCAACGGGTGCAGAGCACGTTCCACCCAACCATGTGAATTACAAATAACTCACCCCTTGTGCTCAGAGGTGACGAGGAAGTGAACCTAACCATGAATGTCAAACCGACTCAACAACAACATGAAACAAAACAAGTACAACTCAAAGCATACAATGAACAACCATCAACATTCACAAATCACATAACAAGTTGAAACTACGAAACTCATCACAATAACATGAAGTATCACCAATTAGCAATCATGAAACAAATTCACAAGATCAAAAGCATCATAAAGATACAATATCTAGAAGAACCGTAACAACATCCAAAATACATTTCCAACTAAACCTGAAACAATTAAAAGAACATGATTCCATAATAAATCTAAAACAACCATTTAATACACAATTCCATAGGCAACAAGAAACAAGTCAAACGAGTGTCAAGTGGGGAGGGTCATCTCATAGCTCTCATGGGATCCCCTGGCACTTCCTCCAACTGAGGCGTCGACACCCATTTATGGATCCCCTAGCCCTAAAATTAGAAACAACATAAAGATTACAATATCCAGAGGTGACAAGAAACAAGAACAAGGATGTCTAGTGGAGAGTGTCATCGCATAGCTCTCATGGGATCCCCCAGAACTTCCTTCAATTGAGGTGCCGGCACCTATCTATGGATCTCCTGGCCCTTCCTCCTAACTGAGGTGCCGACACCATAGGGTAGCTAATGCGCAGCCGATAATCTCTCATGAAGACGAGACTACGACTTTGCCGACCATGACCTACTCAGTCTATCACTAGTCTACGGTAGCCCTAGTGTATAGACGAGGAATCCAGTTTTAATTATCTTGTATGTGTTACTACCCATCCTGTAGTACCCCTCCATTCTCACCTGAGATGTGCAGGTAGTTTGGCTAAGGAGTCGGAAGAGAAAGATAGGACAAGGGCTTCTAATGGTATTTTATATGTTGAGATTGAATTAATTAAATAAGGGTAATATTATTTATTAAAATATTAGATTAAATTGTATTTAAAATTTTAAATGTTTTATTTATGTTTAAAAAAAAAAAAAAGAGTCATGAGTTTATTAAATGATAATTAAAATATTAAATAGTGTTTATTATTTTAATTAATTATTTTGTTGAGGATAATTGTTAGAATAAATTATTTAAATTAATTAGATAATGTGCCTTGCAAGTAAAGCTTGCAAAAGCTGATTAAAACAAAAAGTATTGAAAAATAGAAAAATAAATAAATAAAAGAATGAAAAAGATGAAAGAGCGAATGTGATTTGATATCTAACTGAAAAGCTTGCTTTTAAAGAATTAAATTCTTTTATTCTAGATTTTTGTGAGCTTTTTGAATAAATTGGAATATCTTTTATTTAATTAAGAATTTTGTGAGTTTTTCACACACAGAGATTTTATGGAGACAAGAATTGAAAAAAAAAGAATTGTGATGCATTTTTTTTAATCTTCTGAAGTTTTCAAAAGGGATTTTTCCATTCTTTTGTTTTGGGGAATACTTTGAAAAGAGTCGTGGGATTAAGGATTTGAATTCAAGATTTGAGCACAGTTTTCTGAAGAGGAGATTCGAAGCAGGAAGGAGAAACTCATCGTAGAGGCCATCGGGAACAAGCAAACATCATCAGATTCTCAAATAAGCGCAGGACTCCAGGTTCTTTATCTTAAATGTTTATTTAAATTGTGTTGTTAAAAGATTGTCTGTACAAAATTGTAGATATTTATTTTGATTTTGTGAAATTATAAAAAAAAAAGAATTAGATAATTTGTTTACATATGTTGAAATATTGTCTGTTAATTCGTTGTGAAATTTAAAAAAAAATCTTTGTAGAAGAATTGTGAAAATCTTAGATCCTCTCTAAGGAAATGAATTTAAAATGGTAGAAAATTGAAAAGAAAACAATAGATAATTTAGAAAATCTCACATATAATTTAGAAGACCTCTGTAGGATTGAAAAACAAAGGAAATCCTCTGATAAATTAGGAAAAATGAAATCCTATGATAAAATAATAAATATTTTCCTGTAGAAAATAGCAGAGACATAGGGTCACTAAATTTATCATAACTCACAATTTACGAACTGGGTATGGCTGAATTTTTTATGTGTTAAAATACTTAATGGCGCACCTTCAGTAAAAATTGTAGAAAGACCCAGATCCGAAAATAAAAGTTATACAAGTCGCAATACACTAGTTTTATTATTAGCATTGTTTGAATATAGTAAATTATTTTAATGTATTAATTAATAAGTATTTATATATATGTTTAATTATATGTATATATATATATATATTTAAATATATTTGTTTAATTAGTTATTTTGATAGAATAGATATTTTTAAAAGAAAATAAGCCTTAATTTATTGTATGGTTTATATCGAGACAATTGTAATTAGTATATTGGAGGTTAGAATCTTTTAATAATCATATTAATTTAATTCTTGGATCTTTGGTTTTAGTGAGAACTCTTAAATGATTTCACTTGTGCATTTTAGAATTGCCCAACTAAGAAATATCTTGATAAAATAGAGATCATTTTAGATTCTTCTTTATATGGACTTAGCAGGTATGGTTTATTAAATTAAAATCAGTATATTATTGGTTACTTAGTTTTTATAATAGGCCTGTGTGATATTCATTTATTGTTGGTTTAGAAAATTCATCGTTTATGTTATGATGTGATAAACCTAGCTTATTATCCATTACCATTACTTGATATACTTATACCAATTAGAATATCTACGAACTCATATTTATTCATTGCAATTATTAATATTGGAACAATAACTAATAGACTATAGTTTTAGATAGCTTTAAGATTCAACCTTATTAATTGCATATATTATGTTAGTTCAATTTATTAGCTATACATGGGTTCTAAAGATGATTGATTGATATGTTTAAGGGAATGTTAGTTAATAGGAGCTAAGAAATAGTAAAAGATAACATAGTTCAAGTGTAAATTACTATCTTGATTATAATTGTAAATGGTACTATCATATAATTTAAATGTTGATATTATATTATTGAATTCTCATTTTAAATGACCCTTGAAATGTTTTCATACATTAATCATCAATTTGTATATTATAAATTGATATCGTTGACTGTTTAAGTTTTAAGTATTGGTTTATTGAGTAGTGTTTGACTAGTGATAAGGAGTTGATATCTATTGTAAGTTTACCTATACTAATTGTTTGTTTGTTAACTAAGAATGATGTGAAATCACTATTTTCTTTCATGGTGGATAGCTATAATATATATAAGTATATGTTTTATCGTGAACTATCCAGCTAAAAGGAAATGTTGCTATGCCTTGTGACCTTTTTTGTGCAAGTATGAATAAATATTTAAGTAGGCTATTTTTATTTTATCTTTGCAAGATTATGCTTACCTTGTTCATCTGTCTTCGGCTTCACCTAAGTGGGTGGCAGCCGCCTAAGAAACTGTCTGGGGTGATGGACCCTAGAAAGGGTTGCATACCCACTCCTCTAGTATGTAATGTTGTATGGGTCACATAATGCTTATGCATAGAGGATTGAGGTTAGTGTGTATTTGTGGTGTTGTGTTACTTTTGTGTTGGGGTAGATTCCTCCTTGAAAGTCTTATGAGTGAACCCTTGGTTGGTCAGTCAATGAGTTGGAGCAGCTCAAGTTGTCGAACTACGGTGCCTCCGCGAATTATATACGTAGGCAAGGCCATCGAGTGATGAGCTCCTGAGGCATTAGGTCGGGCCCCTAGGACTGTTCTCCTGAGTCTTGTTTGAGATTTGTCATTTATTTCCGATAACGTAAAAACTACCATTGATTTATATAGCTTCTCTTAGTGATCATGTGCTAACTATCTTTGATCTGATGTGTGTGCCAAGTCATGTAGACCTTGCAGGTATAGGCATTGGGAGCAATGAATTGTCGATAAAATAGAATGCAAGAGGTATGTTAAGCTGACCTAAGTAAGTAGACTCTATTGCCAAAGTTAGTAAATCACTTCTATCATTTCTTGTAGCTTGTGTGATCATTGAATATATCTATAAGTAGTGAATTGTGCTGTTGTTATCTTTGTTTTCGTTGTTAGTTGATTGTGAAGTAACCTCGCGTGCCCCAGATAACTAAGTGTAATAGTGTAAAGTAATGTGTTATGTGATTATGGTTAATGTTCTTGCATGTTCAACTGTGTTATTTAAAAAAAAAAATTATTTGCAATGTTTGTTCTCTGGGGTTTGCATGGCGGGCATTACACATCCCCCTAAATTCTATTGTTTAGGTTATCACTTGTTTAACTACTCTTACGTGGGTTCCCCTGAGCACTTCCTCTTACCTAAGGCACCGGCGCCCATGAAGAGCCACTCTCCCTATGACCCCTAACATATCTCAAGCAAGCAAGGGTTGAACTAGCACATATAAAGCACATAACCAAAACCAGATACATGAGGCATTAACCATCTCGCAATTATTTTCAATCAAATGTCTCAACCAAACTGTTCAACCCTTCCTCACATAAAACCAAAAATTTCAAAGCCTAACCAAGGTGAAGATAACATTATAAAATAACAAGCCTCTAGAACAAGGATTACAAAATCAACAATAGGTTCCCACATCGATGGCAACGATAACCCAATCACGCAATTTCATAACTTAAGGTAAATGATTAACTCAATTACACAAAACACTCTAATTTGGAATCAATATGAAGAACACAAGTTAATAATCCTACGTCAAAATATTTAATTCTTAACAAAGTACACCCAATAAATATCTAAAAATACATTACACAATGATCTTACAATTTGACTCAAAACAAACTTAAACATGATCAATGATTAACACAACAGAACGATCAACCAATGCACAAACTTAATACGGAAATTAGTCCACTCAATAAAGAAATCAATCCAACAATTCAATAGAGGCACTACTTTCACGTTTCACATAACTCTTTAACTTAACCACAAGATCTACTCCACACTTCTACATGTTTTATTGATACCCAAGAATACCATTGCACATATAGGTTCATACTCTTAAAAATACAAACTTATAAATGTATTTCTTATAGAAAGGGCCTAAATAATCTTTCATCAAATTATATCTAATTTTCCAATTTTCTCTAAATTGCTTGTTTACAAAATACTAACTCATATTAAATAAAAGTAATATATATATATATATTTGTATTCCAATTTACACACCTTGCTGCATATATATTTAATTTTACACATATATATATACATATAATCATAAAATAATTTCCTATAAAGATACTTTTCTGCCAAAACTGCACGTGTATATATATATATATATAGAATTTAAATTTAAATATACTAATTTAAAATGAAATAAGATTTAAATATGCATAATTAAAAAAAAAACGAATTAAGATTTTAAAAATACATATTTAAAACGAATTTAAGATTTATTTATTTATTTTTATTTTTTTTAAAAACAAAATTTAAATAACAATTAAAAAACAATTTTTAATTTAAAGAATAAGGGGAAATACCCCTAATAATGGTTGCGCGTAGTCCACGACTGTCGCGACAGTCCTTTGGACTGCTGGTGACAGTCCTTTGGACTGTCGCAGGCCCAAAGGCTAGGTCGTGGGGTGGGTACGGCCAGGCCGACCCACCTCCCAGCGCGAACTCCCAGGGTGTCCCTATCATGGGATTGGTCCAGACCAAATATATATATATATTTTATATAAATTAATAAAAATGAAACATCGAACTCATAAATATTTCAAAGCAATAAAGATTTCAATAAAAAAAATACAAAGATATATGTATAATAAATCCCTCTATATATATATATATATTTAATATATATATATATATATCAATGAATATATATAAATATAAAATTACCTAAACACAGATAATTCAATTTTTTGTATAAAATACAGAATCATCACATATTTAAAATACATATTAAAGATAATCATAAAAAATAGAATTTCAAATTTATTTAAAATACAAAGATTAATATTTCCTCAATAAACATATGAGTGAGCAATTGGAATTCGACAGAGTATTATTTTAGTTTGTTTGCAAAGCATTATTTCTAATCTCAACCTGGATTTTCTTTTCAAAGGAAAACCTATCTGTTTATTCATTTTCTAAACTCAAGAAAATCATTTAAATCTAAATCACAGACAGATTCCCCCTTTTTTTTATTTGCAACACAAATTCATTCAAATCATAATTTTTTGTTTACTTTGCAGATTCAGAGAATCAAGGATAGAGACGGGAACCTGGAGTCCTGCGCTTCTACGAATATATAAAGATGCCTGCTTGATTCTGATGACTTTGAAGAGCTCCCTATTCGTGCTTCCAAATCTCCTCTACAGAATTTCGTGCTCAAACTCAAACCGATTCTCAAAACCCCTCTCTTTTGCAACTTTTGTAACTAATATCTTCTGTATGTGTGTAACTCCCAAAATAAATTGTCCTTCCCTCACAAAAACTCTAAAAAATGAAAAATAAAAGAAAACAATTATTTAAAAGAAGGCTTTTTAATTAGATTTGTATTCTTATTTGTTCTCACAATCTTTTTTAGTTTTTTATTTGTTTTATTGTTTTAATTTCTATTTTTGCAACTTTACTTGCACATCACATTACCTATTTAATTTAAATAAATTATTTTAATAATTATCCTCCACCAGATAATTGATTAAAATAGTTAAAACACATTTAATATTTAATTATCAATTAATTGAAATATATGACTTTCAAAAATAATTAAATCATCTAAATATATAAAACAAGTTTAAATCTAACATTAAAACAACTATTACTTCCATCATTAAAATCGAATACACCACAATATAAAAAGTACCAACATTAATCAAAATACGACCAAAATACAAAACACAAAGCACAAATGACGACAATTACACGAAATGAACAATACCAATCAAACGAGACGATCTGACATCATGGGACGGGATGACTTCATCGTCACCTCTGTTTCAACATTTAACCGTTGGGTTATAGGTGCTCGCCCTGTCCTACCGAAGCAGGTGGAATCGAGACTTGTACCTACAAATCCTGCATATAAACAAAGTTGTGTGCATGTGCATACATATATATAAAATCAAAGCATTAAATCGAAGTACTGCATTGTGAGAAGGAATCGCAACATAGCAGGGCACTCGCGAATGAGTGATTCCATATTGTCCTTCATCACACCTATTCTAACAATTATAATATAACTAATAAAATAACATTTCTAAACTAACAATTCATCTCATGACATAATTCATTAAATCATTGCATCATAATATAATTCTGAAAATCAACTAATCTAACCAACCACAATGTCATATGAAATAATCAAATCCTCAAGTGTATAAGCATAATCACCAACAGCCTACTTAATGGCATAACAACATCATCAAATGTCTAACTATCCAATTCACACAATAACAGAACCGTCATAGTATCAAGGTATCAAACGAACGCATAGAAAAATAATAAATCCGAACAGTAAGAGGAGGGGTACTACATCCTCCCCCCCATAAAATTGGCTTACTCCTAGAAGTTGGTAAACAAGAGGAAATAAGGTTCCCCAATACAGGAGGCATCCTCACACACCAAGACAGTGAATTAATCACCATTAGAAACTAGAATCAAGCTCACACATAAGAGTAACAAATAATATTAATAAGTATTAGTAACATGGGGGTATTACAGGGGAACCCAATGGGTGCAAAGCACATTCCACCCAACCATGTGGGTTATAAATAACCCACCCCCCATGCTCAGAGGTGACAAGAAAGTAATCATGACCATGAATTCCAAAACTGACTCCAATAGAACAACATAGTTCAATAACTCAAATACAACATCAAGGATTACAAAGACATAACCACAACATCCAACAGACAACATAATAACATGAAGCCTTGAAACTCATCACAATAATTAAGGCAATAACCATTAACAAGTAACCAAAGAATAATCATGAAGCATCTCCAAATGAAACTGAAATAATAAACAGAATACAATTCCAAAGGCAACAAGAAACAAGGCACATGAGTGTCTAGTGGAGTGTCATCGCATAGCCTACATGGGTTATCCTGGCCCTTCCTCCAAACTTAGGCACCAACCCCCATCTATGGATATCCTGGCCCTTCCTCCTACTTGAGGCATCGACACCATAGGGTAGCTCATGCAAAGCCGATAACCTCTCATGCGGATGAGGTTACAAATTTTCCGACCATGTCCTTCTCAGTCTATCATTAGTCTATGATAACCCTAATGCATAGACGAGGTATCCAATATTTATTATCTTGTGTGTTTTACTACCCATCCCCCTAAATTCTATTATTAGGTTTTCACTTGTTACACTGCTCTTATTTGGGTTATCTTGAGCTCTTCCTCCTTTTGAGGTGCCAACCCCCATGAAGAGCCACTCTCCCAAAAGATCCCAAAAATAAACAAAACAAGGAAAGGGTTGTACCATCAAGAACAAAGCATATAATTCAAACCATAGACATCTGAGGCATTACCCATATCACTATAACACATAATCAAAACTCATCAATCCCGTACAACCCTTCCAAAATAATACTAATCAATTTCAACTCCAAGAGCACAACAAATGAGGATAAATATTGAACAATAAAAATTGCTCCTTTGGAATACTAAGGATCACAACCACCAAAATTTGAGTTCATAAGATCAACAAGGTTTCCACATTATAGAAGTCGAAATGATATCTCAAGGCAATAATGAAGTCAATCAGAATTAAGAACTAAAAACAACTTAATAACTTTCATCTAAGTTTAAAATAATTTTCATAATTACCTTACAAAACCTCTTTTTCCCTTTATAAAATTTCGCAATACAATTAAAATAAAAATCTCTAATTCCCAATAAAATCTATCTTTTCCATAATAATCACAATTATAATTTTTTTTTTAATACTACAATGAATTTCATATTTAACTCAAAAATTTCCAAATATTACATAAAATATAAAATTAATATATATATATAATATATATATATAATATATCAATTTTAATAAAACAATTTAATTAATAAAATACACACACACACACACTATATATATATATATATAAAATAAAACAAAATAAAAAACTCATGCTTAAAAGAAAGGTCGTTGGCCTTTAAAGTACTACACACAACAGTACTATTAACTGCTGCGTGCAACAATCATTAAGATTGTTGTGCACAACATTACTGTTGACTACTGCGTGCAACAGTCATTAAGACCACTGTGCATAGTAGTCTGTAGGACTGTTGTGGTAGTACCAACCGCGACAAGGATACGAGGAGGAGGGTACGGCTATGGCCGTCCTTCCAACACTCCCCCAAAATTTTAATAAATAAAATTTGTTTAAACATAAATAAAATTTGAATAACAAATTTGTTTCAATTTTTTTTATTTTTAAAATGCCAAAGACTATGGTGTGCACAAGTACAGCCTGTAATGACCCTCCATTTGTGTTGTCCTTGAGTTGAATGTTGACCCACTATGAAGTCGAGTATTGATTGGTATGTTGTTTGGATTGTTTTTGTTTAATTGTTCCTTCTTGAGTCAAGTCGTGTTTTGTATTTGGGTTGATTATTGTTTTATTTGCAAATAGAAGGCTTAAGTTAATGAAATAAAGGTATAATTAAATTAAATAATAAAAATCATAAATGATATGATAGTTCAATAGGAGAAATTAAACTAGTAGATCAAGTATGTGAGAATTATTAAAAAAAAAAAATGAAATTAAGAATTATATGATTAAAGTAAAGAAAATAAATTAAAACATACAAGTGCAAGTTGAGTTTGAGTCAAAACTAAAATAGTAGTTAAATCAATGAATTTTTTTTTTTAAAAAAGAGAAGATTCTCGGAATTGGAGGGAACAAAAGCAGTGGAGTATTAATTGCATTTGAGTGGAAGTTATCTAGGAGAGGATAGGTAGGCACATGGTAAGGGCATGCAAAAAGGTTGAAATAGTTTTGTAACTGTTCCATGGAAAAAAAGGCGACAATTCTGGATCATGTGGGAGTTGAGGGACAGAGAGAAGTGAACGAGTATGAGGGGTTTTTATTGGAACCGAAGGGAGATAGCTAAAAAGGGGGAATTTGGGGGAAAGGCTTCTTTGGTATTTTTCTGGTTTTAAAGTTTGTAGACAAAAGGGTTTTCAAAAAGATCGATGCTTTGGGAGAATAAAGAACTAATGATTATTCTGATTCTTGCTACAATTTACATCAAATTCAAGAAGTTAAATCAGGTTCCTCTGTGTTTTATTTTCTCTTTCTTCCTTTGGAATAAATGCAAGTGCCTATATGTATTTGAGTTTGGATTGAGCATTCAGTAAATACATTTTCAGTATAGTTTCAGTGCTACCAGCATAGTGTTATGTATTTTGTTGTGTAATCTTGTATTCTTTCAGGTTATAAAGATTGTAAATTTCTTGTAGCTTTCATGCTCATATAAAACTAGTTGTATTCCATACAATCAGCGCCAGATGACCTTGTATGTACCTTTCCTCAGAGCTGTAGTTCTTATTTAAATCTATAGGATTTGGTCTATGAATCATACGAGTATCGGCGGCACTTGAACATGTTAGGATGTATAGATTTAAATAACCTCCCTGATTCTATCGGAACCACACATAGTGCAGCACTTGAGCATCGAAGGTTGTAGAGGTTTTAAATAATCTCTCTGATTTCATTTTATCTAGACTCAGCCACAACATTTGAATATAAAAGGGAGTTTAAATGTTTAAATAATCGGCTCGATTCTGCGGACAGTTTATCGCAGTTGCAACACTTGAAAATAATAATATACAAAGAAAATAGATGGCGATACTTTCAAATTCCAATATTCACCTTCTAATATACTTCGCAACCTGTCACAGCTACAACATTTAGAGTTGAGGCAGTGTACAGAATTAAATAGCCTTCCTAAAACCTCTGGCAACCTGTCGCAGTTGCAACACTTGAACAGGATAGAAAGTTTATATATATATATTTCCTGGTTGATTCTACTGATAATCTATCGTAAATGCAGCACTTGAAATAAATATTGTCAATGTATTAATATAATAGAGAGCTTTTCATTGATCATGGTGAAGTTAATTTCAATAGATTGTTGTTGAGGCTTAAATAATCTCTATGATTCTGTTGTTAATCTGTCCCAGCTAAGAAAAAATGTGAGTATAGAAGGGTGCAGTTGTTTGAATGACCTCCCTGATGAGTATGGAACCTATCACAGCTGCAATGTTGGAAACATAGGAAGGTGCAAAAGATTAAAATAAACTCCCTGTAACCATTAGTAACCCGTCATAGCTGCAACACATGAATATAGGGGGGATTTGACTCTTACAACCGATTCAGGAGAATGCAATATATGTAATCATACTTTTTATTCTTTCGGCTAATCTCTAGCTTGCTCTTCTTTATTAGTTGTTCCCTGAATATAGTTTACATCTTATGTGATTAGTGACTTTTATCAGATAGTGGGTGCGGTGAAGACCAATGTTTCTGTATACCTGTAAAGCAAGATATTTTAAGCACTAGCGCAAATATCTCCATCTTTTTAGACTTTATGACTACTATGATATTTTAGTTAAGTGCACGACCTGTTTGCAAGCAGTTTCCTTATTTCGGTATTCTGCAATTTTTGTCGCTTCTTCTCCTTTAACTCTATATATTTATCAGATCATTAATACCATAGATATTATACTCTCCCTCGGTTATTTTGTTACGAGTGATTTTATTCAATCATGCTTACCTTATTGTTGTTAAATGAACTAGCGTAGCCTCCTCCTCCTAAGCTGTATATTTCGGTTTAGTATTTGTCTTCAGGTTAGAGAGAATAATTTAGGTGATATACGATAGAAATACCTGCCAGTGAGTGAGCGCAGTTATCTTTTCCTGATGTTTGCTGAATAATCTTGATCAAAGATCTAATTTTAATTACTGCCTATAACTTAAAAATTTCATTTTGAATCACGTTTTTCTCTCTCACCAGCGCAGTTTGTTGAGATAATGAATTCTTCTTAGGAATTTAGTAATTTCTTTGAAACTTTGTTATTTATCATAGTGTAACACATTTGATAAAATCTGCACTGGCTGAAAGTAAAACTTTGGGGCTTTCTGATTAAGGGAAATATACCGTATTTTAATACTATCTCTCATTAAACATTATTCAACCCTTAGATTGTGAATACTCCACCAAGAATTGGTAGTTCTCTCATACATTTCTTCATGCGCACAGTTCTGGTTGATCTGCGTCTTTATTCATGTTGTATTATGCATGCATTTAAAAGTATAGATCATATATGTATTACATAAATTACATCTGAAACAATCTATATTGAGTTATTAATGCATGTCGTGATGTTTACTTTACTTAGATATATATATATATATATATATATGTCTGCAAAATGTCTTTTTTTCAAGTTGATGCGTTCTCATCTATGTATGAGTTCTAAGTGGCAGTTATTTTAATGATTTAATTAACTTTACTGTCAGTTGAAATATATATTTAGCGCAGTGGTCAAAGGGTTGTTATTATTTTTAATAAATACTCTTATTTGGGGTAAGACAACTTAAGTATTTGATTGCATGGCTTCTATTTAATTCTTAATGAAGTGGTGGAGAACTAGATACTTTGTCTTTAGAACGAATACTTTGCATGTATTATAGTGGCAATGTCTTTACTTGAAAATCATAAATTAAATAACTATTAGTTATTAGATATATACAAAGATTCGGGCGTTAGTTAAGTGTAAGTTTACAAACAAAATAATAATAAGAGATAGATAAGGCTTAAGTATATGATTAGAATATAATTTTTGTTAGATTATATAATACAAGTATTTCGCTAATATTTATATATTGATTGTGAACCTCTATTTGCTGGTTGTATTATTAAATTGAATGTTACCTCATGTATTGTGATGTTTGCGAATTGAGAGTGAACTTTGTTATTGTTCTAGTGGTAGAGATGATCATTTATAGAAGTTGTTCTTGATTGGATAGTTAATGTGAGTTGTCTTTAAAAGTAAGCTTTAAGGTTGTAATGTCAGATTGTTTCCCTGTGGTGAATTTTGTGTGTAATTTAGGAGTTTATGATGAATTTATTTATGGAGGTTGTTTTTGGATATAAGTTTGATGTTAATTTTGAGATCAAGTTTTGTTGCCATCTTGTTGGGAAACCCTTATTTTAGTGATTTATCAGTCTTCCAGAGAAAGGGAAAGATAGGTGTTGCTTTATTATTGGTCCTCACTTTTGGTTCTTTGTGAACTATTGTTCGTATGATCTATTTGATGATTGGGTTTAGCCTTGCACTTGAAAATAGTTTCGTTTTGAAGATTTTGTGTAGGATGGTGTATGCTTTGCTTAATGCAATTTATCATGTGACTTTATATGTTGTGCATGTGGGCTTACCCTGATAGTGTCTTTTGAGTTTTTTTTTTTTTTTATTGTTCATAAGGAGAGTGGTTTTCAATGGGGGCCGAGACCCGAAAGTGGTCTCAGGGTAACTCATTGGAAGTTTATTAATCAAGTGAAAACGATAATATTTATTTAGGGGTTTTGGATAGAATCACACATTAACAAGATATAAGTGAATGCCTCACTCATGGCTCAAGTGCTTGTATGGGCTTGAGATGAGTTGAGAAGGCATGGAATGGCGAAATCATTGTCTTGTCCTCATGAAAGATAATCGATGCCGCATTGGATTGCATGTGGGGCCGGGTTTCATAAGAGGTCACCAGGGTAACCCAAGTTAGGGGCCGGACCTAGGAAGAATCGCCAGGGTAACCCATGCAACATTGCGATGACACTCTTCCTTTAACAACCATGTATGCTTTGTTTCCCTCTATGTTATTTTTGGGTCTCTGGAAGCACATGTCGGCATTTGTATGTTGATGCTTTATTGGTTATTCCTTTTGATGGGCACATCTTGTGTTGGTTATATCTTGTGTTGAGATTGCCTTATGTTATTGTGGTTCTTGTTGTGGAGTCTTGTATCCCTGTTTTGAATGATGGTTTAGTTGGGGCTCCTTCTTGTCATCTCTTAGCACGGGGGGTGGGCCTTAGGGTCCACGTGGTTGGGTGGAACGTGCTATGCACCCCATTGGGTCCCTAGTTATCGATGGAGAAGTGCGAAATTGTACCTAGCAGTGACTCTTGAGTTGATCCAGAGTTGAATCCAGTATTGCAGCTTTGTACTTCTTCATTTCAAATGTATCATACTATTTTATTGTATCTTTCCCATTCATGTTGGGAAACGACATTGTAATATTGTAACCCTTGATTAATGAGTTGATCATGTTCATATTATCTTATGATTACTGGTGTATACTTATTTTTCATGTGATGTAATTATGTTATTGTGAAAAGTAATGCAGTCAAGTAAACCCGAGGGATTGTTATGTGTAGTTCATGTTTAATTTCATATCATGTGATATATGATTATTATGATGTATGTTGGTATTAAAAAAAAATTGGTGTCATAAATGCTAGATGTTATGTATCCTTTGGGGTTGCTTGGTGGGGCATTACACAGCCCATGCACAAATTTTGATTTAACCAACATGACAGGAATATAAAATGAGTAAGTATATATATATATATATTATTGTATATATATAAATATTAATATATATATATTAAGTATATATATATAAATATATATATATATATATGAATATATATATATAAATGTATATAAGTCAAAATAGATATAAATTTTATATATGAAAGACAACAAAATATAACTTTCTCTATACAAAATTACTATTCAACCAATGATATAGTTAAATAAGAATATATATATATAAGGTATATATATATATTCAAATTAAAGCTATTTATTAAAACAAGAACAATATTATTCATAAAAAAATTATAACAGAAGCTACATAATGGTTTCTCAAATGACAATAATTTTCTCATGTTGGTTTGCTATCTAGTAATCATTAAATTTCTAACAAAAGTTTTCTTTTCTTTCAAATGATCAACCATATTTATTCATTTGTTTATTTATTTTCTTTGAAATAGAAACTGAAGAGAAGTAAGAGGAACCTGGAGTCCTGTGCCATTGATAATTTGAGGTATCTTGCTTGCTTCTAATAGCCTTTTCGAAGGGCTCTCGTTCCTTCTTCAAAATATACTCTCCAGAATACTATGCTCAATTTCAAATTTAATATTTTATTCAAAAAACTCTCTCCAGAATAATGCAAGCAAAAGAATGAAATAACTTTTTAGAGAACTTCAGAAGATCTTAAAAATTCAAAGACATTATTGTATTTTTTTCCTCTTATGTCCAAAATTTCCTGTGTATCCATACTCAAAATTATGCAATTAAATAAAAGATACCTCTTTTCCTTTTTGAAAACTCTAAAAATCCAATATAAAAAAAATTATCTATATTAAATCAAACTTTTCAGCCAACACTTAATTCTCATTTGTCCTTTTATCTTTTCTATTCTTTTATTTATTTATTTTTCCATTTATCAATACTTTTTGTTTTAATTTTGATTTTACAAGCTTTACTTGCAATGCACATAATTTTATTTATTTATTTTATTTATTTCATAATTAACCTCAACAAGATAATTTAATTAAATCAAAACACTAATCTTTAAATATCTAATTAATTCTACAGTAAAAACACATGGATTTTAAGAATAAAACTTTTAAATATTTTAATACAAATTAATCTAACATTATAATAAACATTTATTACCACCATTTGATTAGATAAATCACAACATATAAAATACCAACGTCAAATACATACGACAAGACACTCACACAAACCACAATAATAAAATACAGAAATGACAAAACAAGGACGCACAATACCATTCAATCAGGATGGTTTGACAACATGGGACGGGGGGACTTCCTTATCATCTCTATTTCAACATCATACTGTTGGGTCATTTGATGCTCGACCTATCTTGCCGAAGCAGGTGGAATGGAGACTCTGTACCTACAATCCCTGCACACAACAAGGTCGTGCACATGTATATATATATATAATCAAAGCATTACATTGTGAGAAGGAATTGCAGCGTAGTAGGGCACTCGCGAACGAGTGATGCACTACACTATCCTTTCATCACATCTATTCTAACAATTATAATATAAATGATGAAATAGCATTTCTAAACTAATAGATCATATCATAACATAATTTACTAAATCACTGCATCATAATATATTTCTAAAATCAACTAACATCACCAACCATAACGTCATATCAAATAACCATGTCCACTAATGGAATAAAATCACCACCAAAAATCTAACTATTCAAATGAAATAATAAAATAGTACTGTCATAGTATCAAAGTATCAAATCAAAGCATAGAAAATAATGAGTCCAACTAGAAAACAGGAGGGTTATTACATCCTCCCCCCCATGAATCTGGCTTACTCTTGGAAGCCAAAAAACAAGGGTAGGATTCCCTGATATGGGAAGCATCCTTCCATGTGGCTAAAGTCTCATCATTGGGATCCTACTGGACCCACACCTGCTCAATATCCTTGCCTCTAAGAATGAGTCTCCTGTGTTGCACCATGGCCACGGGCTCTAGAGCTAGCTGCCTGTCCTCGACCTGTAGAGCATTACAATCAAGTATGTGAGTAACATCAGGAGAATATGATCTAAGGAGAGATACATGAAAAACATCATGAATCTATGACATACTAGGTGGCAAGGCTAGGTAGTAGGCAATAGAACCAATACACTCTAACACCTCAAACGGAGCCACAAAACAGGGCCCAAGCTTAGAACCCTTTCCATAACGAATAGGGCTCTTTTGAGGATGAACTCTGAGAAACACTCGATCACCAACTGCAAACTATTGATCAACTCTGTGGGCATTAGCATACTTCTTCTACCTATCTTGAGCTACTACCAGATGCTCTTGGATGTGCGACACCTGTTGCTCCATTTCACGAAGCATCTCAGGTCCAAGAAGAACCTTGTCCTCTAATTGATCCTAGCTCAGAGGGGTACGACAAGGATGACCATACAAAGTCTAAAATGGAGCCATGCCAATCAAACTATGGTAGCCATTGTTATAGGAAAACTCGACCAAATGATACTCCCTCAAAAAATTCCTATCATCCCCAGTGCTATCATTTGCATGTCTATAAACAATATGGACAAACATAGCTACTTGCACTGAATTATAATATTGAGATTGAATTTCCTCTTGTGGGGAGAGAGTATAATTCTCCACAAAATCAACCACTGAAAATATAGTACCAATTGGAAATGTGTTTCTACATATGTGAAATTGGCCATCAAGCCATCGAGCATGTTCAAAGTGCATGACATATTTTGGTACAATTTTATTCTTAAATTCACTCATAAATGCATGCACACTAACTTTTTCTGTAACTAAATCACAACGCTTTCCTATTTTTTCATCTTTTAAAGAATAGTGAACTTTCTTAAATATTTTGAAATCTACTAATTGTTGTCCAAAATCATGATCAACACTTTCATGCAAACAAATTCTTAAAAATG
Source organism: Sequoia sempervirens (assembly GCA_007258455.2). Classification (NCBI taxonomy): domain Eukaryota; kingdom Viridiplantae; phylum Streptophyta; class Pinopsida; order Cupressales; family Cupressaceae; genus Sequoia; species Sequoia sempervirens. The sequence continues at coordinate 79,714 of VDFB02321520.1, forward strand.
AAACATTTCCATAGTTAATGCATTGTCCAAAAATAAAAGAACTTAAATAAAATAATTTATCATTAGGTTTTTCACAAAACAAACCTAAAATAAACTCTCTTATTGCTTCAGGTGGCATATCAATACCACAATCCTGTATAATCAGTTTAGTATGTAAGGTACAACGTATATATATAAAAACATCATAAAAATAACGAAATTGATCATGTATTTTACAACAAGATATTCATTGCTTATTAATTTTTACATACTAGGGTTTACATTTTTCAAAAGACTTTTGACTTATTTTAATATTACCAGGTAACACTAAATCACTACAAAATTTTCTATAAAATTCAATTTGTGTTGTATCTAATAGTTGTTTTGGGTGAGGATCGCAAACTTTGGACCCCACTATTAATTTTAAAACATCTCTAGAATTAGATGAAACCCTAGTATTATCATTGCAATATTTTTAGATCAAAGATTTAATTTCAACATTCAATTTTATATCGGACCTCAGTAGTCATCCACTAAAACTCCAACATTGATTGATAGGATTATTTTCTATACTTTCTCTTCTTTTTACCACTCTTAGTAATGTTTTAGGATGTATTTTTAAAAATTCACTAATATTTCTTACCATTCTTTTACTCAAAGTTGCTTTATTAACTATAGTAGTTGTTATAGCTCTTCTTGCTGTGTTTTTATCTTTAGATCAACTATTTTTCCCAATAGATTGAATGACACTAGCAACAGTAGACATAACTTGTTTTAATGATTCATCTTTTCTTTTTGGTTTAACATAAAAGCCTAACCTTTTCATTACTTTCCTCATTTTTGCATTCTCATCAATTGCATCATTAGTTGACATTGAAATGCAATTTTTTAATAAAAGAATTTGTTGTATATTCTATTCGCATGTGTTCTTATTTTCCTCCAAGAAATTTGACCAGGAAGATTATTGAAAACACCACTTCCAATTTTTAAAAAAGTATTTTCATTAAATTCAACATCACATTCTAGATTTTCATCTTCATCTTCATTTTCATTTACATTTTCATCTTTATTTTCATCAACAAAATGTTTTTCATTTTCATTTTCATTTTCATCAAAAATACAGGTTTTGTTTTCATTTTCAAGAAAATATCATTCTAATTTTCATTTGCAACAAAAGATTTTTCTTTTTTGTTTTCAAAAAATTCTATAAAATTTTCATCTCTCTGAATATCGTCAATGTTAACATCATTAAGTCCAGCATCTTGTAAAACTTCTACATACAAATTTACCATTTCACTAACATGTGGATTTGAAGATGTATCTAGATTTGTGCATATTGAAACATTCTCCATAGCATTCAAAGAGGGATTTGAAGACATAGTAGGACTTTTTTGTATAATCATATTCTTCTCCAAATTGACTCCTTGCAAATTAGCTTCATCTACAACCATGGTATCATCAATGTTTTCATCTTCAATAGTTATGGAATTGATTGCTCCACCATCATTCATTGATTTTATTCTCATTCTTCTTTCTCTTTTTCTTTGTCTCTCCTTCTCTCTATTTGCTTCAACTTCTTGAGGAGTCAATGTCTTCCTTCTCTTTTTACAAGCTTTATCTCCCATAATTATAAAATTCTCAAGCACAAATGAATGTTAATAGTGAAATACTTCAAAATATTCAATCAAATTGGAAGTTAGCAGATACCACAAATGGGACCAGAAATTCCTTCCTCTTACATTGTTCCTCAAAACAGAGTAGAAAAGCCTTTTGAGATTTCCTTTAAAGGAATTTAACTTATTTCTGAGAAAGGTGATACATGGCTACAAATTAGAAGACCTTTTGTTCCTCCAAAAGCACAAAAATAACACAATTCCACTTTAAAATGGTGTAAGATGATGCCTGGATTTATAAGAATTAGCTAAAAGGAAATCAGTTCGCCACACTGCTCCCATTTTGGCAACATAGCGCTGGGACACTTTACTACTTCTCAGGCATTTTGGCGAGTTTGGGACTTCTTGTGTTTTTCTGCGTGAAAGTGATCCATTTGCCAGGAATGGGATCTCGACTATATTAGGATCTACAGTTCTTGATGTGAATGTAGGGACCTTTGGAGGAAACATGATCGACCGCTTCAACAATCAAATATTATAGACTAAGGAACAAGATCCTGATTATAAAACGGGATCCCGTTTATTAATAAAGGTGATCCTATTTTATAATCGAGATCCCGTTTTTTAAAATTTGAATTTTTATTTGCTTTGTGGTCGGGTTTTCACGGGAATTTCTGGTTCGGGGAAAAGCATTGGAAATCTGACTAGGCCTTCAACTTGGTTTTGACACACCAAGTTGAAGGTCCTAGTAACAGTATCAAAAAGAAAAAATACCAACTTGGACATGTAAGTAATGACTTTTTACAAACTATTTTTATGAAATTAAAACCCATTTTTAGATATTAGACAATGCGGAAAATTATAAATATGTAACTTCATTTTGCATTGGATTATTTTTCTAAGCCCTAATTCATTTCTAATAGAGTGAGTTCTTGGCTTTTTAAATGTATGGGGGTTTTTTTACTATTTTAATAACTTTTGATCAACATAACATTTTGATGAACGAATTGCACGAGAACAAACTTCAGACAATTCTTTTCAATTTAAAAATAAAAATTAAAAAATGATAAGTTTAAGTCATCTTATGCATGTTACCGCGATGATTTTCAAAGCGACTAAATCTTCAGCAAATTAACAAAAAAATATTTTATTATAAAAAAATTTAAAAGAAATATATCAAAGAACAAACTTGATTGAGTCACAAATATTTTTTCCAAGCAGTTAGAAAAATGTCGATAGTTTAAAATTAAGTATATGGATGTATCTTGCATGGTATGAAGTGGTAAAAAAGAAAAATTTGGCTTCCTCCAATAGGTGGTTTTTAGAAGCACCCCTATTGAAGCCTCAGAACTTTGGCAGTCAGGGCATTGAAATAAATTACATATTTGAAAACTAGACTCTGAAACTGCTTGGGTATTGTTGTCGCCAATAGTGGTTTCAATTCAAGGAGAACTAATTTTATCCAGTCATCTGTGCAGAAAATACAAATTATTTCATGCAAAGTTTCCATTTTAAAGATTCCCCAATTGAAGGGGTTTTGATCAAATCTGTAGATCAGGCACCCAGATCTGATAGAACCTCACTAGTTTTAAACCATACCTATAAATGCGTCTCCTTTACACCTATCAAGATGCTGATAAAAAATCACTTTTGATTTAGCTTTTGGGGGATCAAATGAATTCATTTAAAATTTATTTCAAATGATTATGGTATTCCTCAGAACAAGCTATCCAATGAATATAATTTTAATATGTTTTGGTTTTGTTAAGTATTTGTTTTTTAAGTTTTATTAAACATAGGTTTTTCATCAAAAATGAATTTCTTTGTTCTTCACATGTGGAAAAATAGAAGATCACCAAAAAAAAATTAAAGAAAAATATAGGTGCACTAGATGATATTACGAGAGTCCTTGATCCAACAAAGGCCAAAATGAAATTTTGTATACAAAAAAGGGACTACATATTATATAGTCCGTTATTGCTTTTGAATTTGTAATTAGTTTGACTTTGAAACTTGATTAAGGAAAAATATTCAATAAAAACTATCTAACCAAGTGGAAGCACTAGATATTAAGAGTTACGGAATATGAGGAATTTAAAGAAAAGAATTGAGATTTTTATCCTTCCATGGAAAATAAGTTAGCATTATCACAGTTGATAGTCACTTTTTTAAAATGTTGTTTTTAGAAAAGAATCTATTTTAAGTGGGAGATGGAAAAAAGAAGTGCAATTTGATTCCAAAAATTTTGAAAAAAAAAATTTTTAGAATCTATAGACAAAATTTGATGAGACTTTAGTTTGCACCATCTTCAAATTCCTCATAGTTTAGCTGCTATAGGTGCCCGAATGTGAAGATTTAGTTAAAAATAATAATTTTAGTGTCCAGTTTGGCCAAAAATTGTAAATCACTATTATGGGATCACCCCACTACATTTTATGATCAGTGACTTTTTTAAAGATTTCATCTCTAAGTGCTTCAAATTTTAAGGTCAAATTTTTCAAATTCTGAAATTAGGAAAAACACTTCCACTTTTTGGCCAAAAAGTGGACTCAACTTCTTGCACACACCCTATGTCAAAAATCTCTTAAGATATTACTAAAGCGCTAGTCTTTTAAGCAGTAGATGAGATGAAAGGTGTAATGAAGTTACCAAGGGTGAAGTCAATTTAGATGACGGTGCCCACACCATCATCGCCTTGGAGAAGAGTGACGCGTGAATAGACGCTTGGTATTTGCTTGGGGAGCAGATCATGGTCCTTCACTATTGCTTTCCAAAGTCTTGTAGCTTCCACTAGAGAATCTATTTCTATAGTTATGCTTGTTGCTACCATTTTTTCTTTGATTTCTTCACTTGTATTTGCTTCTTTTCTCTAAACTTCTATGTTGTTGCCACCATTTTATTTTGCATGGGTTGGTCAAAGTCTACAACAAGAACATGTTACTTTGTCACCTCCACAAATAAACCATTTTTTATATTTACCACTACCAATGAATGTGAATGTTGTTTCTCTCTGGCTCATTATACAAGTCTTTATTACACAAGAGATGCAGAGCACCCAAGTTTCTATCAAAAAGTGCAAAAATAGTCTTATTTTGATTTGTTGTGTCTGCTATGTTTTAGCAACAATGTTGACATTATAAAACCATATTAGTAATTTTGAAATTTGTTCGATGGTGACATGTAATATTATAAACGAATTGCATAATATGTTAGACAATCTATTGATAGATCTAATCAAGGATACTTATAAGTTCACGATATAATAAATTTACTTGAAATGAGAACAATGGCATGGGTACATTGGGTCACATCATCATTTGTAGCATGTTCATCTAGTATTGCATAAAAAAAAAAGTCATGCTTTTATGTAGGTCTATATTGATCTTTGATATTTGGAAAAGTGGGAAGCATCAATGAGAGATGGAATATTTTATGATTTTGTAAAGCATGAAATATTTTATGATTTCGTAATTTGTTACATATTAATTTTTTTTATATGCATTTACAATTTTTGTGAAAATTTAAAAAGATAAGACTTAAATGAATGTGAAATCGATTAGAAATTTAAAGGTTTATAATATTAGAAATCATACAAAACTTAAGATAGGACTTCTAATATACAATCAATTTATTTCTTCCCGGTGTTCACTTATGTATCCATAAATCATTGCAGTCATCTCTATATGACCTAGGTCAAGATAACTTGTGTGTGCTCAATAATCAAATGATTTCATTACCCTAAACAAAACATGAGACCATCATTCACCTAGATCATTGTTAAATTTTTTCCAATATTATAGTTCAAGACATCATGGTGATGAAGACCTAAGTTTGACCAAGACTGTAGTACCCCTCCATTTATGTTTATGCTTTCTGTTGTTATGTTTCACACTGTTAGACTATGATACCTTGTTTGGATATTTTGATCGCTGGTTTTGAGCAATAGTGGATTTATTCTATGACATGATGATACATTGTTTGGTGATTATTGATTTCAGACATGTTTTGATATAGTTTAGATGTTTACTTTCAGTTGATTATTGCTATGTACATGCTATAATGGACTAACAGTTATTTATTTTGTCAGTTTGTTGTGACGTGTATTGGTGTGGAGAACGGAATCGCATCACTTGCTTCAGTGCCGTGTGATATCCGTGATTTCTACACGGTGTGTCGTTTAATGCTTTATTATGTATATATTTGTATGCTCGTTATTTGCTTGATTGTAGGAATTGCAGTACATGACACCTAATCCACTTGGCACTCAGGTCTGAGGTGCAAGACTCAACTATACGTTGACGGGAGATAGAGTTTGGTTTACCCCGTCCCACTCATAATCCCTAGTAGCATCATTTTTTATTTGAGTCATAGGTTGTATTGTCATTTTTTATTTGGATAAATTGTTGGAAAGGTAAATTTGGTTAATTTTTAATGATAGTTTATTGTGTTTTAAATTATTGGTATTTAAATTAATGTTTAAATGTGGAAGAAATCAGTTGCTTGATAATTTAATTCATTAATTAGCTTATTTGGTTAAATGGTTGATCTTAAAAGATTAAACTAATTTAATTAAATTAATTAATTAATTAAATTAAATTATTAAGTGTGTAAACTATATTGTATTTGAAAATTAGAAAATAAAAATAAAAATAAATGCATGTGAATTGAAATTTAGTTTTAAAATTTAAATTAAATAAATTATTGCATGCAAACTTGAAAATGGGAAATTGTCGAGAAGTGGTGCGGAAGATATTTTACAACCACTTCTCGACATGTGTGTGAGTGCAATAATTGCTTACGGTTGTTGAAAATTTGTTACGGAGGATAATTTGGATCTCGGGGAAAATTACACAGGTTGTCTTTTTCATTCACGGGAAATTGGTTTTTGGGCTCTGTAAAATTCTTGGTTTATGCTTTTTGATACTCTGTTGCAAATTTGTGGAAGATCTTTGGTTTTATGGTTCTTATTTGGAATTGCATCTCGGGAAGAAATTGGAAGCTTCAGGAAACAAAGGCAACAAAAGCTTTTCTTCACCAGTAAGCAAAGGAAATCAGTTAATCCTCTTGTAAATTTTTTTTATTTGCTTGGGAAAGGAAAGCTTCTGTAGATATTTTGTTGTGCGAATTTTGACGGCTTCAGAAAGCTTCTGTAGAAAACTCTCTGTTGAAAGTAATTTATTTTGTGAAGGGAATTTAATTGTTTGAGGAATTTAATTGGATTGGAATTAAAAAAAAAATTGTTCGTGTAATCTGTGAAACCTTGAAGAAGTTTGTAAGGTTTTCCCCAATTTCTTCACTATAAAATCCTCTTAAAATTTATTTTATTCTTTATTTAAATCCCTGTATGAAATTAATAATCTTCATATATAAATTCGATTGTGAAATATTACATTGAAATTATTGTTGAAAATTTCTTATTGGGTATATTTTTTTTAGAAAATATATTTATATTTGTCATTTTATTTCCGTCTGTATGGAATTACGATTTTGAATTAAAAAAAAATGTTTATTGTTATAGAATAATCGCTGTACACGATTTTTATTTTGCTAGAAGTTTTTTATAAAAAAATTATATATTGTTGGGGGTCGCGAGGGTTACTGTCCCCCACAGCTGACTCCCAACAAGGAGGCGCTGTGGAGGGCAGCGCTTAGCGCTGCCATCCACAACCAAACCCTGTGGGGAGGGCTGTGGAGAAAACCCCACCCACGGGAGCCGTAGCTGTGAGGTCGCGGCTGGGTAAGGGCTATGTTACAGCCAATAAACCCTGTTTCATGTATTTTGTTTGTAATGTATAACAAAAAAAAAATGAATTCCTTAATTATAAATTCAGATTTCTTGTATGCCTGCGAATTTTGAAATTAACATTAAATAATATTTTATATATATATATATATGTATGTATGTATATGTGTATGTATTTTTATTGGGTAAATAAATATAATTCTTTGTTATATATTTAACAAATATATATATATATATATATATAGAATAATAATTGTTAAGGTTTTTAGAGAAAAGAAGAGTAATTATAATACTTTGAATATAAATATATATTCTTTAAATTAAGTTGTATGTGAGAATTTGTCAAAATCAGAAAGATAGATTAAATAAAGTAGTTATTTTTCTTGATTATTAAAAATAGATATTTTATTAAAATGATTTATAAATATGTTGTCTTCAAACTGTTGCATATGGATTTAGTATATCCAAATGATAGACATGTATTGTTTTTTTTTTTAATTGTTTAAATTTTTGTGATTGGACAAAATGGGAAAGTCTCTATTGATCAAGTCTTCCAGACCAACTGTTAAATGGGGATTGTGAATGTTAAGTTAAATTCTTATGTTAACTAAGGATGTGTACATGGCTTTGCTTGGTGGTTTAACACCCATTTTATGAACATTGATTGTTGTTTATTTTATCGTGATTGGTCTTTTATATTGATTTTGGTTATATGTACACTTTGTAGACCTTAGTCAGAGAACATAGATTTACATGTTATGTTTAGGGGAGTGGCTATTTGTAAGGGCCGACACACAAAGTGGTGTCAAGGTAACTTACAAATAGTTAGTAAGTCAGTGAAAACTAAAGAACACAGTAGTTAGATTAAAACACTTAACAAGATGTATATGCCTCGCTTATGACTCTTGAGCTACTACAGTCGTGAGTATAAGATGAGAATGCCTGAAATGGAAAATCGGTGTCTTGTTTCTTCAAAAGACATTCAATTCCACAATAGTATGCAATAGGGGTCGGGTTTTGTAAGAGGTTACCAGGGTAACCCAAGGATTGGGGGCCGGAACCTAGGAAGAAACACCAGGGTAACCTTTGCAACATTGTGATAACACTCCACCTAGAATAACAGTTAACCTTGTACTTGTAAAACATTCAATTGTCAAAATCTGGAAGCAATGTAACCAATAGTCTGTTATGTACTAGTGTCTAGGGTTAGTAGATTAGGTCTAGGTAACCTTATTACTATCTCCTAGCACAGGGGGTGGACCTACAAGTACCACATGGTTGGGTGGAACGTGCACCTTACTCTGTTGGGTCCCCAGTTTTGTGATCATGGCATCGAGAGCTTCATGGATGGAGAGCTCATACTTGGAAATTTATGTGTATTTCAACATTGTAATTTTGTAAATTATGTATTTGAAAACATCCCTCAATTGTATATGAGGTGATTATTTGTAAAATGTAACTATTATTTGAACGACCTCATCAGATGGATGAGCATTGTAATATCCTGTCAAATGCAATGTATGGAAAAACATGTTCATACTTTATGTTATTATGAATGGTATTCAAATGTAATGCAATGTTTATCTTTAAATGTATATGTTATTAATTAATATGTGCAATGCGAAATACTTAAGTCACTTATGGAAACTCAAAGTAGTGTAACATCCTAGTAACTTACTTATTTGGTAAGCATGCAACTAATTAACTTATTAATTAAACTTTAAAAAAAAAATTATTACAATTTTAAACACAATTGCAACATTCTTACGTTATTAAGACGGGGCATTACAGATTGGTATCAGAGCTAGGTTACAAACACTGGACGCTCTGGGTAATCTAGAGCCCATTAGGTTGACCTAGTACATA
>VDFB02321520.1:90550-184701 GCA_007258455.2 Sequoia sempervirens
GGATTCGGTAGAGGCACAGGTACAGGATGTTATTCTTGTTGACAGCAGGGACACATAGCTAGGTAGTGTTCAATGAGAGGTTCTACTAGTTATGGGCCTCAACCTACAGCTTCAGAGCCTACAATGGGTGATGCAAGACGATCACATACAGTATATGCAGCGGTTAATGACTACCAAGCTGATCACCAGAACACAGTGGTCGAGACTTCAGGTAAGTTACATGGTGTTAGTCTTTTCATTCTTTTTGATTCAGGAGCCACTGAATCCTTTATTTCACCGACCATTGTTGACTGTTGTGGTCTTGTGGTGGTAAAGCAAGGTGGTAAGTGGCAAGTTGAATTCGGCTCAGGGGTGAAAGTAGTAGTAGAAAACTTAGTACATAACTGTGAACTTAAAATTGGTACATTAACTACCTTGGTAGATTTATATGTTACACCCTTAGGATCGTATGACATAGTCTTAGGTATGAATTGGTTAGCATCTTATCATGCTGTAATTGACTGTCGACTTAAGATAGTTAGTTGTATTGATGATTTAGGTGCGAAAGTGGAAATCGTAGGTATTCAAAGACCTATCTCTTTGTGGATGATATCTGCTATGCAATTAAAGAGATGTCTTCGTCAGGGATGTCAACTGTTTGCAACAACAGTTACTAATTTGGAAGAGGGTGAGAGTCGAGAGGTATCTCTTGATGATCATCCTATTCTTAGGGAATTTGTGGATGTGTTTCCCGATGACATTCCTAGAATGCCACCGAAGAGGGATATTGACTTTAGAGTTGACCTAGTTCCTGGAGCAGAGCCTATATCTAGAGCTCCTTATAGAATGACGACTCAGGAGTTAGAGGAACTTCGTATCCAGTTAGAGGAATTATTAGAAAAGGGTTTTATTCTTCCAAGTGTTTCCCCTTGGGGAGCACCTGTCATCTTCGTAAAGAAGGACAGATCTCTTAGGCTGTGCATTGACTATCATCAATTGAACAAGGTTACTATTAAGAATCATTATCCTTTGCCTAGAATTGATGATCTTTTTGATCAAATTAAGGGAACTAATGTGTTCTCTAAAATTGATTTGAAATCCGGTTAGCATCAATTGCGTATAGCTGAAGCAGACATTCATAAAACTGCTTTTCGAACTCGTTATGGGCACTACGAATTCACAGTAGTACCATTTGGGTTAACGAACGCACCTTCAATATTTATGAGTCTAATGAATGGTGTTTTTCATACATACCTTGATCGCTTTGTCCTGGTATTTCTCGATGATATTTTAGTTTATTCGAGAAACATGAAGGAACATGAAGAACACTTGAGACAAGTATTTCAATGTTTAAGGGAAAATCAATTGTATGCAAACCTGAAGAAGTGTGACTTCTTTCAAACTGAAATAAAATACCTTGGACATGTGATATCTGGAAAAGGTATCACTGTGGATCCTTCAAAGATCCAAGCTATTGTAGATTGGCCGCGCCTACTAATGTAGGTGAAGTTCATAGTTTTATGGGTCTAGCTGGTTACTATAGACGATTTGTAGAGGGATTTTCTAGAATCGGTCATCCTATTACTTCTCTTCAAAGGAAAGGGAAGAAGTTTGTTTGGACAGAACAGTGTCAGTTGGCTTTTCAGACTCTTAAAGAAAAGTTAACTAATGCACCTATATTGATTGTTCCTGATCCTACTAAGGATTTTGTAGTATGTGCGGATGCATCCTTAGAGGGTTTGGGAGCAGTTTTGATGCAAGATGGGCGTGTAGTTGCTTATGAGTCTCACAAACTCAAAGATCATGAATTAAACTATCCTACTCATGATCTAGAACTAGTCGCGGTAGTGCATGCATTAGTTCGTTGGAGGCATTTCTTATTAGGTCATCGTTTCGAACTTCATACAGATCACCATAGTTTTCAATACATCTTTATGCAACCTAACTTGAATGCTAGGTAGAGACGGTGGATGGAGTTCTTGTGTGAGTACGATTTTGAAGTGAAATATGTTCAAGGAAAAGAGAACGTAGTGGCTAACGCTCTTAGCCGACGTCGACATGAGATCTCTGCTACTACTCTTGAAGTAGATTTGAGAGGTCAAATAGTAGCTGCACTTCCTACTGATAGATTATATCAGGAAGTGAGGTTGGAGATTGAATCTGGTAGACCTTTAGAGGGTCGATTTGTAGGGTATGTCTTAGAATAAGATGGTATATTATGGCACTTAGGTCATATTTATGTACCACATGTTGAGAGTCTTCGTACATTAATTATGACTGAAGCTCATCGAGCTCCATATTCAGCTCATCCAGGAGTCAAGAAAATGCATGTTGATCTTCAACAATTGTATTTCTAGCCTGGTATGAAACGTGATATTGCTGATTATGTATCGAGATGTCTTGAATGCCAGCGAGTTAAAGTTGAGCATCAACATCCTACTGGATTATTGCGGCCACATCTTATTCCCGAATGGAAATGGGATATTATATCCATTGACTTTATTGTAGGGTTACCTACGTCATCACGTCGACATGATGCCATTATGGTAACTATTGACCATTTGACTAAAGTAGCTCACTTTTCACCTGTACGATCGTCATACAACGCTTCATCCGTAGCTAGGATATTCATGGAGGACATCGTTAGATTACATGGGATTCCTCATAGGATTATATCGGATAGAGATCCTATATTTACTTCAACCCTATGGACTTCATTACAACATGTGTTAGGTACATAGTTGAACTTTAGTTCAGCGTATCATCCTCAAATCGATGGACAAACTGAAAGAGTTAACCAAATATTAGAGGATATGCTTAGGATGTACGTAATGGACCAACAGTCTCGTTGGGAGGATTACTTGTACTTAGTAGAATTTTCTTACAACAATGGATATCAGAGTTCCATAGGTATGCCACCATTTCAGGCATTATATGGTCGTCCTTGTCGAACTCCTTTGAGTTGGGATCGACTAGAGGATAGGGTGCTACTTGGACCTGAGATGCTTCGTGACATGGAGCAATAGGTTGACCGTATTAGAGAGCATTTGATAGCAGCCCAGGATAGGCAAAAGAAATATGCCGATGCGCATAGGATCGATCAACAGTTTGTTGTTGGTGATAGAGTGTTTCTTTGAGTGTGACTGCGAAAGAGTCCAATCCGTTACGGAAAAGGCTCTAAGCTTGTGCCTCGTTTCGTAGGACCATTCAAGATTTTAGAGAGAATTGGTCCCGTGGCATATCGACTCACCTTACCACCCAGTTTGTCTTGTATTCATGATGTTTTTCATGTATCAGTTCTTAGACCATATCATCCTGACATATCTCATGTACTTGATTGGAATGCGTTACAGGTAGAGGACGGGCAACTGGCTTTGGAGCCCATGGCCATTCTACAACACCGGATGCTCGGTCTCAGGGGTCGAGACGTTGATCAGGTGAGGGTCCAATAGGATCCTAGCTACGAGGCTTCAGCTACTTGGGAGGATGCGACAAGCATGAGGGAACTTTATCCCTATTTGTTCGTAGGCTTTCAGGAGCAAACCTGATCCTAGGGGGGGAGGATGTAGTACCCCTCCATTTATGTTTATGCTTTATGCTATTATGTTTCACACTGTTAGACTATGATACCTTGTTTGGATATTTTGATCGCTAGTTTTGAGCGATAGTGGATTTATTCTATGACATGATGATACATTGTTTGGTGATTATTGATTTCAGACATGTTTTGATATAGTTTAGATGTTTACTTTCAGTTGATTATTGCTATGTATATGCTATAATGGACTAACAGTTATTTATTTTGTCAGTTTGATGTGACGTGTATTGGTGCGGAGAACGGAATCGCATCACTTGCTTGTGAGTGCCCTGTGATATCTGTGATTTTCTCCACATGATGTGTTTGTTTAATGCTTTATTCTATATATTTGTATGCTCATTATTTGCTTGATTGTAGGAATTGCAGGTACATGACACCGACTCCACCTGGGTACTCAGGTCTAAGCGTGTCAAGACTCAACAGATACGTTGATCGGGAGATAGTAGTTTGGTTTACCCTAGTCTAGTCTATAATCCTGGTCTTAGTACATCGTTTGTTTTTAGTTTGAGTCATAGGTTGTATTGTCATTTTCTGTTTGGATAAATTGTTGGAAAGGTAAATTTGGTTAATTTTTAATGATAGTTTATTGTGTTTTAAATTATTGGTATTTAAATTAATGTTTAAATGCGGAAGAAATCAGTTGCTTGATAATTTAATTCATTAATTAGCTTATTTGGTTAAATGGTTGATCTTAAACGATTAAACTAATTTAATTAAATTAATTAATTAATTAAATTAAATTATTAAGTGTGTAAACTATATTGTATTTGAAAATTAGAAAATAAAAATAAAAATAAATGCATGTGAATTGAAATTTAGTTTTAAAATTTAAATTAAATAAATTATTGCATGCAAACTTGAAAATGGGAAATTGCCGAGAAGTGGTGCGGAAGATATTTTACAACCACTTCTCGACATGTGTGTGAGTGCAATAATTGCTTACGGTTGTTGAAAATTTGTTACGGAGGATAATTTGGATCTCGGGGAAAATTACACAGGTTGTCTTTTTCATTCACGGGAAATTGGTTTTTGGGCTCTGTAAAATTCTTGGTTTATGCTTTTTGATACTCTGTTGCAAATTTGTGGAAGATCTTTGGTTTTATGGTTCTTATTTGGAATTGCATCTCGGGAAGAAATTGGAAGCTTCAGGAAACAAAGGCAACAGAAGCTTTTCTTCACCAGTAAGCAAAGGAAATCAGTTAATCCTCTTGTAAATTTTTTTATTTGCTTGGGAAAGGAAAGCTTCTGTAGATATTTTGTTGTGCGAATTTTGTCGGCTTCAGAAAGCTTCTGTAGAAAACTCTCTGTTGAAAGTAATTTATTTTGTGAAGGGAATTTAATTGTTTGAGGAATTTAATTGGATTGGAATTAAAAAAAAAATTGTTCGTGTAATCTGTGAAACCTTGAAGAAGTTTGTAAGGTTTTCCCCAATTTCTTCACTATAAAATCCTCTTAAAATTTATTTTATTCTTTATTTAAATCCCTGTATGAAATTAATAATCTTCATATATAAATTCGATTGTGAAATATTACATTGAAATTGTTGTTGAAAATTTCTTATTGGGTATATTTTTTTTAGAAAACATATTTATATTTGTCATTTTATTTCCATCTGTACGGAATTACGATTTTGAATTAAAAAAAAATGTTTATTGTTTTAGAATAATCGTTGTACGCAGTTTTTATTTCGCTGGAAGTTTTTTATAAAAAAATTATATATTGTTGGGGGTCGCGGGGTTATTGTCCCCCACAGCCAATGCCCAACAGGGAGGCGCTGTGGAGGGCAGCGCTTAGCGCTGCCGTCCACAGCCAAACCCTATGGGGAGGGCTGTGGAGACAGCCCCACCCACGGCAGCCATGGCCGTGAGGCCGCGGCTGGGTAAGGGCTATGTTACAGCCAATAAACCCTGTTTCATGTATTTTGTTTGTAATGTATAACAAAAAAAAAATGAATTCCTTAATTCTAAATTCAGATTTCTTGTATGCCTGCAAATTTTGAAATTAACATTAAATAATATTATATATATATATATGTATGTATATGTGTATGTATTTTTATTGGGTAAATAAATATAATTCTTTGTTATATATATTTAACAGATATATATATAGAGAATAATAATTGTTAAGGTTTTTAGAGAAAAGAAGAGTAATTATAATACTTTGAATATAAATATATATTCTTTAAATTAAGTTGTATGTGAGAATTTGTCAAAATCAGAAAGATAGATTAAATAAAGTAGTTATTTTTCTTGATTATTAAAAATAGATATTTTATTAAAATGATTTATAAATATGTTGTCTTCAAACTGTTGCATATGGATTTAGTATATCCAAATGATAGACATGTATTGTTTTTTTTTTAATTGTTTAAATTTTTGTGATTGGAAAAAATGGGAAAGTCTCTATTGATCAAGTCTTCCAGACCAACTGTTAAATGGGGATTGTGAATGTTAAGTTAAATTCTTATGTTAACTAAGGATGTGTACATGGCTTTGCTTGGTGGTTTAACACCTGTGTTATGAACATTGATTGTTGTTCGTTTTATTGTGATTGGTCTTTTATATTGATTTTGGTTATATGTACACTTTGTAGACCTTAGTCAGAGAACATAGATTTACATGTTATGTTTAGGGGAGTGGCTATTTGTAAGCGCTGACACACAAAGTGGTGTATGGGTAACTTACAAATAGTTAGTAAGTCAGTGAAAACTAAAGAACATAGTAGTTAGATTAAAACACTTAACAAAATGTACATGCCTCGCTTATGACTCTTGAGCTACTACAGTCATGAGTATAAGATGAGAAGGCCTGAAATGGCAAATCGGTGTCTTGTTTCTTCAAAAGATATTTGATTCCACAATAGTATGCAATAGGGGCCGAGTTTCGTAAGAGGTTACCAGGGTAACCCAAGGATTGGGGGCCGGAACCTAGGAAGAAACACCAGGGTAACCTTTGCAACATTGTGATGACACTCCACCTAGAATAACAGTTAACCTTGTACTTGTAAAACATTCAATTGTCAAAATTTGGAAGCAATGTAACCAATAGTCTATTATGTACTAGTGTCTAGGGTTAGTAGATTAGGTCTAGGTAACCTTATTACTATCTCCTAGCACGGGGGGTGGACCTACGGGTACCACATGGTTGGGTGGAACGTGCACCTTACTCCGTTGGGTCCCCAGTTTTGTGATCATGGCATCGAGAGCTTCATGGATGGAGAGCTTGTACTTGGAAACTTATGTGTATTTCAACATTGTAATTTTGTAAATTATGTATTTGAAAACATCCCTCAATTGTATATGAGGTGATTATTTGTAAAATTTAACTATTATTTGAACGACCTCATCAGATGGATGAGCATTGTAATATCCTATCAAATGCAATGTATGGAAAAACATGTTCGTACTTTATGTTATTATGAATGGTATTCAAATGTAATGCAATGTTTATCTTTAAATGTATATGTTATTAATTAATATGTGCAATGCAAAATACTTAAGTCACTTATGGAAACTCAAAGTAGTGTAACATCTAGTAACTTAACGAATGTATGCAACTAATTAACTTATTAATTAAACTTTAAAAGAAAATTTTTTACACTTTTAAACACAATTGCAACATTCTTAGGTTATTAAGATGGGGCATTACAAAGACTCACTACTTGTTGGTTACTTTTTGTAGTTATCAAAAACATAAAATAAAATTTAATTAAAAATATAATTATATGATCCTCACAATGAAACATAAATAAACATTAAAATGTTAATTTGAGAAACAAACAAACAAATCCATCCTCACAGTTACCAAAAAATTCATGCCATCTTCCAAGGCCTACTTTAATCATAAGTTTGTTCATTTTGAAATTGTAACACCCCTCTTATTTGCTTTATGTTTTTTTTTACAGTGTGTTTTTACTTTGATAGATGATACCTTGTTATTGTTTTATGATCGTTGACAATGGAGCGATGATGGATTTATTTTATGATGTGATGATACACTATATGGATGCTTATGGTTTTATGTTATTCTTTTGATTAGTATAGTTGTTATTTGAGTTTTAATATTGATTTATGCTCATTTGTTGATTATTGATGTTTTAATTTTGTTAGTCTTGATGTGACTATATTGGTGAAGGGGACGAGATTACATCACTCGCTTACAAGTGCCATATGATTCTGTGATTTCTCTTCACGGTGTGACTGTTATGATTTGTATACATGTACAATATTCACCTTGGTTGCAGGATTGTAGGTACAGGACATCATCTCCACAGAGCTTCACAGGTCTAAGCGTGTCCATATCCCAATGATATTTTTTATTGGGAGATAGTAATGAGGTTTTCCTATTCAAGCCACAACCCTAGTCATAGTGTGTCATCAATCCATGTTTGGTATGTTTGGTTGTCATGTCCACGTTTTCCTTGTCAATTGTTAATTATTTATGCAAGGTTTATTTTATGAAAATTAATGTTAAATTGACATTTTTAATGATTTTAGTGTTATTTAATTAATTTTAAATAGTATTGCTTGAAGCCTTGTATTTAATTTAATTAATTAAATTTAATTATTTTGTAAAGTAATTTAATTCTTATGATTAAATTTATTTTATAAGGTAATTAGATTTATTAGATTAAATTTACTTTAGATATTATTATGTGAAAATGAATTTTAAATTACATATAGAAGATAATATTAAATTGTGGAATTTTAAATTATTAAAATAGCACAAATTCTTTGTATTTGTCAAAAAAGGAAAATATTAAGAGTTTGTTAAAAGATATTTTAGAATAGCCATGTGTGTGAGTAAAATTTATTGAAAATTCTTGTTGAGAAATTATTCTCGGAGAGAATATTTGCCATAACTGTGAGAAGTAAGAAGTTACTTCACGAAAATGGAAAGAGGGATATTTTCTAGAAAATTATTTTTGCTAAAAATTGGAAGATGTTCTCGGAAATACATTTTGGGCTCTGTACTTTGCATCTTTCTAGAAGTGGTGATTCTTGGCAAAGGATTTGGAAACTAAAATCTAAAGGTGAGGCTTTGCTCCAACCTTCATTTCTTCAAGCTTCAGGAAAATAGGTTCCTTTATTTATTATTTCTTTATTTTGTTGATTTGAAAAGATTGCCTGTATAAATTCAGTTTTGTGGAAGCCTTGTTAAATTTTGAAAAGATTGCCTATGTAAATTCAATTCTATAGAAGCTTTCTTAAATTTTGTAAAATTGAAATATTTTCTGTACATGTGGATTTGAATAAAGCTTTTGTAGAAAAATTTGTTGAAAGCTTCTCTGTAGAAAATTTGTTGACATCCATGAATAGTTTGTGCCTTTGTAGAAAACTTTATAGTGAAATCAGAGAGCCTAAATCCTCTGTCAAAATTGTGAAATTGAAACCTTTGTGAAAGTGAAATTGAAATCCTTTGTCAAAAATTATGAAATTTAAACCTCTGTAAAATTTTCTTCCTGTAGAAAGCTATATGAAAATATTTTCCCAAATAGAATATAATATATATATATTGAAATATACATACATACATACATATATATATAATTTGAAATAAAAATTTCCTGTGAAATTCTTCAAAAAAAAAAAAATCGGCGTATGGCAAAATTGACAAATTCAGAGAAATTTTTAAAAACTATTACTAAATTAAGTTGTTTGAGGTTGGGACTACCATAGCTACCCCATAGAGGGAAGCGGACTATGGGCAGCACCCATCACTACACATAGGCCGCAGCCCCCTATGGGAATGTTGTGTAGCAGCCCAACCCACAGGCCGGGTTAAAAACCTGCACCCGACATGTTTGTGAATATAGTTGTTTTAAATTTTATTTTATATATAATATAAATTATATGTATATTATATATATTATTTATAATGTATGTAATATATATTATATAAATATATATATATATATATTATATTTTATATATTATTTATTTAATATATATAATATATATGTATATATATTTAATTATATGCAGCATATTTTGTTAAAGATGGATAATATGTTTATTCAAATGAATATTATATTATTAGTTAGTGCATGCAAAAACACCAATAAATGTTTCATAATAAATGATTTTATTAAAAAAAATGATGTTTATTAGTATGACGAATTGAGAAGATTAAAGTTAAACAAATAGTTTTAATTTTTCCTTTTATTGCAAATGGAATTAAAGTTAAATTAATCAATTTCATGCAATGTGATATGGATTTAATTGGATTTAGGAAATTTGAATATTAGATCATTTAATTTCTTGAATTATTTTTAAGTTGTGATTTCTCATGTGCACGTTTATGAGCAATTTGAATTAATTGAGTTAGAAAGTCTTCCAAAGGAACTTATTTTATGTGGGGGTAGTTTGTGTTATGGATGGCCCTTTTGGAATTTATTTGGGTAGTGCATGTGGTTCTTATTTAGTTTGTACACCTAATTCTATGAACGAGTTGTGTTGTCTATTGCTATAAATTTGGTATTTTTTATTGGTTTGTGTGCACCTTGTCTACCCATGGTTAGTGGATTATTTCCTTATGGTGTCAATAGGGGAGTGGCTCTTCACAGGGGCTGGCACACAAAGTGGTGCCAAGGTAACTCATGAAAGAGTTTAGTTAACTCAATGAAAACTAAATAAATGTATTAGGGGAAAAGGTAGTCTAAAACATTTAACTTGATAATTATGCCTCGCTCATGGACTCAAGGGCTAGCTTAGAGTTGGGATGAGTTGAGAAGGCCTAGAATGGGAACATTGTTATCTTGTCTCTATGAAAGATAATCAATTCCACATTGGATTGCATGTGGGGCTAGGTTTCGTAAGAGGTCACCAGGGTAACCCAAGATGGGGGCCGGAGCCTAGGAAGATTCATCAAGGTAACCCATAAAATTGTGTGATGGCAATCATCCCATGACAAGAGTCAGAATTTATGTGCTGTGTAATTAATCATTATATTCTGGAAGCATTGTACCAACTTGTTAGTAATGTACATGTGTGGTTTAGTATTGTTTTGCTTGTGTCTAGAGGTTGTTGGTTTTGTCTAGGGAACCTTTTTACTATCTCCTAGCATGAGGTGTGCGCCTACGAGTACCACTTGGTTGGGTGAAACGTGCACCTTACATCGTTGGGTCCCTAATTCTTGTTTGTGATGATAGGTACTTCCTAATTGAAGAGCTCAAGTGTATCAATGGATATGTTCTTTCTCTTATGTCTTATTTGTGTCATTTGGATACCTTGTTTATGTATCACTCAATTATTTTCGAGGAGAATTCTTGTAACTTGTAAATTTTGTAACACTTTTGTACAATCTATCTCATTTGGAAATAAGTATTGTAATTGTTATATTAAATGCAATGTTAGAATGAATCATTATTGTACTTCATACCTTATCCAATTTGTAATTTAATGTTATTGAATGTATGACCTTTAATTTATGAGAATTAATCATATGTTATGCTTAGTTACTTCTATGTAATGGGTTTCGAATGTAATGTATTGTCACATATCTTATAGGATGTATGTACATTAGTGTTGTACATATTACATGTTAAATATAACACTTTAAAAAAAAAATTGCTATGCTTTTGTTGTATTTGTGTCATTCTTTAAGGTTACATGGTGGGGCATTATAGAAATAGCTTACCAAGTAGGCTAAATGTGAAATGCAATGCATCCTTCATTGTTTCCAAAATCTAAAATTTCTTCCTCCTCTAAATACTAATTTTAAGAATTTATTCTTCCTCCAAAGTGAATGGAAATGAAGATATGAAGTAGTTAAAGTTATCATGGGGATACAATTATACATTATACTCTTGTCATTTTATCATTGAAAACTAATTGAAAGACCCACAAGGTTACCATGTTAGGTAAGAATTTTTTCACTATCGCATTCCTTAACCCTTGTTTAAATTTATTACGGTCCATTTTAAGGCTACCGCTTTCTTGTTAACAGTAGAAGAATACTTAACAAAAAGAGCTTCTAAATATTTTTAATTGAACAGGGAAGATGAAATACTTGAACTACCATGTGTTCTAGTGATTTGAAAAATTATGAAAGTGCTAGTGATTTGTTCCAGTGGATTGATAACTCAATAAATCAAATAGGGGAGCATTTTTTTCTAATGAAACAAAAGCCAATGAAATTATACATGATACTTATTATTAATAATGTGATGGTGGAGTAGCTGACTACCTAAATATAGTCTAATTATTTCTTTTGTAAAGTAACAATATCAAGCTTGGTTAATTGAAATCAATGGCAAGTCAAATACCCTGCCAAAAAAGAAGAGTTTAATGTGAAGTTGAAGGATATAAATCAAAGGAAAACTAAAAAAATATGAATGGATAGGAATACCTTGCAAAGTAGACCATTTCCTCTTGCCAATGCATGCACGAAGATATTGTAGTTGGTTTGTTTGCTCTAAATATCAAACTGTCAACTTCGCACTTCATAATGGTTTTAGTTTTTCCAGTTTTAGTTTTTCCAACCACATTCCAGCAACTAATGCCTTTCCATACATGCCACTATTATGGCCACTATCAAAATGGTTTCGTATAAATCACCCTTATTGGGAAAAACTTTCCAACCAATTACATTTAAAAGAATTCATTTATCAAATATGTTTTGTTATATAATTTTCATCTACACTTTAATAATATACAAATATTTGTTAAATGAAAAACAAATTCAACTCTCATTGGTTAGAAACATAAGTATTAATAACTACTTAAAAAAATAATAAATTAGATTATTAAAAATTAAAATATAATATTATCTAATATATTAAATTATATATTAAATGTTATATATGCTATATATATTATAATATAATTCTTGATAATTTAATATATTAATATAATATTTCAAAAATAATTCCATATATAATATACTAAAAATATATAAAATGTTATATATTATATAGTTTATATATTTTACTTTGTTATTAGATTATTTTTCATATACTATATAATAATTTTTTAATTATATTTTAAGATGTAATAAGTAAATAAAATTTTAGAATGAATATAATTTTGTTTCACTTCAGTTTAAAAAAATAGATTAAAAAGTAATTAATTTAGAGTCCAGAAAAATAAATTTTGAATAGTTAGAAAAAATTCATATAGAAATTGTTAAAATATTTTGGATAAATTCATTCAAATGCAAAGATTAACTTCTTGGTGTAAAAATCCTTGAAAAATGCTTCAAAAAATTGCCATAAAAATTTATTCAAAATTCACCTCACTCAAAATTTTTTAGCCAAAAAATTGTCTTAAAAACTGCCATAAAAAAGTTTATGGAATATCATTCCTAAAAATCTTTCCTTATTGCTCAAAATTTTTGAGCCAATAAAATTGGAGAAAATTAATTTTTGGAATTTAAAAAGTTAAAAATTGTGCATTTAACTTTAAGAAAATTAAAATATAATGTATCATAAAGGAAATAATGAATTTTGATTCGCTACAATCAAACTTATTAATCAAAAACACGTGCACAAACTAAATTTTAGAATATCTTCATCAATTTGACTTTCATTTTTCTATCATAATATAATCAAATCAAATCAAATTCTAGATAAATTTATTAATCCATCTCATTTATTTATATTTCTTAAATCTTAATCTTTATGTTTAAGATGCAAATTCTATTAAATCTAAAGGTTAATTTTCTTAGAATTAAACTCCAATTCATCAAATCAAAATCTAGAAAAAATTATTAATCTTTCTCATTTATTTATATTTCTTAAATCTTAATCTTTATGTTTAAGATCTAAATTCTATTAAATCTAAAGTTTAATTTTCTTAGAATTTAACTCCAATTCATTAAATAAAATTTTTAAAAAAATTATTAATCCTTCTCATTTATTTAGATTTCTTAAATCTTAATCTTTATGTTTAAGATCTAAATTCTGTTAAATCTAAAGTTTACTTTTCTTAGAATTTAACTCTAATTCATTAATAGAAACATTTTTTTTATTTTATTTCATGAAAATATATTTAAATTAATAAACTATAAGAAAACAATCTTCATATTTATTTTATTTTAAAATTAATTAATTATTAATTATTATTATTTTATTCATTATTTAATTGCATAATTTTTTTAAAAAAGAAAGAACTCATATGTAGAAAGAATGACAACAATTCATTTAACAAAATATTATTTAAAAAAAATCTATACATATCTTAAGAAAAACTTTAAGATCGCTTTAATTTAAAGAAAGATAGTTATCATCTCGATTTTTAAAATTAATGATAAAGATAGTAATAATTTAGAA
This sequence comes from Sequoia sempervirens, assembly GCA_007258455.2. Lineage (NCBI taxonomy): Eukaryota > Viridiplantae > Streptophyta > Pinopsida > Cupressales > Cupressaceae > Sequoia > Sequoia sempervirens. The sequence goes on from VDFB02321520.1 coordinate 104,400, forward strand.
AATAATAAAATCAAATTTAACTTAAAGCAAGATTAAATTAGATCAAAACTTATAAACATAATGAAACAAGAGGTAATTATTTTGTAAATATAGTTTTTAAAATTATTAAATAGTATGGGAAGTATTGGAAGCTATTGAAACTTTAGAAATTAAAAAAGATAATAAATTTTAAACAATGTAGACAAAATAATGTTAATTGAAGAATCTAAAAAGATAGATTAATTGTGTTGGACATTCATCCTAGCTAAGTGACCTTAAGGAATAACTAAAACTAATAAATAAAATTATTTATATTAAGCATGTCACAAGTGATTAGCTTTATTATGATTAAAAATATAGAATACTAAAATCATAACATTGTGAAACCATTTAATTTAGTTTTGTGCATTTTTTATTATTTCTTTATGGTGAAGCATTACGTGTTGAGCTAACCTAGCCACGTGTTGATTTTTATATTTTACAAGGATTTGTAAGCAATACAATTTTTTTCTATGTAGACTCTACTAGATTATTTGCTATCTTTGGTATTATTTAATCTCAAAAGCGGTCTCCTTTTATACACAATAAAATTCCTACAATGTAATACAAAAATATATAGAACTAATTAAGGAGAAAGAAAAATGCAATCTAACATATTTTACATCTTTAAATTTTATAATTATTTAGTGTAACATGTTTATATTTTGGATCATGTCCCATAATATATGACCATATTAAATCTTATATCTAAGAAAAATATACTAGAAAATATTATTTAAATAATTATTGAAGAATATAATGACTATATAAGGTTGGCCTTATCTAGGAATCACCTTATATAGATATTACTTTCATAGATTACTAAACAATGTCAACATTTTGGAATATATCTATAAAAGAAAAATACAAAAAATATCATTATGAAAAAGTATTTTAGTCAACTGCATTTAAGTTTATTGACAATACTCAAACATATTAATATTAGTATAAATAATTATTTATATAGATGAAGCAATAATTAACCAACCTCAAACATTTTTTGGTTAAAAATAAGAAATATATTTTTCTAAAGTAATGAGCACATGTAAATGAAAGCTTAATATAATAAGATATATCTAGTAATTCATACTTTTTACAACAATATATTTAAATTAAAAAGGTAAATATAGCATTTTAAAAATCGTTTATATCAAGAATTTATTTATTCTTGTAGTGTAGAAAAATGTACTCTTCTACATTTTCACACCTTGTTTGGGCCCTCTTAATTAAAATGGACTTAATTATGCCTTAATAAACCCTATTTTGTATCTCCAAGCCTAATCAATTACATTTTCTAAAAGGAAAACCCAACAATAATTAATGCCAACTCATATGACTTTACCTTGAGCAATGTGTGTTCAAGGAATAGGTGTCTAGGACCCATTTTCCCATGGGAAAATGGGTCATTCCTAGGCCTTTGAACCTAACTTTAAATTATGTTTTTGGCAGTATTTTAATGTCCCTAAAAATAAACTTTCATGGTGGCTTGTAATGTTTAATTTTTTGGGAAATAAGGATACATACCTATAAATACAAGGTTATTTTATCAATTCAAGTCTAAAAATTATCATCTAGCAAGAGGTGAACATTACAAGAGAAAAGTTTATGATCAAGGGAATTCAAGAGAATATTTATCATTAATTTATCACAACAATCAAGATCTCAAGCATCATGTCAAAATATTTTGCAATCATGCATGTTTTTGGAGCTAACATTGTGATGTAGGTTTCAAAGATCAAGCAAGCATTCAAGTCAAGATTCAAGCATCAATATCCACATCCATTGAATCTATTTCATGCAAGATCAAGATCAACAATTCAGATTTCCAAAGGTTCATTCGATGCTTTGGTGATTTGCAACATTGCATTTTTCATTCATCATTCCTTTCCATGTTTCATTATATCAATTCAAGGTTTAATTACCCAAATGGGGTTTGAAAAAGGAAAACTCCCATTGAAAAAAAAAACAATTTTTCCCTCTTGTTTTTTTGTTGCAGATCTTAGGTTGAAGAAGGATTGAAGATCCCTTGAAGAGAAAGATTGGAAAAGTTTTCCAAGTTGCAAAAGTTTTCATCAAATCACAAAAAATCACCTACAAATTTGATTTCCAACTTTCTAGCACTGAAACTTGAATAAAAAAAAAGCTACAAATTAACATCAGAGGCTTCCAAAAGTTTGTTAAAATCCTTAACAAAAGACCCATTCACCCATGGGAAAATGAGTCCTAGTTTTCCTCCCAAAACTACCTTGTGGTTACTAGTACACAGTGTTTTACTCTTCTCAAATATGCAAAAAAAAATGTTTCTATTAGTATTGGGATTTAAATTGTTGTTTCAACTTTGAATGAGCATAGTTGAGTAGATTTACTATTTTTAGTTTTTTTCCCAAAAGTGTTGTTCAAGTTGAAACCCCTATCCTCAATCATAAGGAAATTAGTAGATTCCTTCATTGAGTTGACTCACCTAAGGGTTTTAAGTCAATTCTTTATGTGGATCTCATTTCCTAATGAAATAAAGTAAAATAAGTCCATATATATCATTTTGGTGAACTTGTACATTCCCCCAACCTATTTTTCATCATTTCATTGTGGTGAACCCAACTTTGTACAACAAAAAGCTAAAAATTAGAGTCCATTCAAACCCTATATCTGGGATTTGCATTACTTTGCATTGCATTGATTTGCATCTTATTTAGGGTTGTTTACTTGCATTGATTTCCATCTTATCTAAGGTTTTAGGTTTGCATTTTTGCATTCTTAAAAATCTAAAAAATTCAAAAATCTCATTCATTTTGTAGAGTATTTACATAACATTGCATGATTAGTCACTTAAATTGGAAAATTGAATCAAAATTGCATCTCAAAATTAGGTCTTTTTGCTTGTCATTTACCATCATTTTACACTTGCATTTAGATCTGATTTTCCAAAAATTTGAAACTATAACTACATGTTTGTAACTAGAATCTAAAAAAACATAAATTTTAACTTAGAAATATGTAATTTAATTTTTCAAAACCTTGATTGATTTGGTTACTATCCATTCATCTTTCATCACTTTCCTCATCTCTCTATCCTATCCATTTTCATCCCTTCACTTTCTTCATCCTCATCATTTCATCATATCTTCAATATTCTTAGAATAATATAGATTGGTTATTCTAAGCACCCTCATCATATCATCATCTCTTCAATCTTCTTAGAATAATATAGATTGGTTATTCTAATCATCTTTTCCTCCATTATTTTCATTCATCTCCCATCTCAATCCAATCCTCATCCATTCAATCTAGCACAAATCATCTAAACACATCCTTGATCTTCTTCCCAACCTTGCTACAAGCCTTGATCCAATCATCATCATCGTCATCATCATCGGGATGTATCCTTCTCTATCCTTTTGTGTTGTTTTTGGATGTATCCTTTTGTCATCAACAACACTCTCATCATCATCCTTGGGATGTATCCTTCCCTCATCAACAACACTTTCCTCATCACTTTCATCATCATCATCGGGTTGTATCCTTCCCTATCCTTTTGTGTTTTTTTGGGATATATCATTCCATCCTCAACAACACTCCATCCATCATCAATCCATTTTGGATTTTAGCTTGACTGGGGAAACATCAAATTTGTCCTTGAATTCATTTGTGCTCCCCTTCTCCTCATCTTCTCTCCCCAATCTCCTATTGATTATCATCCTCTCTTATCCATCATTTTGCATTGTCTTCCTCATATACCCTCGCATCACCTCATCCATTTGAAGAGCACACTTGTGTTCTCTTGAACCTGCATGTCCTCTCATGGAACACCCTGCCACACAAACCCCAAAGGAACAAATATAAACACAATAATTATTTTTTTAAAGAAAATAAGACTGTATTTAAGTATTTCAATATAACAATGTTCCAAGTTGCACGACTAATTCCCTTGGGTTACACAAGGACATTACTACACTAACCCATAATGAAGATATCAGATTAAATAATAATTAAACAATTACGTAAAATCATTCATTCTCAAATCATCATTTAAAATACCCATTACAACAACCATATTAATACCATATGTACATATGACAATAAATGAAATTATAAAGATATAAAGCATATATATTTCGACAGATATAACACAACATAATCAACTATTACAAATGATAGTTCCTAAATAAATACATGGCTAGAATATACATTACATACATAAGATAGTACAACACGATGAACATATAACAAATTACATCAAGGTCTTCCCATCACAAGTGGGAGACAATACATCAATAATGAAATACAATTGAAGTGTAAACATACATCTGGTACATAAGAACACTAGATCATCTGCACCTGCAAAACTCTGCAATAAAAGATACATCTGCAACCAAAAGGGAAACCAACGGGGTACGAAGCACATTCCACCCAACCACCCCCATGTTGGGAGTTAACAAGGAAGGATCCCCGACCAAGCATGTCTAACAATAACACAAGACTAACTTCGAACAAGATAACGTAACATCAAAAGACCACATAGAAAATAAAAAATGACAAAACCAAAAGATATAAAAACAAACCACTTTTGAACATAACAATAAACCACTTTCCAAAGTTACAACAAGTCACGAAACACATCATTAATAAATCTCAAGACATAATATCAAAGACTACTTCTAGAGGACTTCAGCAAACAACACAAATAGAATGTAAGAGGAGAGTGCTATTGCATGGTTTCGCATGGATTATCCAAACAACCGATCACAAGGTGCTACCTCCATCTCTACATAGATTATCCTGACAACCTAGTTAAGGTGCCGCCTCCATCTATGGTTCTCCTGATAGCCTATCTCAAGGCGCCACTCCATAGGGTTACTCATGCAGAATTGTTAACCTTTCATGAAGACAAGGCAATGATTTTTCCAACCACAGCCTTCTCAGTCCCCTTTAGTCTATGATAGCACTAACAGCGGACAAGGCATCATAATTATCTTATTAATGTTTAATCCCCACCCATGATTTATTACTTAGGTTATCACTGATTACTCTAACTCTATGTGGGTTACCCTGACATCCCCTTTGTGCATCAGCCCCCACTTAGAGCCACTCTCTCTAAACACTTAACACAAAACACTCAACACCAGAAGGGATTGTATCACAAGAAGTACTAAACTATTAGCTCGGTCATCTGCGAGGCATAACCATCTCGCCATAACATATGAAACATATCAACAAATGGTAATATCCAAGAGCAAACTAAATCATAACTGTGATCAAAACATAGACCAAGCATCAAAACATGAGATCAATATTACACATTAGTATCCCCACCTTTGGAAGTCCTAAATGATAAGCTAAGTTCCTATAACAAGGTAGACTAACTCTAGGGTTTACCCGCTATACATAAGTCCGAAATAAAGAAAGATTACAATTAAACAAATAATCTCAAGAATAACAGTTACGTTTAATCAAAACCATATTAACCATTCCCTTCACAGAATAACTCCAACAAATAAATGAATTAATTACTCCAAAAAACTTCATTTTATATAAAGCACCTAATTTATCTCTAATTTTCACAATTTCATTATCACATCGCAAATTTAAATTATATAACTATTCCTATTCTTAGTGTATAAAATTCTCTTCTTCTTTTTTATGTGTGTATATAAAACATATATTCAAATTATGTATTTAAAATATATCATAAAAAAAAATTGCTTTATTAATACCCAATAATCTAACACACACACACACACACACACACACACACACACACACACACACACACATATATTTATATATATAATATTAAATGAATGAATTTAAATTAATTAAAAATTGAATTAAAAGTCAATAATAAAAAAAATGAATTTTCAAAATAAAGTACCCTATGTACAAGTACCACGTAGCAGAGGTATTGCGTACCTCCCAAAGGGAGGCCGCAACCCCCCACTGGGCTGCGTACAACAACCTTTGGTTGCTGTGCGTAGCCCAGTGGTTGCCGCACGGTACGCGGGGGGTCGGGGGTGGTACGGCCATCGCCGACCACACCCCCCTTGTGTATAATAATTTTTTTAATTTATTTTTTATTTTTTATTCTTTTTTTTTATTATTATTATTATTACTTTTATTTCTTATTTATTTTCCACTATAGAAAATAAGAACGCATATAATATATCATTTTTTAATCATTTTTTTTTGTATTTTTCCAATATGAATATATTTTATTCAAATTCACAACCATATTTTATTCCATGAAATTTCCAGTACATAGACTTGTAAAATGTGAAGATTTTATATATAAAATAATAGACAGAATATATAATACATTTTTTCATTTGCTTAGTCAATACAAATATATATATATATAATTCAATGCCCTCAACACAAAGTATCATTTCTATTATTTTCACATAACTAGAAATCATATAGGTACACCAAATTTAATTATATAGAACAATAATATATATATGTATATCTATTTTTTGTTTTTAAATATATATATATATTTAACAAAAGTTCTAGAGCAATAACATAATAACAGATTTTCCAATAAATCCAATATAGATCTCGCATGTAAATTCAACCCTCAGTCAAGGATGATTTTTATTCCAACCAATAAATTTTACTAATAAATTATATTGAAGAAACTTCAAAGAGATTTACTAAAGTTTCCATAGAAGATTCAAGGGTTTCATATGAACAAATTTCAAATCATAGAACTTCTTTCAATGAATTTTTCAAACAGAATAAGCTAGATTTTGTTTGTAAAACAATAAAATAATAATAAATAAAAGAAGAAAACCTGGAGTCCTTCGTTCGATGAAGAATCCCCCTTGTGGCTTTTCTCAAATTCCTGCCTATAGCTCTCTTTTAAAATCTATCTTCCTTCAAAACAATTATTTTTACCCAGAAGCACAAACAAAACTATTTTTTTCTTTTCTTTTCTTTTACATATCAAAACAACAAAAAAATCCTTTGTCTATAAAAGACTCTCTCATTAAAATAATAAATTAAAATCAATAAAGCTCTTCCACTTTTCCTCAAAAATCCTCTCTCATTGGACATTTTCTGCTTTTTAAAAGCACACACTTATCTACAATTTTTTAATTAAAAATAAATTATTTTCTCAAGACATTATCCACACGAGATTTTCTAATTTAATATTAATAAAAATATAATATTTAATTATCTTCACAATATTTATTTGATTTAATTACCTACACTCTTAATTAATTAACTTTTTCATTTACAATATATTTAAATTTAATGTTTTACCAACTTACAATTAATTAAAACAACAAGACAACTTTAATTAATCTTATAAAATAAGATTAATTAAATAAACACGAACCATAAATAAAATGAATACTCAACAATCAAACTACACAACAACAAGGAAAAAACTTTAGTCATGACACAACAACTCATAGCAGAACAATGGACTTGGGATGGGGATACTTCCAAATCAACTCCCTTTTTCAACATTTTACCCATTGGGTTAGTTTAATGCTCGCCCTGTCCTACTGAAGCAGGTGGAATCGAGACTTATTCTTGCAAATCTTGCATACCAATAAACATCAAGTAGCACATGTATATATAATCGAAAATATCATATCGTGAGAAGGAATTGCAGCATAGCAGGGCACTCGTAACGAGTGGTGCTACACTGTCCTCTCATCTAAGCTATACTAACAATTACAATAACAAATCTAAGATAACATTCCTAAATTAACTAATCACATCATAACTACTTATTAAACCATTGCATTATAATGTATTACTAAACCCAAATTAACTATCATAGGATCACAATAGCGACATATAAAATATTAAGGAGAAACCATTACATGATCAAATAATCTAAACACCACAAAAAGTATCATAAATCACCATAATAATGTCAAATGTAGCAATCAACTAAACTACACATCCGCACACACCAGGTTGGTGAATTAATCACCATCACCAAAATAGTATCACACTAAAATATAAAAGTAACAATTAGTAGTAAATAGTATCAACAACATGGGGGTATTACATCAAGGGGGCATCCTCAATCCCTAATCTTCATCTTCCCTCCTATCATCTTTCTTCCTAGTCACTTCTTTGAATGAATGGGGCATCTTTCCCAATCTAACCATTTTCTTCTTGGTGCTATCTTTTAATCTTCTTTGAAATGATGCTACTTAGTAACACCATCTCAAAGAGGGGAAAAAGTAGACATTTAAATTTGACCACTTACATTTGGTCAAATTTACCATTTTTATCCAAATATCCTCTTATATGCATTAATTAAGTAATATTACTATTATTTAATTAATAACCCTAAAGTCCTCTGAATCCCTAAGGTATTTAGTTAAATAATTATATACCTTACCCTTTATTCCCCTTCTCCTCAAAAAATTAAATAAACAATACATTTATTTAATGCCTCACATGTCACATCCTCCATCACTTTTTCTTAATCCTAATCCACCTCATAATCCCATCATTAGGGATGTGCATATTCTAAATCCATGATTAGGATGTGTCACATCCTCCAACTTTTGCAAATTGGCTCTTAATCCTCATTAACCACCTAACTCTCTTCTAATCATTGATTAGCTAGTCTAATCAACCCTTTAGTCAAATCTCCCCATCCCCCAAGGAATTTAATTCATTTTTGTCTTCCCATGTCCTTCCCAATGGAATTTTAAATTCGATTTTATTCATCCAAGGTTTCTAAGGAATTTTTTATTCCTTTTATTATCCCCATGCACATTAAAAATGAATTTTTAATTCCTTTAGTCAATTCTTCATCTTATCCCTTGATCTTTTTCCCTCTTTCAATCTCCACCAAATAAGCACGTTCAAGCCATGATACATCATAAAATCAAAGAACCGTAGTTACAACACCATGAAACAAGACCTAAAAGACCTTGAAAATGACAAGGGGCCATTTTTCTATGACATATTTAGCCCCCACTTTAGTGAGAGGGTGTGCTTGCTTCCTCGCACTAAAGTAGCCATGAACATCGAGGAGAGGGTTTAAATGCACTTACGTTAGCAAGATGGAATACAAAGATCAAGAGGGATGATCAATCCCCTAGGATGAATATCCCAAGGAAAACTAAAACTAAGAACAAAGGAACACACAAGTGTTGAAAAGAATTGAATGAAGCTTCGATCGTCAATCCAACTAGTTGTGAAAAGATATCTAGGCTGATTGTTTGAAAAAAAGAATGTGTACTCACCTTGGGGCCATGAAACTTTAGGTTGTTTGTGGGGTGAGAAGGCTTAACTATATACTCACTCTAGGGCCATGGAACTAGTTGTCTGCGAGGTGAGAAAGCCCAAAAAGTAAGATACATATGCTAGTTGGTATGCACTCACAAACACAAAAGTGGATATGGGGAAAAGTCATGCCGCTAGTTGGGCTTCCCGCTCAACCATGCCAAAGCTATATATGTTCGATAAATTTAAAAGGCACCACAAAGAGAAAGGAAATGCAAGTGTTAAGCTTTAAATAGTACAACACTACAGGCATGCAAGTTGTGTTAAGCAAGGTGGCCAAGAAATGCAAAAATGTAATATGAAAGATTGTTCAAAGGAGTCTTGTTCAATTTTTGCAAGGTCAGACACCTAGGGAACATTGTGTCTAATGTCTCCAAGAGAGGACCAATCAAATAATAGTATATTCACAACTTAGGGGATGCAGTATGTCACATCAAGTCACAAAGAGAAACGCAATATGCTAAGAAACATCACACTTATGAAGGACATCACACCCAATTTCATCCACAAAGTGACAAATGCATCACGTAAACAACAAGGCTACACTAAGAAGTATGAATGCATATGAAATAATGGTAATCTATGCCCCTCACTTTAAAGGAATTGCTACACATCATTCTGTGAGCAATTACTTTAAAGTAGAGAAGAAAATAAAATGTAAAAAGAAAACAAGACATGAGAGCCAACCTAGAAAGCTCTATACCAAGTCATATGTTTTGAAGTTAGGCTCCGTCATATCAAGGAAGAATGAAAAGGAAAGAAAGAAGGGAGTTTCCCCCCAGAAAAGAAAGCACACCAAAAACATAAGGGATCTATGGATTTGGGGTCAGTATGTTTGTTACTGCAATGTTTTTATGAAAGAGCTCAGAACTTTCATCATTCCCCAAATACACATAGAACTAGATGAATGACACAAAGAGAGCAAAAATAAAGGAAAAAAAAGTCCATTTTAAGTCAACATGGAAGAGACATTGCAGTCTCAATGCTTTGCATCATCCCCAAAAGGAAAACACAAGTGAAAATAAAACAAAAAGTCAAAAGAAAATGAAAAAGCATTTGGGTCAACATGAAGGAGACATTTTAGTCTCAATTCCTTGCATCATCTCCAAAAGGAAAGAAAAAATTACATTGCATGACAAATAGAAGAATAGAGGTACAAATAAAAGTGTACAAAGAGAGAAAAACATGAAATGCATGATATGGGGAACATGATACGCATATGAAAAGAAAGATAAAAAGAAACAAGTAATAAAAATGTAAGTCAACCATTAACTAAGTTATTGATTTCTCAATCTTAAAGAGATAAGTGGAAAAGGAATAACATAAGTATAGGACAAAAACAAATGCATTACAAGGGCAAGGCTAATCAACTTCTTACCCTCCACAAAGTGTAAAGGTAAGAATGAGCCAAGATGGTTGGTGGAAAAGAATCATGCAATAGTGAGAATAAGAAATTCTACAACTATAGAATGATAAAGGGTGTTGATTATGTTTAAGGTATGAGGGGGAAACAATCAGTATTAGTGAAGTGACACTTTTCCAATATCTTGTTCAAAGTTCGACATGCTTTCGTATGATGTCCAATAATATGATGATATTCGCAATATGGTATATTAGAGTCATCAGGATGAATGACCAGTCTATTAGAAGGAGGTAAGAGTATAAGACCTTTGTTTAAAAGTAATTGAAGTCTTCGTTCACATTTAGGTGGAGGATGTGTAGGAAACTTTATCTTCTTCAATTTGTATTGTCATTTTCATTTACTAGGTTCTCCTTGTTCATGAGTAGGAGGAAGGGGACCCATAGGGATCCTAATATCCTTGTCATTAGAAGGAGATAATGGTTGTTCACAGGGAAGGAGAATGTTCAAATTAGGAGGAGAACTCAAGATGATCATTCCAACATCTGGAAATCTCCTAGGTTGAAGAGGATGTCTCTCAGGATGAGAAGGATCTTGATATCCTAGTATTGTTGTATTGGCTTTAGTTGGTTGTTGTTCAAAAAGCTAATGGATGTCATGTTCATGTTTTGTGTCACAACCTTGTTTACTTAAGATAGTGAATCCTTTTCCATATGTTTCTTTAAGGTTGATAGGATTATCTGTGATTGTGTGCTTATAAAATGGTTGAGATTATGGTGGTTTAGAGGAAGTAGGTCCACTTGAAGGAGGAACTCTAGGTTTTGTGTTGACTTCAAGATGTAAATAACCAAAGGGATCGGGTGGTGCAATAGTAGGAAGTTCTTGTGATCTCATAGAGGGGTAAAAGGTTGCATTTGCTTCTAGGTTGTCAAGGAAATCATTATAGAACTTGTTCATGCTAGCAACATTTTCTCCAATGATGTCTACATCATGAGGAGGACAATCATGAGGAGTTAAAGGAGCATGAGATTGTTTAATGTCATTAAGGTCACAAAAAAAGGTACAGTTGGACATGTCTACCAATGATTTGAGGGAATTCCAAAACTTATTAAAGGAGAATGCCATGATGCCAGGAAACTAAGATGCAATAGGTGAGGAAAAATAAAGAATTTGGATATGAAAACAAAATGTAGGAAAAAAAAGAGTAATGCAGAAAAATGCCAAAGAGATTGGAAAAATGTTGATTCAAAAATGCAGAGGGACTGATTTTCCCTAGGTGGCGAATGAGTCCCAAGATGCAATTTTTTTTATGTTTTTCAAAATTTTAAGGATGTTTTAAATGATTTTCAAAATGCAAGTATAGATGTAGAATGTAGAGTTTCACTTTTTTCAATGAAATGGAATGCAAAAATGAAAACTAAAAGAATGTTTCACTAATGCAAAATGAAAGGTCCTAGAATGCAATAACAAATAAATGTCCTAATTCAATGTCAAAAAATTGAAAGTAGGGTGCAAGATGTGAATGAAATCAGAAGCTTAAAATGTTCAAAAGTTGGGTTCACCAAAATGTGGCATAGATTTTTGAACCCAAAGGACTCTCTAACTCTTATAACGTTTTTTACCTAAAAGGAGAGAGTTTAGATCCAAAAATGCTTATGTAACACTCAAATAAAGATGTATGCAATGTGATATGATGTAAATGAACTTAACTAAATGTAATTGACTAATTAAGATGATCTAAAATGAATGCAAAAGTGTAATTTAGGCTATGTTTGAAAACACATTGTGATATGAAAACAACTATGAGAATGAAGAAATTATGTAGAACAGAAGGTACAAGGGTAAATCTAAGTGCACTTGGGTGAAATATGAGTTGTTTGGATTATTTGAAATTCTGATCAATTTTACTTATTTTTCACAATGGGACTCATTCACCAAGGGTGGCGAATCAGTCCTCCAACTAGTGAAGAAGTGTCGGGAACTGATTTCTGACAATCAGGATCCTAAATCTAACAAAATATAGATTTTTACATTTCAAGTGGGAATCATTCACTAAGGGTGGTGAATCATTCCTTCCCAATATTTTTGGAAAATCAGGAAGCAATTATGCTACACGAGATTTGGAGATGTCTAAATGTCGGGTTGTTGGGCTTAATTCTGTAGGAAACGAACAAAAAAAATCAAAATGCTTGATAGGATGATAAGTTGACTTGAAGAGCCTAGTTGACTTGATTTCCACTTTTCAGCACCTTTAAACCTATTAAATCTACAAAACAGGGCTACAAATGCACATGCAAAAAGGGGAAAAATGTTGGGGGTTACTGAATAGGGGTTTCCCTTGGTCAAACCCCACTTTGGTAATCAAACCCAATAGAAATGAACGAAATGTAAAAGAAATGATAAATGAACAACAAGAAAGTGTTACTAACTTACCAAGATCCTTGTATATGCAAATCTAACGTGGTGTCAATGATTGCTCCAAAGTGCTTGAAAGTGCTTGAGTTGATGATGTAGAATCCTTGAGTGCTTGAAGATTGAATGCTTGAATGAGGAGATTGCTTGAATGTGTTAGGAGATGTAAATTGAGGTGAGAAACACATATTTATACAATTATTATGCCTTACTATCTATTCATACCTCATCATAGGCCGACATGAAGTGATTTTGAATAAAATCCCAAAAGGAAATTTGAAATATTTTGAATCTTGGAACAAGGGGGACACATTCGCCGCCCATGGCGAATAGGTCCCACCTAGGACCTAAAACCATGTGTTAGGAATTTTTTTATGTTTAATGTTGTTTATCGAGATAAGATCCAAAAATACATTTAATATATAAGCATATGAAGGCATAATGGGACAAACTAAAGCATGGAAAGGTGTAAATAGTGAGGATGTGCCTCAAAAAGCGTGAAATCTTGTTACAAGACTTTACAACACTTCAAAATAGGACTTGTTGATGAGTGAAAAGGTGATTTTTAAGTGAATTGCATTAAATAGATTCTAGAAGAATGTAGTAATTTCTTACAACACTTCACAACAACTTCACAAGACATCGCTCTTTGAGTTTTAGTACCTAAATAAGCATGTTCAAGCCATGATACATCATAAAATCAAAGGAACATAGTTCCAACACCATTTAACAAGACCTAAAAGACCATGAAAATGAGAAGGGGATATTTTTCTATAGCACATAAGCATACGAAGCTTTGCCTGTCTCATGAGTCACAAACTAAAATTTTTCTTTGTGGCACCTTGTTAAAGTTATCAGTAGGTATAACTTTGGTATGGTTGAGTGGGAAGCCCATTTAGTGGCACGACTTTCCCCATAGCCACCTATGTGTTTATGAGTGCATACCAACTAGTGTATGTACTTCACCTTTTTGGTCCTTCTCACCCAACGAACCGCCATGAGTCATGTCACCTTGGACTAAGTATGCATTATCTTTTTCTCATAAACAGCCCAGATTTAATCCACAACAAGTTGGAAAAATGATCGAAACTTGATTTGATTCTCCCTTTTCTCCTTCTAATTCACGTGTGTGCTCCTTTGTTCTTATGTTAAGTTTTTCATGCGATATTCATCTTGGGGGCTTGATCATCCCTCTTGATTGCTATCATTCCATCTTGCTAGCATAAGTGCATTTTGACCCTCTTCTCGATGTGCATGGCTACATTAGTGTGAGTTTGAAGCAAGTTCACCCTCTCACTAAAGTGGGGGCTAAATGTACCATAAAAAATGGCTCTTGAGCATTTTCATTGTCCTTTAGGTCTTTCTCTCATGATGCTTGACCTATTCTGCTTTGATTTAATGTTGTAATGTGACTTTTGCATTCACATTAAGTCCTAAAAATTCAAATTGTGGTATCTTGTGAAGGTGTTGTAAAGCATTTATACACTTTTCTAGACTCTTTTCATTACAATTCACCTAAAAATCACCTTTTCATCACTTATCAAGTCCTATTTTGAAGTGTTGTAAAGACTTGTAACAAGATTTCATGCTTTTCTAGGATTAATTTCACTATTTACATCTTTCTTATGCTTTATTTGACCCCTTTATGCACTCATATGGATTAATTAAGTGTATTTTTTAATGTAAACCCAAAAAATAACATTAAATGTGACTTAATTCCTGATATCCACTTACAAGTCCAAGGTGGGACCCATTTGCCATGGGTGGTGAATGAGTCCCTCTTGGCTCCAAATTCAAAATATTTCAAATTTTCTTTTGGGTTTTTATTCAAAATTACCTTATGTCAGCTTGTGATGAGCTATTATTGGGTTACTAAGGCACAAGTGTGTATAAATAAGTGTTTCTCTCCTCATTTTACATCTCCTCATTCACTTGCATTCACTAAACATCAATTAGCATTTGAGCACTTTGCATCATTCAATCAAGCATCTTGGAGCATCCATTGACATATCTTCATATTTCTTCAAAAAGGTTGTGGTAAGTTTAGGGAATTTTCATGTTTTTTATTCATCTTTCCTTGTTCATTTCATCCCATTTCTTCATTAAGGGCTTGATTACCAAAGTGGGATTTGACCAAGGAAAATCCCTATAACCTAACCCTTAACCATTTTTCCCCTTTTGCATGTGTGTTTGTAGACATGTGTATAAAAATTTGTCAAGAAATTAGGTGTTGAAAGGTGGTCAAGAATTCAACAAAGTGTTTCAAGTCAACTTTAACCTATTTCAAGCTTGGAGACAACCTACAGTCTATTTTCTATAGATTTGACTCTGTCAACTCGACAAGAAGACAAGTGAAAATCTAGTGCTACAAAATTGATCCTTGATTTCACAAAATTTTGGGAGAGGATTTATTCACCATCAGTGGTGAGTGAGTCCCACCTTAAGGCTGGAAAACTATGTTTTGTCAAATTATGGATCCCGATAATTAGAAACCAGTTTTCAAGACTTTTTGCCAATAGTTGGACTGATTCACCATCAATGGCAAATGAGTCCCACTAGTGATTTTCATTTATCTTTGTTAGCATTCAGAACACTCTAGATTCGTCATCAAATTCCCAGGTGCACTCTATTCATCCTTTTTTGATTATGTTTGCATTAGTTTACTTCTTTATTGCATTTTTAGTTTACTTGTTTTCAAATATTACACATTTCGTAGGTTTTGCATTCATATTAAGACAATTAGTTCATTTAGTTGCATTTAGATCATCTCATTTAGTCTTAATCACATCATACATTTCCTAATTTGAGTGAACCACCTAAATTTTAAGGGTTTATCTCTCTCCTTTTATGTGAAAAACTCTAAGAGTGCAAGAGTAGCTATAAACCACCTTAAAATTGATGGTTCAGGAACAAAGGTTTTGGAACTTTTTTTATCCTTAGAAGCAAAAGGAACATCTAACCAAATTGAATCTATTTGAGGTACCATCCCTAATGCTCATGAACCATGCTTTGATAGTTAGGTCTTAAAATTATTTTTTCTTATGAGAGTGGAAGTAACATTTTCTTGAGTCATACTTGTTGCAAGTCCTGTTTCACAAGGAACACATGAAGATTTTGGAAGAGAGTTTGAACAGTGAGTTTTAAGTTTGTTTTTTTTTCATTTGTATTGAGAAATACATACAAAATAAAATAGCATTGACCACTATAATACAATTCAAATCCAAAATTTTGCAGTGTAAACTATGATGTCCCTTATCAATACCAAGGAATATATATAGGAAAATACATCTATTATACCAAGCCACGTAAAGAAAGAAAGTTGGCATATACCTTGAAAATTTTTCCCAAAAAATAACATTACAAGAAATGCATAGCCGAGGAATAGTAATGCTTTATGCCTTGTATTCTCTACCTAGCTTCAACAAGAAAATCAAAATGGTCTCAAAGATGTCTAGAAAAATAGGATTAAATATTTTAAAAAAAAAAACATTATGCATTAATAAATTTGCACCTAAAACTTAGGGTTTTGAAAAAAAACAAAGTTTCTATTTTGTAAACCTACCTCCATTATTTTCAATGTCATTGCTCCTCAAATGTTGCACAGAAAGTTCACAAATCAATCAACAAGAGACAGAATCGCACTACAGATGAGATAACAAAGGCCTTCAAATCAATGAACAACGACATGCAAAGGGAAAATTCAAACCAGGCAAAATGAATACAATAGTCATGCAAAATTTTGTTTGCTCAACTTGGGAATGATTGACCATCTGACCATTGGTGACCTATTTGCTTACCATTACACATTTATTCCTCCATTTTATCATCCACTAACCAAAGAATTTGTGGTCGAGTATAGATACCCAAAATTTAAAAAATCATTGAAATCATGATAAATGACTTACCTTAAAATTATACACAAATCATGTCATGTTGTTAACGATGCTGATGAGAAAATTGGATAGATTTTGGATGAATTTTTTTTGGAAAACTGACCAAGGGAAAAATATATATATTTTGTATCATGTCATCAACATCACAAATGGACGAGCCTTTCTCGGTTCCATCTATACTGTCCATTATTGGCATCATCTCCCATGGCCAATACTCTTTCTCTCATTTGACTGTCTTTCTCTTTTTACATCATCATCTTCACCATCCTCTCCACCTTCTCCTTCCCCCATTCTCCCTCACCCTTTGCACATCTCCACACACATGCCCACCTCCTCCTCAAGAAGCTTCAAATTGAAAAAAAATTCTCTTGCAATGGACCATCCAATGATGGGAACAAAAGTCTCCATCATTGAACAAAAGATGAGGAAAACCAAGACCTATCTCCATATAGTGGCTGCTTCAATCTATTTGCAATAAACAAAAATCAAATCTAAAAATATCATCATTTTAGAGCTACTAGATTTGTGATCCTGAGACAATCAACAATGGTCATCAACCATTCAAATCTAATGATAGTGCATTTACCACAAAGATAATAATCCTATCTACCAAAAGTGAAAAGTAAATAAAAGTATATCATTGGGAGATAAGGTTTTCGTAGTGTTTGAAGTTAAATTTTGATTTGATGGCCAGGGAAGATCTGATTTTGAATTCATTTACTTCCATCCTATTTTCAAGTGATGTTTACTAGCCAAAAAGAGGTTTTCAAGCGTGAGACAGGTTTCAAGCCAAACCTTACACTATATATAGCCTATTGGCTAAATATTTATGCTTGTTATAAACTGGTGGTTGTTGGTTGAGAATATTAGAAAAACTTGCAAATGCATTTTGTAGTTGTGGAATCATATGATTACAAGCTCTCTTGTTAACATCTTTGTTAACTTAGTTCATTTACAAAGATCTTTTCCCCTTACTATATTGAAGGAAATGTAAATCACCAAGATTACTCCATGCGATATCCAACAATACGAGCAATCAAGGTATTGCAAATGCTACCACACAATTGAACATGGATAAAATTGCTAAATCATAGTTTGGAATAAATTTTAAATAAATATTTCTATTGTAATATGTCAACAGGGTATGTGCAGGATCACGATGGGCCAAAAAGTGGCAATATGATGGGTATGTGGCTGACGACTATTTTTTTACCCAAAATTGATGAAATGGAAAGGTTTTTTAAAGAATATTTTCAACCTTCCACCAATATAAATTATGCTTTACTTTGAATTTAATAAGTAATTATTAGTCATTTTCTATTCAAATTATGACTAAAGTCTTGATTGATAGGCTGATTGAAAAACATCTATAGATTTCAATGTTCGGTATCACATTTTTTAAATCCAAAACATGTATCACATTCAATGCTTCACATACTATAGGATAAAAAAAGAAAAAATGAATTTCATGAAGTTTTGACCAAGTTAAGGTGGTCAAACAAACAATTTTTTTATATTTTTTAAAAGTTGTATTAAAAAAATCATAATTAATTATTTACTTGGAAAAAAATTACAAAAAAATATGCATCACATCAGGACATGAGTCCTTTACTTATATCTAAAATATTATAAAAAAATATTATCATTTTATTTTGGCTAGGGTGGTCAAACAGACACCTACTTCTTATTTTTTCCCTAAAATTTAAGTACTACTACATTGAAATTCCAAATTTTCACCAAATAGATTTTATTTATTTTTAAACAAACCTAGTAGTTTAGCAACTACATTCAATTTTCTACAGATTCTATTCTTACATATTTTGAAATAATATAGATAACTTATTCAAATTTTTATGTCAAGTTTCCTAACTCTAACTTTTCTAAATTTTTTGCCACTTAAGGGCCTATTATTTCCATGATGATCTTGCACATGTACACCATTACCCTAATTTTGGACAAGTTTTTTAGTGAGTTCTGACAGTGGCCTTCCCAACTGCTCAATACATATGCAATGTTTAAATCACATAAGGGATAGTCTCTATTTTTCCAAGCTAGTCTTTCCTCTACTATTCTTTTTCCATTTGAATAGATTGTTTTTAAAGCTTTGATACGTTAGATTTTGTAGATTGTTATACATTATAATTTTTTCTAAGAAATTTTTTGCTAATTAATGGATGTTGCTTCACCTTTGAATAGAAATCTTTAACACAATTGAATGATCCATGAAAATATGATTCATTACCAAAAAATATACATTGTATTTTGGTATAGATAATAAACATTATAAATTGTAGAACAATAGACACAAAAGACCCTGATAATGGAAACTGAAATATGAATTATTACAAGAATTAATAATATGATAATTTTAATGAATTCAATAGAAAGCACCTAAAAAATATGCAACTTCCATGAAAACTTTCTTAATCCAAATCTAAATGGTCTATGCTTAAGGACAGCAAACACTATTAAAATGCACGTGTCAAGTGTTTCACCATAGCTTAATAGAATTTTGTGCATGATTTAATTTAGTATCTCACATTCCATACCAACCCAACCAATCCGTATTATCTCATTATCTTATCTCCAATTCTCAATGTTTTCCTCACAACACGTTAATTGATATCAACAAGCTTTAAATGATGGTCTCTTGTATTATCAGGTATTTTACTCTCTACCATTGTGACGGGTCGTATGGAGAAGGGATAGAATGTTGAAGATCATTGTGATTTGTATGAAGGAAGGGGCATTAAATCCTCATATTCTCTATGTTGTGTGAGCCTTGGCATCCCAAGAATATTAGCTTGTACATATTTCTTCCATCAGACTCTCTATATGCAGACTATTGTCCACAAGATTTATGGGTATGTCAAATGTATCTAAGACTAAATGCATTTCACAAATTGACAATATAAACAATCCTTTGAAACACACTAAAGTGGACAACATAATTTTTTTATAAGAAAATTAAAAAAAGTGAGTATAGAAATGACCTCCTATACAAACATAATTTTTTTATGAAAATGATGAGAGAAGTTTCTAAGGGAGGAAAGGGTACTAGTTGGGGAACTTGGCCAACTAAAGGACCAACCCACCAACCCACCCTAGCTAGTACCCAACTCACCTTACCTAGGCATGGATGGTCTGAGGGGATAATCAATGGAAGATGCCTACAGGTAAGGAACCCCAACTGGTGGGGGTTTCCTTACCCTACGGCCCAGCCAAAGAGCCATGGTGGGATGGCAAGTTTTATGGTTAGATGGATTGATGGGTGGTGGGATGGTCATAACAACTTTCTTTATTTAGTAGCCAACCCACCACTCACCAACCATTCTTTCTTGCCAGAAGGAAGGCCTAGACAACACCTCCAATTCAGGCTCCCCTTGGGGGGATCCCTCCCCTTCAGGATGGGTATACCCTAACCCCAACCCAATTGACCTAGCCTAGGGACCAATACCAACCACCACCCAAAACATCTGACCAACCAACCCTTGGGACGATGGTAAAATCAGTGGGAGAATGGATGGATGGATGGATGGATAGATGGATAGACACAACTTATCTTTATTTGCTAAATATAGTTTAGTTAGTAGAGATAAGTTATGAGTTATGAGTTGTTCACAACTGAATATTTCTTAGTTTTTCACAACTAAACTAATCTTATCTAGGGCCCCACACCAACCTGTCATCTTATCTTGGGGGGCCCACTATAAAACTTTCCCATCTAAGTGGGGAGGAGGTAAAGTGATTCCAAAGTAATAAATGGGAGATGCACTTAGATGGGAAAGTTTTACAGTGGGGACCCCAAGACAAGATGACAGATTGGGGTGGGGCCCTAGACAAGATTAGTTTAGTTGTGAACAACTAAGAAATATTTAGTTGTGAAAAACTCATAACTCATAACTTATCTCTACTAACTAAATTATATTTAGCACATAAAGATAAGTTGTTTCTATCCATCCATCCATCCATCCATGCTCCCACTGATCCTACCATTGTCCCAAGGGTTGGTTGGTCGAATGTGTTGAGTGGTGGTTAGTATTGGTCCCAGGGCTAGGTCAGTTGGGTTGGGGTTAGAGTAGACCCATCCCAGAGGGGAGGGATCCCCCAAGGGGAGCCTAACCCAAAGGCACCATCTGGGCCTTCCTTCTGGCAAGAAATAGTGGTTGGTGAGTGATGGGTTGGCTACCGAAAAAAGATAAGTTGTTATGACTAGCCCACCACCCATCAATCCATCCAACCACTGAGCTTGACATCCAACCATGGCTCTTTGTTTGGTCCGTAGGGTAAGGAAACCCCCACTAGCTGGGATTCCTTACCTATAGGCTCCTTCCACCAATTATCCCTTTCGACCATCCATCCCTGGGTAAGGTGAGTTGGGTATCGGCTAGGGTAGGTTGGTGGGTTGGCCCTTCAGTTGGCCAAGTTCCCCAACTAGTACCTTTCCACCCTTAGCATCTTCTCTTATCATTTTCATAAAAATATTATGTTAGTATAGGAGGCCATTTCTATACTCACTTTAATTAATTTTCTTAAAAAAAATTATGTTGTCCACTTTCAGTGTGTTTCAAAGAACTGTTTATATTGTTGATTAGTGAAGGTTTTTCCCAAGGGAGGTTACATCTATGGCTAGATATTCAATGGGGTGGGAGGATTACTTTTCTTCCCATCATAACTTATCTCTACTAATATAACTAACTATATTTAGCGAATAAAGATAAGTTGTTATTACCAACCCACCTTCCATCCATCTATCCAACTTTGGGCCTTCCTTCTGGCAAGAAAGAATTTATGGTGGGTTGTTGAGTTGGATCACCCCAAGAGAGAGGGAAACTCCCAAGAGGGTCCCAAGTGGAAGGGGTTCCCAATCCAATCAATCCATTTGACCAACCAAGATATGTCGTTAAGGTCAGTGGGTTGTGGGCCCCACTTCTACTTTAGGAAGGGATTCTCCCAAGAGGATTTGTTTTTGAAGTAGAAGTGGGTGGAAATTTATTGCAAAAATATAAGTTTTTATGACCAATCCACCAACTATCCATCCATCTAAACACTCATCCAACCATCCATCCCTCCTATTTGAAGGTTGGTGTGAAGGATGGATGGTTTTTGGGAAGAGCCCGAGCAGAGAAGTCAAACTTTGTCACTTCAAAATTAACCAAAGTATGTTTGGAACAAAATGAATATGTAGTACAAATTCTCAAACATGTAAATAGATATGGGGATGAGATATTTTGAAAGTTCAGATTACAATTCTTTGTATGTTTCTTCAAATAATAAAGTGATTTATGGCTTAAAGTAGAAAATAAACCTATTAGCCCTTTAGAAAATTTCTACATTATTCCACTAAGAATTTTGAACCATGTTATGTATATAATCTAGCAGTCTAGGTTCAATGGAGGTAGATGCCATTGTAGGTTCAGTCAGTTCAATGCATGTTGTATCGAAAAGAATTCTATGAGTTGTTCAGGGTCTGGACTGCCCCGAACACTACGAGTTGCTCGAGGTCTAGACCACCCCAAACACAACTCGTAGGATTCTTGAAAGCTCATTTTTTGAGTAGGATGATCCTTGCTAGTTATCTTTATCAAAAAATGAGGTTTCTAAGTGAGTTGGGGAGAGTTTCTACTTGGTTCTAAACTCAACAACCAATACATTGCATGAATGATTTTTCCACTAGAAGAAAAACACAAACTCCCATATTTTTTATAGACTATTCTCCAAACATGGAGGGAGAAAGAAGAAGGGTGTAATCATGCCAAAACTCCTTGCTATTCATCAATATCTAGAAAATAAATATCACCAATTAATAATACTTAGAGTTCAATAAAAAATGGCTTTTTCTTTGCCTTGCAAGGATAGTAGCACTCCACTTTAATGTGGATGATCTCATGTCTTGCAATAATTATCTATTATTCACACGTTTAGATCATATAGAAACAAACGTGCATGTTTCCTTGAAAGAATCTTTACAATGAACTTAGATTGTACCTTTGCAAATTAATTATTTCAATTCAATTTGGGCAATGAACATACTAAAAATGGCATTGCATAAGGATTCAAATTGCTCATGATACATAATGATTCTACATGAATGTATAGTCTATACGTAGGTTAAATTTCAACCATATTTTCACTCCTATGAATGACAGAAGTGAAGAAATTTGGTCCTTGGCATGTGTCAAAGTGGCAAATTAAAGAAAAAAATTTGTATTACTCTACTCTCGTGCAACAATCTTTTAAGGAGATAGTTGACCGCGTACATACTGTGGATGGTAAAATCTACATTACTTCAAAATAACTCCAACATACCATTATTAGTATGGTTAGTATTTCAAAACAAAGCAAATATTCAACATTCATATGGGATAATCCAACATGCTTTAAAATGCAATCTAATAACAAGATAACTAAAAGCATATAAAGAAAAAAATGAACTATACCTATCCCATATTGGATTGGTGCCTCTTTGATATGAAAATTGGGCCTTTCCCAACCCTTGACAATCCAATTATGGAGATGCAATGGATAAAATTAGCTCTCAATGTGAAGAGAGTAACTTTGCATGAAGTTGTGAATTGTGGATGATTAAAATGAAGAATACTCCCCTCCATTTATAGAAGATTTTGATGAGAGAAGAGGAAAAGGGATGAATGTGGGACTAACTTTCAACCAATGGCAAGGTGCCACTTGTCAAGAGATGGATGGATGAAGGATGTGCAAGTTTTGGTGAATGTGCCAATAAATGACATTAGGTGGCCTTTTCAAATTTCAAATTTTTCTTGTTGGAGGGAGAAGGGGTCTTAAATGCCAAGTGGGGGACATGTAAGAGGAGAATTAATGCTATGTTGGAAGTGACAAGTCTACTTGGAGGGAGATTTGAAATGGAGGAATATTCCATTTTTATGCCATGTTGATGGAAAATGAAGATTTAATAAATCAATTAAATGATTTATTTGTGCAAGTGGGAAAAGCTAGAGGATGGGACTTGCATTAGATTTAACCTTAATCATGATTTGATTAACTTAAGTGAGGATTAGGTTATTTGACTTTTTGACTTAGATTTATGGATTTAAAATAAATCAAAAGTAGAAGAAAATGATAAATATTTGATTAAACAAATGTTTGATTTATTTAATCAAAGAGGATGATGTTAGTGGTTTAATTAAATAAGTTTGATTTATTTAATTAAATGAATAACTTTAGAAGTTAATAAGATTGATTTATTTAATTAAAGAAGGACTTTAGGACTTTAGGATTGATTAAGAGGAATTGAGATGGATTAATTAAATGGTTAATAGAGAGGTGACTTAAATAAGAATCGAAGTTAGTTGATCAAGAAAATTTTCATGTCGACATTTTTCCCCTCTTTGAAGAAATGCACTTGCTGTGTTGGTTCAAAGAATACACTTACCACTATCAAAATTCAAAAAAAAAATTATTTTTTTTAATGCTCCAGTGGAAAGTACACTGGTACATTGCCCCCTAAAGAGATTGAGCAAAAATATTTGATTTGAGGGTTGATCTCACGATAAAAAGGTTCAAGATGGACATATGGATGGTTGCAATGATGATGCAAATGAGATGGTTTCAATATGCTTAGAATAACCAATCTATATTATCCTAAACAACTTAAATGATGATGGACTGCATTTGAGATGAATGATGTGATGATGCCTATATGATTATGCAATGGATTTTTATGCAAATGTATGGATTATGAGATGCTCAGACCATCAAGACCATAAAATCCGCTTAGTTTATCCCCAACTCATTGACCATGACCAACAAGGACCACTGGTTCTTGAAACATTTGACAATAATGAGGCACTATCGAAATTCATGGGACTACAGGATAATATTCCATGTGGGGATCAAAAATTAGGATTCATCATCGAGCTAGATACAAAGGCATATTATGGGGAAACGATTGAATCCCTTAGTCGTAAAAGTGAAAAATTAAGACTAATATCTAGGTCCTTGACTGAAAACCACATTGTGGCACTCTCTGACCTAAAAAAAGTAAAAATAAAGGACACATCCAATGGCAAAAAAATATCTGAGGCACCCAAGGATGGGGGATTCAATCTTCCTCTTATAGCTCTCCATCAATAAAAATCAGCAATCCTGGCCGAAAAATGCAATCCAATTAACTTGGGAAAAAAAGAAGACACCACACATCACATTCTATGCAGAATCATTGTTGTTAGAAGAGCAGGAGTTCCTAGTTGCCTTTTTGAGAGGATGTAAGGTCAACTTTGCATGGAGCTATGTGAATATGTCTATGCTCGATCCATAAATTATGGTACATCACTTAGCAGTCTATCTTGAAGCAAAACCTGTTAGACAAAAACTCAGGAAAATGCATCCTCAGATTGTTTTATTGGTCAACATGGAACTAAAGAAATTACTTGATGTAGGATTCATTCAGCCAATTGACTATCCAAAATGGGTCTCTAATTTGGTACTTATCTCAAAGCCTGATGGGGGCATCTGAATCTACACAGATTTCAGGGATCTAAACAAAGCATGTCCAAAAGATGATTTCCCATTGCCCAATATTGACATGATTTTAGACATGATGGTAGGATATGAAATGCTCTCTTTGATGGATGGTTTCTCTAGATACAACCTGATAATGATTTCTAAAGAAGACCAACACAAAATGGCCTTCACCTATCCATGGGGGACCTATTGCTGGAACATGATGCCATTCAACTTGAAGAATACAGGAGCAACATACCAAAGGGCCATGACATTAATCTTCCATGACATGATACACACAACTGTCAAAGATTAGGTTGATGACATACCAGCCAAATCTAGAAAGAGGAGGGATCACATAGCAACCTTGAGTGCTATTTTTGAAAAGCTAGAGGAGTACAAAGTCTACCTAAATCCAAAGAAGTGTGTCTTTGGCATACAATCAAGAAAAATGCTAGGATACATAGTGTCAATGAGAAGCATAGAGATAGATCTAGTAAAATTAAAGGCAATCCTTGAAATGGAGGCACCTAGAACATTAAAACAATTGAGAAGTCTCCAAGGAAGACTTCAATCCATCTATAGGTTCATAACACAGCTAGCAGATTATTCTTTGAACCAATGCAGCAAGTGCATTACTTCAAAGAGTGGGAAAATGTAGACATGAAAAATATCTTGATCAACTAACTTTGATTCTTCTTTAATCACCCTTTTATTTACCATTTAATTAATTCATCTTAATTCCTTTGTTGATCAAAATTATTTAAATCATTATCCCCTTTTTGATTAAATAAATAATTTTAATTATTTAATCCTAAAGTTCATCTTTAATTAAATAAACAAATCTTATTTAAATCATCATTAATACTAATATCATCCCCTTTAGCTAAATAAATCAAAATATTTATTTAACTAAATCTAAAATCATTTTCCATCTCCTTTTGATTTATTTTAATCCATAAAATCTAAGTCAAAAGGTAAAATCACCTAATCCTCTCTTAAGTTAACTAAATCATGATTAAGGTTAAATCTAATGCAAGTCCCATCCTCTAGCTTTTCCCACTGGCACAAATAAATGATTTTAATTAATTTATTAAATCTTCATTTTCCATCAACATGGCATAAAAATGGAATATTCCTCCATTTCAAATCTCCCTCTAAGTGGACTAGTCCCTTCCAACATAGGATTAATTATCCTCTTACATGTCCCCCACTTGGCATTTAAGACCCCTTCTTCTCCCTCCAACAAGCCAAATTTCAAATTTGAAAAGGCCACCTAATGTCATTTATTGGCACATTCATCAAAACTTGCACATCCTTGGCCCATTCACATGGTGACAAGTGGTTCCTTCCTATTGGTTGGTTTTTTGTCCCACATTCACCCCTTTGACCTCTTCTCTCATCAAACTCTTCTATAAATGGAGAGGCTATCCTTCATTTTTTATCATCCACAAGTATCCACAATCCACAATCTTAATGCAAAGTTACTCTCTTCACATTGAGAGCTAATTTAAATGTCCATTATCATTTCATTTTCATCATTGACTTATCAAGGCTTGGGAAAGAGTAATTTTTCACAACAAAGTGACAACAATCCACTATGGAATAGATGTGCATTGAGCTTCTTTTATGCTTTCAATTAGTTTGTGTTGTTATCTTGTTTATGAAGGCATGATGTATTATTTCATAGGAATATTAATAAGTTTGCATTGGTATGAGCTAACCCATGTTATGGAGTGTTGAAGATTTAACCATTTGTAGATTTAGGGGTGCTCACACATACCCTAGTCCAACTAGCAACTACATGACCTCTAGTCCAAGAAAATAACACCTTGTAGCTCAAAACTTCTATGTAGTTGAGATCCTAAATAGTTCACAAAATAGGAAGTGTGTTTACTTGGAAGATTATAGGATTTTCGGTTATAATATTAATGCATGTATAATTGGATGCATCTAAGAATCTCATGTACATTTCTACAAAACATGACATATATTTTGTTTTCTAAAAGAAAATATTAATTACCCAAATCTATTTCTTTAATTTTTTTAAGAAGTAACCAATTGGTGAAAATTATCAAATAAAAATATCCTAATAATTATGTATACCGCCCTAGTGCACAAGTAGTTTGTAATATGTTATTCTTAGTACCTAGACCAGCCAAATCTTAAGTTCTTGAAATATTTCTTTCTTGTACATTCACAAAGATGTTCACAAAAAAGGAAAAATAATTTTCTCGATACTTAAAAATAAACTATCTTCAACCATAAAATGAATATGGAAGGGTATTTTTAAACAACTGCTCAGGTGAGCTGATATTTATTGAAATGTCTCAACTCAATAAATCAGAACCTTTTATCCCACCAAGATCTAAATGTTCAAATTGCACAGATCAATTGATATACATAGGAAAATTGCAATATAAATATCTTAAGAAGACATAAAAAATAAATGATAAGATATAAGTAGAATGCCTCTAGGCTCCTAGATCTCAAACTAAAACCCTTATACAGTTTTATTCTTCATGTTCAACTAAGTTCGTACCACTTCAATCCTTAAATTATCACAAAGTGATGGGAAAATAAACATGTGTAAACCTTTTTAAATCATTGACTCACCTAACCAGGCTTGCATTAGGTTCTACTAGCATATATATTTAATAATATATATAAAATATGCCAAGAGATATCCTTCTCAAGGCACCTATTGTTTAATCAAATTGAATAGGCGCCTTGAGAAGGATATCTCTCAATGTATTTTATATGTATTATTAAATATATATATGCTAGTAGCAATCACGATGCAACATGTAATATCTTAAATAAATTATTTTTGTATTTACATATTTTATATTAAATTATTATAATAATTTATATATTATAATATGATAAAATAATATTTGTAATTCAATTTTTAAAAAAATATATATAATTTAATATTTAAATGTTAATATATATATATATATATATTTTTAGTATATTTATAATATTATAATAAAAAATATTATATCATCAATATTTAGTTAGGATTAGGGTTAGGGTTAAGGCTAAGAGATATAGTTAAGGTTAGGGTTAGGTCTAGAGATATAGTTAGGTTTAGGGTTAGAGTTAATATATAGTTAGGATTGGGGTTAGGGTTAAGATTAGGATGAGAGATAGGGTTTGCATCAAAATTAGGGTTAGGGTTATCATCAAGATTAGCTTAGGATTAGGGTTTAGGTTACCATGAGGATTAGGGTTACAATTAGGTTTAGGGTCAAGTTTAGGGTTAATAGATATAGTTAGGGTTGGGGTAATAATTGAGGTTAAGGTTATCAAGATTAGGGTTATAGTTATATTTTGGATCAAGTTTAGGGTTAGGATTATGGTTAGGTTGGTGTTAAGATATAGTTAGGCTTAGGGTTCAGGTTAGGATTAGGGCTAGAGATATAGTTAGGGTTAGGGTTAGGATTAAGAGATATAGTTAGGGTTAGAAATACGATTAACATTATGATGAGGGACGAGTTTCACATAAAAATTAGGATTAGGGTTACATTTAGGTTTGCAATCAAGTTTAGGGATAATAGATATAGTTAGGGTTGGGGTAATAATTGGGGTTAAGGTTATCAAGATTAGGGTTATAGTTATGTTCTCCATCAAGATTAGGGTTAGGATTATGGTTATAAATATGGTTAACATTAGGATGAGGGTTAGGGTTTGCATCAAAATTAGGGTTAGGGTTAGCATGAAGAATAGTTTAGGATTAGGGTTAGTATTAGAATTATGATAGGGCTACATTTAGGTTTGCATTCAAGTTTAGGGTTAATAGATATAGTTAGGGTTGGGGTAATAATTGGGGTTTTAGGGTTATAGTTATGTTCTCTATCAAGTTTAGGGTTAGGATTATGGTTAGGTTGGGGTTAAGAGATATAGTTAGGTTTAGGGTTTAGGTTAGGATTAGGGCTAGAGATATAGTTAGGGTTAGAAATATGGTTAATATTAGGATGAGGGTTACGGTTTGGATCAAAATTAGGGTTAGGGTTAGTATGAAGAATAGTTTAGGATTAGGGTTAGGATTAACATTAGGATTAGGGTTACATTTAGGTTGAGGGTCAAGTTTAGGGTTAAGAGTTATAGTTAGGGTTTGGGTAATCGTTGGGGTTAAGGTTATCAGGATTAGGGTTAGGGTTAGGGTTAAGAGATATGGTTAGGGTTAGGGTTAAGGTTAAGGTTAAGGCTAGATATATAGTTAGGTTTAGGGTTAGGGTTGAGATTTAGTTAAGATTAGGGTTATGAGTAGCATTAGGATGAGGCTTAGAGATAGCATCAAAATTAGGGTTATGGATAGCATCAAGATTTGCTCAATATTAGGGTTATAGTTAGGTTTAAGGTGAAGGTTAGGGTTACAAATAAGGTTAGGGTTATGGGTTGAATAATTATTATGGTCATGCTTAGGAATAGGTTTTTAGTTAGAAATATGATTAGGTTTAGGGTCATTATATAGTTAGGTTTAGGATTAGAGATTTAGTTAAGAATAGGGTTAGGGTTAAGAGACATAGTTAGGATTAGGGTTAGGGTTAACACATATTTAGTTTCCACTATTATGTGACAAATTGATTAAAAAATAGGCAGCTCCAGAAGAATATCTCTAAGATTTTTCATAAATATTATTAATAAATTATATATATATGCTAGTAGCATTCACAACGCAACATGGAAGACAAAATTATAATTA
This sequence comes from Sequoia sempervirens, assembly GCA_007258455.2. Taxonomy (NCBI): domain Eukaryota; kingdom Viridiplantae; phylum Streptophyta; class Pinopsida; order Cupressales; family Cupressaceae; genus Sequoia; species Sequoia sempervirens. Next base: position 134,533 of record VDFB02321520.1, read on the forward strand.
AGGTTGGAGTTAGCTTTAGGAATAGGATTATGGTTACAATTAGAGATATTTGGTTCACAAATAGGCTTAGGGTTAGGTTTATGTTTTGAAATTATAGTTAGGGTTACAATTTTTTGATAGAATCAATATAAGGGTTATGATTGATCCCCAACCTTAACCATAATTGAACGTTAATCCTAATTGAACTTAATCCCATATTTGAGTTGTAACCATAATGTCAACCCTTATTTTATCCTTAATCCCAAGTTTTATCATAGAACCCTAACCCTAACCCTAAGGTATGTGCAGGATCATCATGGAAAAAATAGGCCCTTAAGTGGCAAAAAAATTAGAAAAAACTGAGTCAAGCAACTTGACGTAAAATTTTGAATAAGTTATCTATATTATTTGAAAAATATGTAAGAATATAATCTATAGCAAATTGAATGTAGTTTCTAGACTACTAACTTTATCTAAAAAGAAAATCTATTTGGTGAAAATTTGAAATTTCAGTGCAATAGTACTTAAATTTCAGGAAAAAATAAGTAGGTGTCTATCTCACCACCCTAACCACAATAAAATGATAATATTTTTTCATAATATTTTATATATAAGTAGAGGACTCATGTTTGGATGTGATGCATATTTTTTGTAATTTTTTTCCAAGTAAATAATTAATTATGAATTTTTATTACAACTTTTAAAAAATATAAAAAACTTGTATGTCTGACCACCTTAACTAGGTCAAAACTTCATGAAATTCATTTTTTTTAATCCTATAGTACATGAATCATAGAATGTGATGCATTTTTTAGATTCAAAAAATGTGATATCGTTTGAAAGTTATAGATATTTTTCAATCAGCCTATCAATCAGGACTTTACTCACAATTCAAATAGAAAATGAATAATAATTATTTATTAAATTCAAAGTATAACGTAATTTATATTGGTGGAAAGCTAAGAATCTCCTTTAAAACCCTTTTTGTTTTAGGAATTTTGGGTGAAAAACAGTCATCAACCACATACCCTACACATACGCATCATATCACCACTTTTTGGCCCATCATGATCCTACACATACCCCATAACCTTAACCCTAACCCTAAACCTAATGCTATCCCTAACCCTTTAACACTAATGATCACTTGTACCCTAACTGTAACTATAAATATAACTTAGGCCCTAACACTAATGCTATCCCTAACCTTAACCATAAGCCTATTTCTAACCCCATTTCTTTCACTAACCCTAACCATCAACCTTAACCCTAACCTTAAATATATCTTATCCCTAACCTTAACCCTAATTATACCCTAACTCTAATGCTAACCCTAACACTAATTATACCTTATCCCTAACCTTAACCATAATTGATCCTTGATCTAGGTAATTAAATCATAACCCTAACCCTACTACAATTGAACCCTAACCCTAAGTAACCTTAACCATAATCCTAACACTAAACCTAATTCTAACCTAATGCTAATTTAACCCTAACCCTACAACTAACCTAAAAGATTTATCTTGTAACCCTAATCAAACCCAAACTCTAATCATAATTACACTCTAACCCTAATCCTTATCCTAATTGAACCCTTAACCATAATTGAACCCAAACCCTAATCCTAATTACACTCTAACCCTAACCTTTATCCTAGTTGAACCCTAACCTTAAATGAACACTAAATATAAAAGCATATATCCTTCTTGAGGAGCCTAGTGCACTTTTATTTAAGAATTTGATAAAAATTAGGAACTCTCAAAAATTGATTAAATAATTAGGGTTAAGGTTAGGATTAGGGTTAGTGTTAGGGTTAGAGATAGCTTTAGGGTTAGACATATGATTACAGTTAGCATTAAAATTAAAGTTAGGGTTGGGGATAGGGTTAGGGTTAAGGTTAAGGTTAGAGATACTTTTAGGGTAAGGGTTAAGGTAAGAGATAGAATTAGGGTTAGACTTAGGTTTAGGATTAAGGTTGGGCCGATGCAAGAAGTTGGGTACACAAAAAGCTCAAAAAGTGGAAATGTTTTTGTTGTTTTTCAAAATTTGTCACATTTAGACTGTAAATTTGAGGCACTTACACAATTAATATTAAAAAAGTAAGTAATATTAAATCTATAATTTTGAATCTAGTTTCCAAATACATAAATTATTAAAATACCTAGATTATAGAAATTAAATTTTGATAGGGATCTATAAAAACCACTTTTTAAAAGTCCCTTTTTTTACCATATGTACCAAGCAGGTGTACGGACAACACTTTTTGACCCAAATAAAATTATTTTGTTAATTCCTTTTGGTAAATGAGATCTAACAACATGAAGTTTGATGTGGATTTTTTTTTGTAATTTTTGGTTGAATATTTTTTTTATTAATTTGTTATTGGCCTTAATTGATGTTTTTTAAAATCAACATGTATGGACAACATAATTGGACCTAAACAAAACATTTTTTGACTCTCTTTTTTTTCATTGTGTAGAGAATTATCTAAAGTTTGATGCTATATAATTTTTTTTACAAGAAACTTAACCAATAAAAATTTATTAAAAAACCAAAAAAACTTGATATTTCAAGTTTAAGGACTAGTTTGCTTAGGAATTAATTAAAAAGTAGAAAACATAATCCAATCTTTAAAAAAATTATATATTTAGAAAGTATACATTGTGTTCTCTAATGGGTTTTAATTTTATAGATTCATTTAGAAAAAAAGTCCATCAGCTATGTTGTCAAAGTTGGACATTCTTCTTCAATTTGCCTTAGTTTTTTAGTTGTAGGTCAAAGGCTAAGGCTCAGATTGCCAAGCCTTTCCCAAGCCTAAAACCAAGGTTGGATGTGGTGTGTAAATTCAATTTTTAAATAACACGTACACGTTATTCAAATGAAATGTGTACGCGTTTCATAACGCATGCGCGTTACCCATTGACCCGTTGGGAAAATGCAACGTGTATGTGTTATGAAATGCGTATGCATTTCTTGAACATAATGTGTACGTGTTTCATAACGTGTATGCATTTCTAATATAGTTGTTTTTCCCTAATTTAGAAAATTCTAGTAAAACATGATTTTTTGCAACATTCCTTTTCTATAGTACGGTCTGAAAGTGTCATTTTCTGTGTTTTTTATTACAAAGTTTTCTTGTGCAGGGCATATTCTATTCAAATTGTTGGAAGAGACAAAGAGTGCAGGTTGAATTTTCTAAAGTGGAATCAAGTGCAAGAACCTTTTACAAGAAGATTTGGAAAAAGTGAATTTTTGGATGTACTCATGATGTGTTTGTACTTTAGAGTTTATAGAAAAAATGATCTTCATAGTACATAGTTTAATTTGAATATTTGAAGGAGGTGGAAATTTTAAAATATGTTTCTTGAATTATTGATTTTTTCATCAAAGAGGGTTTGGTAACCATGGGTGATAAGCAAAGACAAAAAAGAAAGATGTAGAAAGTTAATGACACTCGAAGAAGTTCAAGAAAGTAAAGATAAGGAGGCAAAAAGACAAAGGGAAAGGAGAGAAAGGAATCGTCAAATGAAAGATTTGGAAGCATCTAGTTCCAAGAATGTTGAAGAGGAAGCCATGAATGATGAAATTAATGTAGATGATGCAAATGTGGAGATGGTGAATATAGAAGAAAATGCAATTACGAAGACAAACCCAACTGTGCCTTGAACTTCAACTTTGAATGATATGCAAGCAACTTCAGGTGTGTCTTCAAATCCACCTCCCAATGATATGGAAAATGCACCTATTCAAACAATCTATCCAAGTATGTGTTCAAACCCAAGTTTTCATAATATTGATATTGCTTGTTTAGATGAAGTTGGATACACCATTGATGAGATCAATAATATTAGGGTTGAAACAAGAAAATAATGAAATTATATCTTATGAGAATGTAAATGAGAATGAAATCCCTCATATTGATGAAAATGATAATGAAATCCCTTTTGCATTTGAAAATGAAAATGAAACCCCTTGTGTGAATGAAAATGAAACTCCTATGGATGAAAGTGAAATTTTTTTTTTTACAATTGAAACAGATGTGCTAGATAACCTCCGTGGTAAAGTTTCTTCAAGACAAAATAGAAATTATGGAAATAAAATATATAAAATGTTTTTTTATAGAAAGAAATTAGGATTCCAATGTCAACTCATGGTGCACTTGATGAGAATGTTGAAAATGAGAAAAGTGATGAAAAAATTAGGCGTTTTTGTAAAATCAAAAAAGAAAGATGATTCAGTAGAACAAGTCATATCTATTGTTGCTAATGTTATTGATGTTATTGGTAAGAAAAAGTCGATCAAAAGATAAGAATGTGGTTCGTCATGCAATAACAACTGCTCTAGTTGATAAAACAACTTCAAATAAAAGAATGTTAAATAAGATTAGTAAATGTGTAAAAGTAAATCCTAGAACTTTGATAAGAGCTGCTAAAAGAAGAGAAAGTATTGAAAAGGATCCTATTAATCAATGTTGGAGTTTTAGTGGTAGACTTCCAAGATCAGACATGAAATTAACTAATGAAATTAAATATTTAATCCATAAATTTTGGCATGATAATACAAGAGTATCACCTAACATTATAGATGTCTTAAAATTAAGGGTGGGTTCCAAAATTCGTGAACCTCATCCAAACCATCTCTTAGATATGAATCAAACTAAATTATATAAAAAAAAATAGATGCTTCAATCTTACCATTAAATATTAACATAAGTCAAAGATCATTTGAAAAGTGTAAACCTTGGTATGTTAGAATTAATAAGCAACGAATCTCTTGTTGTTGTAAGACTCATGTACAATTTCTTTATTATTATAATATATTTTGATATATACAATGCACTTTGCATGCTAACCAAATTATGCAGGACATTTGTGGCATTAATATGCCACCTAAAAGAATCAAAGATTTTATAGCAGGTTTGTTTTGTGATCCCTCTTTAAATGGAGAATGTATGCATGAAAGTAGTTTAGATGAATTTGGACAACAATTAGAGGATGTAAAAAAAAATTAAAATGTTGAGTATTCTTTAAAAGATGGAAAAATTGGAAAACGTGTTGAGCTAATTGTGGAAAAAGTTAATGTGCATGCTTTTATTAATGAATTTAAAGATAAGTTTGTACCTAAATATGTTCAACACTCTCATAATTCTCATTGGCTTGATAATCAATTTCGTTTATGTAAAAACACATTCCCAATTGGAAGTATATTGTCAATTGTTGATTTTGCTGAAAATTATACTCTTGCTCCACAAGAAGAAATTCAATCACAGTATTATAATTCAATGAAAGTAGCTATATCTGTTCACATTGTTTATAGACATGCAGAAGATAGTACAGAAGATAATAGAAAATTTTTGAGAGAGTACCCACAAGAAGAAATTCAATCACAGTATTATAATTCAATGAAAGTAGCTATATCTGTTCACATTGTTTATAGACATGCAGAAGATAGTACAGAAGATAATAGAAAATTTTTGAGAGAGTACCCACAAGAAGAAATTCAATCACAGTATTATAATTCAATGAAAGTAGCTATATCTGTTCACATTGTTTATAGACATGCAGAAGATAGTACAGAAGATAATAGAAAATTTTTGAGAGAGTACCATTTTTATGTAAGTAATAATTGATTACATTCATCTGAGTTTGTACAATATTGTTTTGATATATTTTATAAAAATTTAAAAGAGAGAGGAATTCAAATGCTAGAACATCTCATATGGTCAGATAATTGCATGGGTCAATTCAAAAATGCTAGAATGTTTTATTGCTTATGTAGAGTTCATAAGGAAAATAATATCCAACACATATGGAGTTTTTTTAAAGCTGGTCATGGTAAGGGAGAACATGATGGAGTAGGTGCATGTGTTAAAAGAGCTCTTGCTAGAGAGCAACTAAAATTTGAGGATGTTGTGAAATTTAGAGATGCATGTTCAATTGTAGATTGGTGCAATACCAAATTATCTACAAGAACAAGTGAGAGCTCAATAATTCGATGCATTTTTTGGTTAGTTGAAGAAAATGATATTTTTTCTTGACAAGATTGTGAAACAATTAATGGATCTACAAAATGGCATTCGTTTAAGAGTTCAAATGCAAACACATGGACAATATGGACAAGGGAGTTGGCATGTTTTTGTCAATTTTGTATTGCAGGTGATTGGGAGGCATGTGAAAATATGGAATCGGTTGAACAATGGCAACAAAGAGCCTTAACGCCTACATCGACAAATGTTCAACATGGAACGATAATTGAAGATAATCAAGTGTTCACATCAGATGATTATGATTGTGTTTCGAATCTTGTACAAGAAGGTACATTATTTATTGAGTTGAATTTTGTATGTATGGATGTTTATATGTGAATTAAATATAAGTCACTTTTTATTGAATTTTGTATTTATTTTTGCAGGACATGTGTATGTTGTTGTTACACCTAAGGGGAATGAAGAGGAGATAGATTACTGGTTGGCTAGATGTGTTGAGAGAAAACATAATTTGGCACATCCTAGAGTGGATGATGACAAATTTGAGGATCCAACTGGTTCAGTGGTTGTTGTTGGCACTTGGATTTGAAAATATTTGATGAGAAAGAATAGCTTGCCTGCATTTGAAGATTATGAAAGACACAAAAAGATTATACATTATTCACATTTGATTTTGGAAACCAATATAAAACTAGTTAGATATCAAGGGAGGCCTACTAATAAAGTTTTATGAACACTTTCAATGGACGATCATGAGACAATCATAGACGCATTAAAAAAGAGAGAGGATGCAGATGGTACAACAGAGTAAATAAATATTGGTAAGTATATCTAGTTTTTTATATAGTTAATTGATATATATATTTGTATTTAATCATTTCCTAATTAAATTTTTATATCATCTTTTGTTTCAGGTCTCCCAAAATTAGATGCTTTACAAACAAGAGAGGAGATGCACATATATTACAATGGAATTCAAATATAGAGATAGGTAACTATATATAGTTCTAGATACATTTAATTGATAGTATAAATTCATTATCTCAACTCCCCTTAATCCACCCTCTTGCATCCCTTCAAGTCATTCTATCAACTCCCCTTAATCCACCCTCTTTCATCCCCTTAAGCCATCCTCTTAAAGAACCCTTAAGTCATATCCTCTTGCATCCCTATAATCCATAATCTTGCATTCCTTAAGTCACTCTCATAATTCCCCTTACACCATCCTCTTAGGGCCTATTAATCCATATTGTAAGGTTCATGGCATGCATCCCCTTAATCCACTATCTTACATCCATTTAATCCATTCTATCAACTCCCCTTAATCCACCCTCTTACATCCCCTTAAGCCATCCTCTTAAAGGACTCTCATAATTCCCCTTAAGCCATCCTCTTAGGGCCTATTAATATCCATATTGTAAGGTTCATGACATGCATCCCCTTAATCCAACTATCTTACATCCCTTAATCCACCCTCTTACATCCCCTTAATCCACTCTCTTACATCCCTTTGAGTCATTTTATCAACTCCGCTTAATCCACCCTCTTACATCCCCTTAAGCCATCCTCTTAAAGGACTCTCATAATTCCCCTTAAGCCATCCTCTTAGGGCCTATTAATATCCATATTGTAAGGTTCATGACATGCATCCCCTTAATCCACTATCTTACATCCCTTTAATCCATTCTATCAACTCCCCTTAATCCACCCTCTTACATCCCCTTAATCCACTCTCTTACATCCCTTTGAGTCATTTTATCAACTCCCCTTAATCCACCCTCTTACATCCCTTTAAGCCATCCTATTAAAGGACTCTCATAATTCCCCTTAAGCCATCCTCTTAGGACCTATTAAGCCATATCCTAGGGTTCATGAGATGCATCCTCTTAAACCATCCTCTTAACTCCCCTTAATCCATTCTCTTAAGACCCCCCTTAAGCTATATATCCTCTTAGGTCCCCTTAATCCATCCTATGGCAAACATCTTTTGAATTTGTATGGAATTTACTATATACTATTCTTTTCTCGCATGAATTTTTTTCTTAAATGACTCATAAAAATTGTAGTTACTTGTTATGTGACTTTTTCCCCAAGAAGAAAAATTATGAAAAAAAACCCTTTAAAATTAAAGGGAGAATAAAGGATATTATGATCCTTTGATTAAATGAGATATTAATAAAGCATATATGTAAAATCTCTCTTAAGGAGGTGGAAACATAATTATTTATTGAAATAATTATTAAATGGAAATCTCATGAAAGGGTGTGATGGTTTGGAAAACCACCCCTTAAAGTTTACATAAAGCATTTATGTGAGACTTGGAAAAACATGAAAAAATATTCAAGAGGAAAATCAAGTAGAGCACATTGCAGGAATAGGGTTTCAGGTTAGCAGGCTGTGAGTAGGACAGAGAAGGGGCACTCCTATCGTGGGTGTCCAACCTAGGGTACAAGTGCGTGCACTCAGGACAGTCCTGGCTAGGGCATGGTTTTGTGGCATGAGTGTTGATCATTGTTCCAGTGGAACCAGCACTCATGTAGAGCAGCAAAGTCTGATTTCCTCCCAGACTGCTCACAGACGGAAGAGGCTGAACCAGGGACCATTCTAGCAATAGTTGGGGATTTCTTCTACACATTTCCAAAGATAAGTATTAAAGCTTAATAAATTGTATGAGCAATAAAGTGTTTAAATATTTGAGTTTATTGAATTAATAATTTATTGATGGCATGCTTGAATGTATTGAGTGAAATTATTGATCAATTTATTTAATTTCAAAGTCTTTACTTTAAGTATAAATATTATATTAAAATTTGTGCATAAAAGTTTTGGGATTAATCAATGGAAACAATTTAAATTATTGCATTTTTATATTGGGGAATTATTTTCATTTCATTTGGTATCAGAGCCTATATAGATCCTAATAGTAATATTATTTTTCTATATTTATTTTTTACAAAAGATATATATATATATATATATATAATTTAAATTAGTTTATACATCAATTGAATTCATGACTATTTATTATTCTCAAAGGTTAAATAGAAAAATGGAATAACTAATGGAGATAAATCAATTTTAGGGTTCCCATAAAATATCCACCTTTCACTAAATGGTTAAAAAACTTTCACCCCTTTTGATTATTCGATTCATAAATTAATTCTCACTGGAAATCAATTTAAATTTAACATTACCAAATAGACAAGTAAAATTCTTTTAACTACTTCAAAAAACAAATTACGAAAAAAAAAATTAGTAGATTAAATTTACTTTGAAATTCCGTAGTAGAAAGTTAGATCCACTTTAAATTTATTTTAAAAATCATTGTTGAAGTTCTCCTTCCCTCTGAAATATATGAACATTCGGTGGAAGTTGTAATTCTTTTTTACTTGCAATAAATGACAAATTTTAACAGTTTTCCCAGTTGACTATGCATTTGAATTACGATAGTGGTAGATTAATGCTTCCTCTGAGAAGCCTGCACTTAAAGTGTGATATTGGCTTGCATTCTTAGGAGAAGTATTTGCATAACTCTTTTGTCCCAACAACAGTGTGACTTGGTTGATTCGACGTAGGAACTTCTTGTAAGGAAAGATAATAGTTGTTCTCTATTCTATGCTCATGTACTATTCTAGAAGGGCAAGGAAACAACAATGATGATGTAGCAATGTGTCTTAAATTTTGGTAGATATTTTGGAAAATATGTGAGCAATATTGGGAAAGGATGCCATTTTGCCTCTATCTTTGATTCTAAAATTGTGAGATGGGCACTAAAAGTTAGTTATTTCCAATGGGATAATGATACAGAATAAAATAATTGACTTCAATAATAGATCTCCCTATCAATATTATTCACAACCTTTAGAATGTGGACATAATTTGATACAAGGAAGAAAACTGTTATTATAAGAATAATCAATCCTAAATAGAGCATTCCCCTTATCTAGATACAACCAACTCACACAGTCTACCCAGTAGTAGATGAACTCATGCCCAGACCCTGAGGAATGAAAAAATAAAATTTTTTGAGTTGTGTAACCAGTAAAAGAAGAAGACAAAATTTGTATTCTTTTGAATTGCCTAATTTGTAACGATATTACAAACAATTGCAGGCATATTTGCAGCCCCAATGTATCATATTAACTCTTAAATAAAATGAATTCAAATGTCATATATTCTTACAATGGATAACCATAGAGACTAAGTTCTAAAAAGGTAAGAAACTCTGAAAGCTAAGTAATGACCAATTTGGCCTAAAAGTATACATTCCATCCCATATGTCTCTGTACCTTTGCCCTCAATCATATGGGAGATAGTGCCTAGAAGGAAGTTCTTGGTAAGAAATTTGAAGACTCTAGTTTTCCTTATAAGGTAAGACTGCCATGTTATCAGAGATCCTGTTGACATGTAACGCCCCACCACGCAACCCTAGGGGAAGTTGCAAATTACTACACAAATGAACTATTTTTTTTGTAAAGAACAATTAACATGCAAGTTCACTTAACTATTGCCAACCAATCCCCTAAGGTTACGAGACTGAGTTACTTAAACCAAACACGGAACATGAAATAAAACCATACCATGTAATTACTTAATAAATAATGTTCACATACATTCCATTCATAATAATTTACATCAAGAATATGAGATACCACTTGATTCCAATAATATAAGTTACAACTAATTACAACACTCATTCCCCGAATGAGATAAATCCAATAAGCAGGATTACACATTACAAGTTCCACCTCGATGACAAATGAGGGGTAATAAAATACAAAAAGTACTTAGAATAAGGTATGAGAAGAAACTGAATCCCACGAGCTCTCCAACTGGAAATCATGACCAAATGAACAAGAAGAAAAACCAACGGATTAAGAAGCACGTGCCACCCGACCATGTGGAACCCAAAGGTCCCACTCCCTCCATGCTAGGAGATAGTAACAAGGAATTCCCACACAAGACCACCTACCACTAGAAATAGGCTACACAAAACTGATATGAAATAAATACAAGTACACATCACACAAAATGAATGGTCATATGCATAACTCTAGGTACGATTCTCACCACACTGGCATAGGTTACATTGCTTCCAGACATAGAATAGATTAAGATTGTCACAAATACCAAGTAAAAATTGTTGACTTAGGAAGAGTGTCATCGCATAGCTCGTCAAGGGATATCCTCTGGGAATCTTCCTAGGCTTCGACCCCCACACCATGGGTTATCCTGGTGGCCTCTACCAAAATCTTGGTACCCATGCTCACTCATGCAGAATCAAATACCTCTCGTGAAGACAAGATAGATGATCTTGCCATTCCAAGCCTTCTTGTCTCATCCCAAGTCTAAAACAAGCCCTTGGGTCCATGAGCGATGCATAATTAATCTTGTTTAATGTTTGATACAACCTAAGCTTCTAAAAGTTTATTTAGTTATCACTGAATTCACCAACTTGCAAAGGGTTATCCCTGACACCACTTTGTGTGTCGGCCCCAATTGCAAGCCACTCTTCTAAGACAACACACATGGTGAAAACCACAATAGGTAACTAGATAGTACGACCTCACCAATCCAAGGAGGTAACAAATCAAGAAACTCACTCCAAACACTAGAGGAAACAAGGTCAAGACCCTCTCCAAACACTGGAGGCAAACAAAATACAAACTGCACTCCTTCCAAAGGACGTACAAACCACATAACCCTCTCCTATTCCCAAGGAGGTACAAATCATCCCCTTTTGTGAGAACCAGGTGAAACAACATGGTGTAACTATGCACATTTTCCCACGACACATCAAAAGTTGACTAACATTTACTCTATTCTCCCAACATCGAGAAAGAACAATTTCACACTAAAAGCATTTCAAGTAGATAAATGAACTAATGTTCGGATTTCCTAAATCCAGTCAATCATAGTTTCCATTTCTTGCAAATAACCAATCAAATACACTAATTTCATTTCATGACATAGAAATACTTCAAAACCAATCATTTTACTCTAAGGTTCACAATTAAATTCATATTCAAAGCCTCTTAGTGATTAAAGTCATTTGACTGAAATAAATCATTCATTAACTTCTAAATTCCACAATTATAACATGTAATCACAACACTTAAATCAATGAAGTCATCTGATTAAAGTTTAAACCAATCATTATCTCTAAGTTCCGCAATCGTATTTTATAATTAAAAAATTTTAATAAATAAACATTTAGATTAAATAATTCAGTCTTTATTTCATCTTAGCATCAAATAAATCAACTAAGTCTTATCTCTACTTGAATACAATTATATTCCAAAACAAATATACTTAATAGTAAATCAAAGTACGTTGACAACTTAAGGAGTTAAAAACCAATAATTATATTTCATTTTCCCAATTACTTATATTAATGAAAATCAACTTTTAAAGTAAAAGCATTTGATTATTCGAAATCCACTTTTAAATTAATCATTCGTCTATTAAAATTCATCATTCTAAATAAATTCCTGCATATAAAATCCACTTTTGCTTCTATTTCGTAACAAAATCATCTTAAGATAATCTATATTTTAACTCTATCTATTTTATTTCATTTGTCTCAATTATCCATAATAATCAAAACTAAATTATAAATAAATCGAGCTTTTGATAAATAAAGTCGTTTGATTGGAATAAATCATTCGTTAACCCTACGCTCCTCAATTATGTTCCATAATCAAAATTTTAATGATTAAAACCACCTAATTAAACTAAGTCATTCTTTATCTCAAGTTTCTCAATTGTCTTCTATACTTAGAACATTTTAACAAATAGACATTTAGATTAAATAAATTAATTGAATTCAATACTCTAAATAAAACGTATGATCAACATCAACTTTCATTTCCTCAATACCAATGCAATAATCATTTTAGATTAAGTTCTATTTTTAAGATATTCAATTATCATTTAAATGTGTACCTCTAAAATATCATCATAATATTTCAAGATTTCTCGATCAAAACAAGATTTAAATAAATTCGATTAATTAAAAGATCTACGTTTATTTCAACTTGATGATAAAATCAACTCCTTAAATAAATTATATTTAAATAGAACATATCTTAAATATATAATTATTCTTTAAATATTTCTATTTAAAAATCTCCAATTAAAATTCCATTTTACCACTTAATGTGAAGAAGAGAAAACATTAAATATAATATATATACACATCATATATATTATATATTTAAAAATCTATATTTAATATATTCATTAAATATATATTAATATCTATATATAATCAAAATTTAATAAATGTAATATATATATTATAATAAATATATAATATATATATAATTTAAAATTAATATATATATTATACATATATTATAATAAATATTTATTATAAAATAAAATTTTAATAAAACTAAAAAATTATAATAAATTTAATTTTTTATTAACCAAAAAAAGGCCAGAGGCCTTTGGCTGCAACGCAGCCCCAACAGGGGACGCAGCTGTGGTGGCCCAGCCCCTCCCGACCATGGGGAGCCTACACAGCCTCCCATGGGTGGGGGGCTGGGCTGTGGGCAGCCACAATTTTTAATATTTTATTTTATTTTTATTTACACAATTTCGTTCAAAAACAAAATAACGAAAAATCAGAACCCTATTCTGGTGATAACCAGAATGAATTTTACCCATAAATTTTTGAAAAGAGAAACCCCAGCTTGCATAGATTTATATGCAAAATATAAATGGCTATTCCTAAGAATTTATAATTTCACAGCCCAAATTGGGCAAATTTTCTTGAGGAGAAATCAAGAAGAAAGATTTAAAGCAAAATAATAAGATGGATTTTTTCTGGGTTTTCCCCAAATTGACAAATAAGTTGAATCTTTTCATTTGAATCCTTCTAAGTTTTGTGTTGCTAGTTTTAAACAATTTTTCATGGGTTTAATTTGAATTCAAACAATGTTTCAAGGATTTTCCCACACCCTAACAAGGATTTCCAAACAATCATCACAAAGATTTAAGCTATTTCAAAATGAACAAAACAAGGACAAGAGGAACCTGATTTTCCTCCAAACTTGAAGATTCGAATGGAGCTTCCAAATCCTCTTCAAATCCAGCTCAAGCAAACCTTCAATCTCCTTCACAAATCCAAATCAAGCCACCACCCAGAAGATTTTCTCCCAAAAATGAAAGATTTAAACTTAGATGCCCCTCCTTTTCCAAAATAGGGTTTTTCCCCAAATTGGTCAATAACCCTAAAATCCCCACTCACCAAAATTATTTTAAAAACATGTGGGGGAATATTTTTAATTTTTAATTCTAAAACCAATTTCTAATTTTTAATTCAAGTTTCATGCACTTTCCAAATTCATTAAAACAAAAAGCATTTCAAAGTTGCAAATAAATAATTTTCTCAACAATTTATCAAAAGTGGAATTAAAACACATTAACATTTATTTATTTATTTTAATTTAACCGTAACTATTTAGACAAGATTTCTTCTTTTATTTTAATTAAATCTTAATATCTAATATAATTTCCTTTTTCAATTTAAATTTGAATCTAAATATATAATAATGCTAAAACAACTATTTCATTTAATATATCACTATTGATCTAATTAATTAATAAACTAAATCTAGTTTTATTAATTAATCAAATCAATCAATAGACCAAGAATTATTTTATTAATTAAATCAAACAAATCAATAAAATAAATAGTATTTCAACATTGCAACTAAATACATTTAATCATCAATTAAATTACACCTAACATTTAATAAACTTTAAAATTTGAAATTAAATAAATACTCAAGGTGAAATGGGCCAAATTAATACAACCAACCCAACAACAACTCAATGACACACTATGGCTAGGGTGACGACTTGGCATGGAAAACCTAGCTACTATCTCCCAATCAATTTCTGTTGGTCAATGGGCATGCTCAAACCTGGAAACCAGGTGGAGTCGATGTCATGTACTTGTCAACCTGCAACAAAAGGTACATCGAACATGCATATATATATATATAATATGATCAAACACACCATGAAGAGGAAATCTCAAAATCATAGGGTACTCGCAAGCAAGTGATACAATCTCGTCCCCTTCACCAATACACAATTACTAACTAATGATTATAACATCAATGATATGATCACAAGCATAAAACATCATTAAATCAATTATTTGCTAAATTAATCCAAAACATGCCATAAAGGTAACATCAGAGTAAAATAACATCACATCAAAATCTATCATTCACATCATTTAACTATTGCAATCAGAAGTAACCAAGTTCCTAATTCAACGCATAATCAGACACAATCATCACAAAGAAAACACTTGTCAAGCCAAACATTCAAAATGGAGGGGCATTACATGACACTTAAAAGCACTAAAAATTTATAATGTGTTGTGAGGTCTATGATATAGAATATTGGACCATTAAGTGCTTGTAATTTGCAATTGTCTTAGTTAATAGCTAAAAGTAAGCAATATTGTCTTCTTGTTTGGTATTGTACTCAACCCATTATCTTATTAAGTGAAATACGAGTAATATAATCTATTCTTATATATGATGATAGGATTTGATGCTTAGTTTATAATAAGAACACCAAATAAATATATTTATTGGTTGAATGAATTGGCAAGCTCATTGTTGTGAGACCACAATAGGTTGGACTTGCATCAAAATTTGATGCCATGTTATTTTGACCTTTTAAATATCAAATTTGAAGCAACTTAATGAAGTTATCATAATAATGGTTATGTGAGTGTGCTTGGTATGATTCTTGAACTTGTTTGTTTTCTCAAACAAGTAGCATACCTACCTAGTCAATTATGATCTTGTATATTGATAAGTATTTTGGATGAAAAACTTGTATAACTTGATTTCGTATTTGAAACTTTAAAACTTTTATTTTATGCATATTTGTCCAACAGTCAGGGTAGTTAATAATGGTTTTGATAAACCATATGGATTATGTAGATCATGAGGTCTCTAGAAGAAACAAAATTCCAACTTATTATCTTGCTTACGTACAAATTTACCTCATCTTGGTGATGATGAAAATGATTCATTTATTTCTTTGGATTAATATTAAATGCATATTCTTTGGCACTTGCATTATGACAATTCAATCATATTCCCCTTGAGAGTAATTTTGATACATATGTTGTCAAAAGCTTAAATGATTGAAATTCTCAAAGTAGGTTATGTTACAACAATTCAAAGTATGATATGGAGAGTGTCATAATTTCAAAAAATTGAACTTATCCTTTACTACCTTAAAAGAATGACCTTGATGATTCACTCATGTAAGTCTAATAGTTTAATAATTCATGAAGCTCTAGACCAATTAATACATCACAACATTTCAAACACTTCAAAAGTATTGAATTCAAATTTGTTCATATTTTGAGTCTTGAAGTTGTCTTTGAAATAGTATTTGTAATGGTGAGATTCATATACCCATACTAATTTTTATTTGGTTAAGAATGCATTTGAGAAAGTGATTTTACTATCCCTATTATTTCTATCAAAAAGAAAAGAAAAGAAAAAGTGACACCTATATTTTATCACTTAAGTCTAATATAGTTTACATTGTGGGCCCATAACCCATAGGTCCTTAGATTCATGTTTTAAATTTAGAGAAACAATAATATGTTTAGAATTAACTATTGAGAATAACATATTTATAGGATATAAAATCATAGGTGAGTTTTTCTCTACATCTTGAATCTTGAAAATATTTTGTTGTTTAAATACATTGGTTGGAATGGAATAATGTTTTATGATTAAACATGGGGACATGTTCAATTTTTATAGGGGGAGAGATAACCCTAATTTATTTTTATTGAATAGATATTTGTTCCTAAATTAAAATAAAATAAAAATAGAGTAATGAAGAATATTTAAGAAAACTCTTTTAAAAGAGAGATTCATGATTATAAGAGACAACCTTTGTAAAAAGGGATCATTACTAAGCCACTTTATTATGCTAGGGAACACTATGTATGTTAGACATATTTCTTGGCCTCAAATAAACCATGATATATGGTTTGGGTGATTTCTTATGATTGGTTTCAAATATGCAATAAAATACTATATAGGGCATAAATAAATCAAAGATAGAGATTGTCGAACTAGCATGTGATTTTTTCATATATAGGGGTATAATTTATATATTTTATAGGAGAAATTTATGAATAAATGTGCATAAAAACCTTAACAAGTTAGAATTCATTTATAGAGATCTCAAGCCTAATCATATTTTGGTAGATAATAGTATCCTAGTCATATTGACAAATATTGGATTGCTTTGTGGATAAAACATGAGAAGTGTGACAAAAGGATTTTGTATGATTTATTGGGATCACTAATATAGAGATTTATTGTGATGAACCTCCTTACATGAAGGAAAACATAACGGAAGAAATTATTGAATGAATTTTGTTTCTTTCTTTAAACAACATTGCCTCTATTCATTATTTGGAGGTCCCAATGGCCTGTCGAGTCTCATATCATAGGACATGAGTCTATGCAAATCATCACTATTCTAGTCAAATTATCATTTTTAACCAATATTTTCCCTTGTATTAACAGTGAAGGAAATATTAGACCTAATGTTTTTCTATGAAAGTACTCAATGTATGATTTTTAATATACCTAGAAAGATTACCATGCTTTATTTTATTGTACCTTGTTATTAGACTTGATCAACCCAATAACTTTGTGCATATATTGAAAGATATGAACTCCTTTTAGGGATACTTTTTACTTGTTTTAATTCAATTATACTTGACATATAGGAAAAGAGGATACTCATGTAGTCCAAAATGCATGATTATCATCTTAGAATATATTTTAAGTATATCAATTATATAGTTCATGAATGAGTGACTACATAGTATGGGATATGTATGTCGTTTCACTAGATATATGTTATTTCAACAGATGATTTAATAATTTTATAGATTTAATGTTGAAGTTACATATATAAGATTTAAAATATCTATATTAAAGAAAATTGGTAACATGAGAGAAAATTGATAAGGTTGAAATATATGTGAGTAAACACATAGACTACCATTAGTTTCTTTGATTGTAAATTCCTAATATTTATGTATGTACAACTCTTGTCATTGGAAAAAATGCTTTCCTGTAATTACTTAAAATACAATTAAAAAAGGGGAGATATCTATGAATTAAGACAAGAAAAGGATATATATGAAGTAAATATATAAACAATATTATGAAGAATAGTTATATTCAATATCAGTTTCTTCAGTTATTGATTATGTCTTTGTTGAGTTGTGATGTAGATGCTTCACATGTGCTACTGAGGATAGCAGTTAATTTATAAGGGGAGAATTGTTATCTGACTTTTTCCCCAAGAAGAAAAATTATGAAAAAAACCCTTTAAAATTAAAGGGAGAATAAAGGATATTATGATCCTTTGATTAAATGAGATATTAATAAAGCATATGTGTAAAATCTCTCTTAAGGAGGTGGAAACATAATTATTTATTGAAATAATTATTAAATGGAACTCTCGTGAAAGGGTGTGATGGTTTGGAAAACCGCCCCTTAAAGTTTATATAAAGCATTTATCTGAGACTTGGAAAAAACATGAAAAAATATTCAAGAGGAAAATCAAGCAGAGCACATTGCGGGAATAGGGTTTCACATTAGCAGGCTATGAGTAGGACGGAGAAGGGTGTGAGGCCTACCCCTGTGATACACTTCATATTTAGACTATTTTTGAGTTGTGGTTATTGATTTTGCTTAGAGATACTTTTGATGACATGATACTTAGACATTTGAGTTCTTATGATGATTTGACTATGGTATTTAGACATTTGAGTTCTTATGATGATTTGATTATGATGCTACATGCTTAGTTAGATGACTATTATGGTTGACCTAAATTATGCTAGTTACTGCGGTTGCTCAATTTGAATTTTGAAATGATGAACAAATGAAATATGTGTTGTGAATAAACCATGTTATAATTTGATGAAATTGAAAATTAAGGGAAAAATATCTGAATATGATAGGTGATTAGTGATTTTTCCAGTTATGATATGAGATATATATGCTATATGAAATTGTGAAACTTGTGTTTATGAAATGGTGTTTCAATTGTTTTGATATATGAATTATTTGGATGGAAACTTGTGTATATGAAGTGGTGATTCGATTGTTTTGATACATGATTTATTATATGGATTAACGTGTGCATCGAGTGTGCAGGTACATTTTCCATGGCCAATGGAAATTGGAGGTAACCTTGGGAACCCTGAGTGAGTTTACCAGTGAAGTCGAGCTATAGTCCATATGAAGGGACTATAGTTCCATTTTGTAATGTATTTTTCTTTGTGATGTATTTGTGCATGTTTGTAAATTGGTTTTAATTCCCATGTCAATCCATTAAGTTGTGAGTTGTCCACCCAAGTGGACAAACTCGGATTTGATCCTTATGGCACTTTTTGAAGGTTATAGAGTTGAGTTTTTTAAGTGTTTTTATTGATTTAAGGTCCCTAGGTCAATTACCTATGGGTTAGATACCTTTTCAGCCTATAATGTTGAGTTAGTTTCATGATTGGGCACCCTTTTTGAGGCCTTAAAAAGTTTGGCGAAAATAAGGTTTTGAGAAGTGGGATGGGGACTAGTCCCTTTCCACTCCCACTTCTCTATGATGTCTTGGAAGTCCCCCAAGTTCTCACACATGTGAGAGCACACATGGGTGAATGTGCTTGGGAGGGTGAATGGGCGAGTGACAAGTGTTGCTTCCCCATTCAAAGGAAATTCAAACTTGAGATTCTATAAGAAAAACTAAGAACAAGGGTTTTGGGGGTTCTCTTTTGGGCATTCTTTGTTTTGGAGTTGTGATTTTTTTTGGGAGCTCTTGGATTTGGCTTGAAGGATTGGAAAGCAAGCTTGGAGAAGGATTTGTGCTCATCATTTGCTTCCAAATCTTGGATTAAGGTAGGATCAATAAACCCTTTTGCTTCTTATGTTGTCAAATTTGTATGCACTATGTACATGTGATTGTGTATTCAAAATTCTTTCTCTTAAGTGTTGTTTTTCTTTTGTTTTCTTTTCTTTGTATGAGTGTTGTTGGGAAAAAGGGTTGTAATGGGATAGGCTCACCCAAATTTGGGAAGAGCATCCCAAGTTTGGGGATGGTTGGAGTAGGAACCTCCATGGGGGCTAGTTATTCCTCCTTTAAAAGGAGAGGTTAATAAAAAGGGTATGAGTACCCATATGTTTTGTGAAATGTGAAAGATGGTTGGGGTGGATAAGGAAATGAGAAGGAAGGGTTGTAATGAAGGGGTGGAAAGGTTTGGTGAATGTTATTCATGGTGTTTACTTTTGAGTCCCCAAAATGGAGTGTGTAGTCCACTTCCATTCCCCATTTTGGGTTCATAACGAACCCTTTGTTATGTGAAAATTCCCTTAGGTGGGTGTGAATAATTTTGTGTGTATCTTGTGTGTTAATGTATTTTGACTTGCAAGAATGTACCCAGTTCCCAAGATGCCTCCTAGCTCGAGGGTGGTTGGGTTTCCAACCAAAGGATGGGAGGTGAGCTCCCCATTGGCCTATGGAGAAATGTTTGTGTGTATTTTTGCAGATTGGAGAAAGTTAAACAGCTCTTGGAACAACCATGTTCTTTTGTGGGTAAAGATAGTGTTATTATGTCAAGTAAATCTATCATTTTGAAGTTGAATGTCATAGTATTGGAAGGCTATTGTAAGGAGCTTGTGTGACAACATTGTAATCATAATAGTATTGTGTTCATGTGAGTCTTTTCTGTATGTAAGAGAAATTATTATGTAAGTGCTTATAGTCTTATTTCAACATTGTTATTTTTAAAGAAAAATAATAATAATAATAATAGGAAGTTGCAGTCATACTTTGGGATATGTTTTGTTATTCTGTCTAGACTGACATCTATTGGTTCTATTTTAGTATATTGTAAGAGAAGAGAACTCAGGATTTTATGGGTATTAAAAAAAAAAAGTATGAATAACAATGTGCATGAAAATGATTTCCTGTCAATACGTTGAGAAAATGGCTACTATAATCCCTAGAAATGCAGCCATGAATAAACCTTGCATATTGTTTTAAATGAGTACATCTTGCATAACTTAGAGTAGGATTGAATGTTATTGTTAGAATGTGATGAATGAAGAATATTAGAATTGTAAATGTTACTTTCCTTGTCCTACGAAATTTTGTAGTTACCTTGCAAGAATGAAAGAAGGGGTTATTTTGAATTTAAAACTTCACTTCGTTATTTTGTTAAAAAAAAAATATACTATGCAGAATTTAAAATGTGCACCTTTCATAAAAATTTATGTATCATGTCATTATAGAGATCTCCATCCTATTTCATAGTTCAAAAAAGAGATATAAAATGATTCCCCTAAGAATCTAAATGCAATCTGTTTAAATAAACTTCATGCAATGAGCATAAAGATAGTTGAGTATTTCATTCTATAAGTTTAGGTGTATGCTCTATTTAGAATATATTCTCTCGTTTGTAAGGCTTTGCACTATCCGTATGAAAAGTATCCCCTTTGTTATGCGAAGAAGAGACTTGCAATCTAATGCTTATTTTCTAAGATAAAAGTTGAGAGAGACATGTATTATGATGGCTTTAAACAAAATGAGGGTAGTATTTTTATGAATTATTTGTACAACAAATAAATAAATAAATAAAATAAAATGTGTAAATCTACAAGACTACATTGTTGTAACCTCATTTACCTTATGCACATAGGTATTTAGTAGTTACAGAAGTAGATACATAAAAACCTCTTAGAACCATTCAAGTAGACTCTATAACCATGCATGTCTTGAGCATAGACAGTCGGATAGCCATCAAAAAAAAAAACACCTTCACCATGAATATTCATATTTAGTCTTGATTATAAAAATATTAGTTTCAATTAGACTGGTTGTGGACAGTCACTGTTTTGACAGGAAAGGGACCCCATTACAATACCCTGACTGTGCTTACTGCACAAATCATGGACTTGCATTCCCTAAAGGCCTAGCAAACCCATTGTTCATAGCAGTAGGCATGTAGGAAGATCTTGCATCTGTCACACAAAGAAAATAAATAAATAAATAGAATGATATACTTAAAATCATTAAATAAATCTAACCCTAAAAATATTGTAACAAAAGTAAAGTTTAAAAAAAAATAGATATAGAAAACGCCAGAGGAATATGTCTTTGAATGTATCCTGATAGTTTTAGGAAGGTATTGCTATAGTTTTCCATATTTCTCAGGGTAGATAGACTGGCGCAGATCCCTCCTTCCGCCATCTCTGTTGTTGTGACTGTTTTATTTCCTCATCGCTATCCTAGACTCCATTCATGTGCTTCGCCTCATCTATACCTAACTCATCGCTTAAAAAAAAGAGGGATAAGAAAATAAATCACTATGAACAGAAGCTTATTGCATTAGGGTTTCAATATTCAAAATGGACGCCAAAAATATTATAACTTGATTAAATGCTACTCATCGCATTCAGTAAAGAGGAATATACATATTAGTGACTTTGAGAGATTGTAACTATAAGGAATGAAATATTTTACTTCATTATAATTTTTCTTGCCGCCTCTTGGGGATAAAATTTGTTTAAATGTTACTGTCCGAAAGAATGGGTACTACCATTAGGTTATAGTTTTACACATATAATATAATGCTCTATAAAAAGAAAAGAAAAAAAAGAAAATAATGTTTCGTGGACTCGATTCTAGCGAGAGACTAGGATTCACATTTATGACTATACTTTTGGGGATGGTGCTAGTTAACTTGTCTTGAAATCTTTTCTTTCAATGTACCCCCAATTATTGCGCTAGTACTCACCTTATTTCTCCCACGTAACTGATGTCTTTTTTTATATATAACTTTCATCACCTTATTCCCATGTCTTTCCTTAGTCTTTAACATAAGGGAAATATTCTATTTATTCTAATAAGAATATAAGTAAGAATTCATTTTTATTCAAAATATGAGGGATTTAAGTAAAATAGGGGTAATACCCTCTTCTTATATTCTTTCTCTCTCCCCTTTAGGAAAATTAATATTATCCAAGTCTAAAGGAATTTAGAATGTATTTAATTATGGAATATATTCCCTAACCTTTTAACCTTTACATGTATTTGTAGAGAAAATAAATATATATATAATTTGTTTTTTTATTTTTGATGAGGGCGCAACCCGAGACATAGAAAATAACCCACAAAAAGGAGAATAATTTTATTATTTAGAGAATAGAGCTTCTTACATGTAGAGGATCTCAAACCTCCAAGTTCTACAACACATGCAAACTACAGAAAGCTATAGAATAACCCTTTCGCAATATGCGAGCTTGTCCCCCAAAAAGTTACCCAAAAATTAGAAAACAGCTCATAAATAGAGCTCCTCATTAGTTTGGAGCCAAAACAACATTCAAATTGAGTTTAGGCGGTTTGGCGCTGAAAATTTACAACATGAAGTTCAAATTTCAAAAGAGCATTTGCAATGGTATCTTCTAGAAAGTGCGCCAACTTCCCAGGGCCATAACTTTTGATTTGGGATTCTGATTCGCGAACCGTTTGAACCGTTGGAAAGCTCTTGAAGTCAAGAACGCGCTCAAAATTTGCTACACTAATTTTGACAAGTTTCGCGGCCGATCCGGGAGCTCTAAGCACCTCAAATCCCACTCGGAAGATTTTCAGGTGCAAATATGGGAAACTAAAACTGCAATATCTTTCAACCCAGGAACATAAAATAAAAACCATAAATTGGGGATTTCATTATGACAAAAAGGGTATCCAAAAATGTAAAAACATCTAAAAACTGAGAAACTTGAAAATTAACTATTTTTGGGTGATGCAAGATTGCCCTTACACCACTGGATGCTCCTGCATCAGACACCCAGGGTAATTTTGAGAAGTGACCCCATCACATCTTAGATGGTTGAGGAAAACCCAACCAGTAAATCGCTGCCTTAGATAGCCAAGATGAATCTTCCACAGGCCTTCCTCTCCATTTCACTAGATATTCTTCATACTGCCTATTTTTGGTACTCCTTTCCACACGACTATCCAAGATTTCCTCAATCTCCTCCTTTTCTGAAGTAGGTGCTAGAATCCCAACTTGTTCCATCATTGGTACTTCCTTTGCGCCACCTTCATGATACTCTGTCAAATCTGAAATGTTGAACATAGGGGAAATGTTGAATCCATCCGGTAACTCTACCTCATATGCATTCCCTGAATCATGCCTCTTCAAAATTTTATAGGGACCGAACTTCTTCATCTTCAATTTGTTATATGTTCCCACTGGAAACCTTTCTTTCCTCAAGTGGACCATCACTTCATCACCAATCTGAAACTCCTTATACCTCCTCTTCTAATCTACCTTAGCCTTATACTGCATATTCATCTTGTTAATATGTTCTCTTACCTTCTCATATATATCCTTGATGTGTTCTGCAAAATCTTCGGCTTCAGCACTTATTTTCTTTTCTTGGTCCATCTTCCTCAATTTTGGAGCTGTTCTGGGGCTACCTCCATACACAATCTGGAATGGTGATCTACCAGTGCTTCTGTTGACAAAATTGTTGCAAGAAAATTCTGCCTGGGGTAAGATCAAGTCCCATCCCTTAGGTTTATCTCCTATCAAACATCTCAGTAGGTTACCCAGACTCCTATTAACAACCTCTATTTTCCCATCCATTGTGGATGGTGTGTAGAACTAACTTCAGCTCTATCTTCAGCTTCTTCCACAAGGTCCTCCAAAAGTATCCCACAAATTTGGTGTCACGATCTGAATAATACTCTTTGGCAGACCATGTAGCCTCACCACCTCTTTGAAAAACAAGTCAGCAATGTGGACTGCATCATGGGTCTTCTGACATGGAATGAAATGTGCCATCTTCAAAAACCTATCAACCACCACAAAGACTGAATCATTCCCTCATTGTGTTCTTGGCAAACCAAGAACAAATTCCATACTTATATCTTCCCATGGTCTCTCCGATAGGTAAGGGCTGATATAAGCTTATTCTGCCTACTCCTTTAGCCATCGACATACTCAGCTTTGTACAAACTTCTTCACATCCCGCGATAACCGGGCCAATAATAATGCTCACCGATAATAGCAATGGTCTTATCCTCGACCAAAAATTTCTGCCATTCCTCCACTATGCTTCTCCTTTATTAGGTTCTCCCTCATAGAACTCCTCGGGATACACAATTGACTTCCCTTAAATAACATGCCATCCTGATTATGAAATCCAGCCACCTTGTCCTATCTACTGTAACAGGTTCCTTGCAAGCTTTCCAAGTCTCTACAAAATTAGGATCTTCTGCATACAGTGTCTTGAGTTCATTGAACCCAACCACTTCAATCTGCATCTTTGTCATCAATGTATACCTCCTACTTAAGGCATCTGCAACCCTATTTGACTTCCCACTCCTATGTTTCAAAACAAAGGTATAACTCGACAAAAACTCTACCCATTTCATATGCCTTTGATTTAATTTTCCCTGACTATTTAGGTACTACAAGGCCTGATGATCAGTATATAGAACAAATTCCTTCAGCAACAAATAATGTCTCCATTTCTTTAGAAGCTTGAACTATTGCATGTACCTGATCATATAGCTGCACACTTTCTCTGGCATCATTTAACTTTTCACTGAAATAAGCAATGGGCTTACCTTCTTGGCTCAACACTGCTCCAATGGCACAACCACTAGCATCACAATCCACTTGAAACACCTTGTTGAAATCTAGGAGAGCTAGAATAGGTTGCTCTGTCACCTTCCCCGCTTCCAACACCAAAACTTTTTTCTCGCCTAAAGGTTCACTTGAATTCCTTCCCATCCCCTCTCATTGTTTCAGTTAGGGGTGCACAAATACTACTAAAGTTTCTCATGAAATTCTATAAATTTGGCCAAACCATGGAAAGATCTCACCTCATTATCCATTCTTTGGGTAGGCCATTCCAGAATATCCTTCACCTCCTTTGGGTCCATCTTCAGACCTTCTATCGAGACAACAAACCCCAAGTACACTAACTCCCCTCACTGCTAAAACCGCACTTCTTTCCATTAATCAATAGTTTCTCTTCTCTTAACTTCAAAGGCTCTCTAATATGCATTGATGCTCATCCAATGTCTATCGAAATCAAAATATCATCTAAATACAATAACAAAACTTCCCAGAATTCTTTAGTACCTCATTCATGAGCCGATGAATGTGCTCTCCTGAGCATTGCCAGCCCAAAAGGCATGACTAACCACTCGTACAAGCCCTCTTTGGTCTTGAAAGAAGTCTTCCATTCATCTCCCTCTCGAATCCGGATCTGGTGATATCCACTCTTCAGATCAATCTTTGTGAAGTACCGAGCTCCACTCAAACAGTCCATTAGGTCATCCATCCTTGTAGGGGAAATTTGTACTTGATTATTATTCTGTTTATGGCCCGGGAATCAGACACACCTCCACTCCCATCCTTCTTTTTGGTGCTAGTACCGGCACCGATGGACTCAAACTCTCCCGAGACAAACCCTTTCTCAACAACTCTTGAACTTGTCTGTTCAACTACTCATTTTCTGCTGGAGTCATTCTATGAGCTGCCTTATTTGGCAAACTGGCTCCAGGAATCAAGTCAATATGATGACTAATCTTCCTTATTGATGGTAAACCCTTAGGTACATTACCAAAACAATATCCTGAAAACTATCCAACATCCCGTAAACTTCTTCTCGAACCTTCTCACTATCCTCTTTACTCACTCTAGGAATCAATGCATAACACACACGCTCATGCTTCATACCTTCTAAAAAATTTCTTCCATCTACATAACAAATTCTAGCACTACTGCATACCTTTTCTTCAGTCTCCTTTAGGGGTTTCAACTTGTGACGAACCCCATCCTTTGTCAAGGAATAAGTGTTTGTGTGGCAATCATGTATAGCTCGCCTATCGAACTACCATGGCCTCCCCAACAACATGTGACATTCATCCATGGGGATGATATCACAAAGTACCTCATCATGGTAGCTCCTGATCTTGAACTTTTCTAGGCACTGCTCATTGACCAAAACTTTGTGGTCTTTCTACAATAGGAAATCTGATGCGGATGCGGGTGCCTTTCCCTCTTCAGCTTCAACTTTGTGACCATCTCTTCTGACACCAGATTATTAGTGCTCCCACCGTCAATAATGATATCACAACATTTTCCTTCACACTTGCACCTTGTGCAAAACAGATTTTTCCTCTGTTCTAGTTCCTTTTCTTCAGTCACTAGGGCTCTCCTAATCACTAGGGTTTCTCTCCTTTCAGCATCATCTGAATGTTCAGATTGGGCCTCCTCATCTGCATGTGCAACCCTTCCATGACCTTCTGGCCTTTTATCTACCCTTCCTTGGTGTTGTTGACATTCATAGGCTCGATGCCCTTCTTCACCACACTGGAAACACGTTCCTCTGAAACCACCTCTTCCAGATCCTTGTCCATATCTCCCTCATCCTCTACCTCTTTGATCACCACTGTTTTGATCACGAGGGTAGTAGAAGTTGTCATTCCTTTGGCTTCGGCTGGTACCCACATCTTCACTTTTCTTTTCATCATCATTTCGGCTTCCTGAAGGTCTTCCATTTCCCCTTCCGCTTTGACCTCCTCATCCTTTTGCTTGCCATCAAATCTTTTGTTCAACTTCTCTTCCACCTTCAAAGAAAACTAATACACATCCTCAATGGTGGTCATTCTGACTAGGCTTAACTCCTCCTGAATGCTTGGTCATAACCCATTAAGATATCGGCTACCTTCTCCTTATTGGCCGGTGACCCTCTCGATGATTATCTTGTGGAAAATATTCAGTATATTCTTTCACAGATCTGCTTCCTTGCTTCAACCCTTGCAATTTCTTCAACAGATCTAACTCGTAGTCCACTAGTATGAACTGCTTCTTCAGTTTCTCTACCATGCAATCCCATCTAGTGATCTTTCCTTTTCCTCTTTGATTTCTTTCTAATTGACCTCTTTCCACCAAATATCGGCATGGCCCTTCAGCTTCATTTTGCAAACTTAACCCGATCCGGGTCCTCTATTTCATACTCAAAATATTCTTCTAGCTTGTTGATCCAATCGATCAACTCTTCCGAAGTTCATTTTCGTAATAACTGGGACTTCGCTTCTAGGTCTTTTCCTCGATCTTTGAAATGGCCCTTATTAGCTGCATTTGGTCTTGATCAATTGCTTCTTCTTCCTCTTCTACATTTGAACCTTCTTCCTCTCCTTCATCCTCACTTTCCTCCCTCAGGTTTAACCCTCTTCTCAACTGCTCTTGTAACACATCAAACTATCTCTGGAGGGCTGCTAGTGCATCTCTTCCACCAGCATCTCTACCACCTCGACCACCTCTGGCACCACCACGCCTACCAGGCATCACTCTTGGAGGCATCTTTCTTGACCTTGACCCACAACCACAGTCCTGGTGCAAACTGCCTCACGATCGGTGATCTGTCCACACGCTCAAGAAAAACCCGCTCTGATACCACTTGATGAGGGTGCAACCCGAGACATAGAAAATAACCCACAAACAATAGAATAATTTTATTATTTAGATAATAGCGTTTCTTACATGCAGAGGATCTCAAACCCCCAAGTTCTACAACACATGCAAGCTACAGAATAACCCTTTCGCAATATGCGAGCTTGTCCTCCAAAAAAGTTACCCAAAAATTAGAAAACCCACCCATAAATAGAGCTCCTCATTAGTTTGGAGCCAAAACAACATTCAAATTGAGTTTAGGCGATTTGGCGTCGAAAATTTACAACATGAAGTTCAAATTTCAAAAGAGCATTTGCAATGGTATCTTCTAGAAAGTGCGCCAACTTCCCAGGGCCATAACTTTTGATCCGGGACTCTAATTCGTGAACCATTTGAACCATTGGAAAGGTCTCAAAGTCAAGAGTGCACTAGAAATCCGCTATGCCAATTTTGGCAAGTTTTGGGGCCGATCTAGGAGCTCTAAGCGCCTCAAATCTCACTCAAAAGATTTTCATGTGCAAATCTGGGAAACTAAAATTGCAATATCTTTCAACCCAGGAACAAAAAATAAAAACCATAAATTGGGGATTTCATTATGACAAAAAGGGTATCCAAAAATTAAAAACATCTAAAATCTGAGAAAATTGAAAATTAACTATTTTTGGGTGATGCAAGATTGCCCTTACACCACTGGATGCTCCTGCATCAATTTTAATAGTTAAATTAATTAGTAGTTTAATATTGAGAATATTAATAAATAAATTAAAATAAGAATTAAATAAATAATATGTAAATTTTAAATAACTCAGTTGTTCACATATTCAAATTTTGTGGAGAAATGTCTCTTGTGACGTTCAACATTAATGACAAGATGGTAGAAGGTGTGAGGCTATTAAGTAAAATAAAGCTTCATTAATTGAACTTTAATATTAATAAATATCCAAGATGATGATAAACATTCGTTTCCCCATGTGAGCACACATACCATGGAGGCCTTTCAAGGACCTTAATGTTTAGGCAAGGGTGGACATCAACTTTTGGTTGGTAATTAGGAAACCGGTAAACCTAATGTTTGGAGACAACCCAAATGCATTTTCATTCCCTTACCCCACTCTCAAGCGACATGTCAGTCACAATGTTGCACAAGCTACTTCACCAATGCACATTTCATGTACCATGCACATGTATGGTTGATTAAATGTTAGCGTTTTGTAAAATTGATTCAAAAAATAAAAAATTAGTTGTATTCTTTCCCTTGTGTAAATTATGGGCATTACAAAGGGGCACTCCTATAGTGGGTGTCCAACCTGGGGTACAAGTGCATGCACTCAGGACGGTCCTAGCTAGGGCATGGTTTTGTGGCATGAGTGTTGAGCATTGTTCCAGTGGAACTAGCACTCATGTAGAGCAGCAAAGTCTGCTTTCCTCCCAAACTGCTCACAAATGGAAAGGGATGAACCAGGGACCATTCCAACAATAGTTGGGGATTTCTTCTGCACATTTCAAAAGATAAGTATTAAAGCTTAATAAATTGTATGAGCAATAAAGTGTTTAAATATTTGAGTTTATTGAATTAATAATTTATTGACGACATGCTTGAATGTATTGAGTGAAATTATTGATCAATTTATTTAATTTCAAAGTCTTTACTTTAAGTATAAATATTATATTAAAATTTGTGCATAAAAGTTTTGGGATTAATTAGTGGAAACAATTTAAATTATTGCATTTTTATATTGGGGAATTAGTTTCATTTCAATTACTTACATTAATTATTTTTGCAAGTTCTCATCAATTCGATCTACGAAGTGATTGTTGAATTGAAAAATTATTTTACCAAGAGACTATGTAAATGTCAATTTTTGGTCTTCACCTAAAAGTTAATAAGTTTTAATTGTATCTACATGCACATATATGTTTCATCATATTATATAGTTGTAATAGACATCTTGATATACATTATATATGTTTGTTCAATGTCACTTTTTAAATATCTTGTTCCAATTTTATAGATTATACATTTCATGTCTTGTATTTATCACATTTTATATAAGTATTCAATTGTATAGATTAAACATTTTATACATACAAGGAGATAGGTTTTTTGTTTATTGATTCAAATATTTGCTATCTAATTGGAAAATAGTTAAAATTACTTGCCCTTAATTTATTATGAATATGATCTAAACTATTTAAGGAATGTTTTAATTTGTCACCTAACCATGTGATAAATTATATATATTAAATTTGATTCTAGATAAGAATTTATATAGTGCATGTAATACTTGAAAATTATATAAAATATAAATAGTCTAATGTATGAGTGCATATAATCATGAAAATGAACATAACAAGATATCGTAATTGACTGCAATATATAATCATCATATTAAAGTCAACTGATATAAATAAACACAAATATGATAATAACATGTTCAAAGTAAAACTAGAGATAGATAGTCCATAGAATTTATATGTCAAGTCCAACACATATATTTAAATAAAACTAGAGATCTATAGTCCATAAAATATATTTAAACCATCTAACTTTTAGGTTGATCAGTCAAATCAAGTCTCCTCTTTGTTCCATGTTGACTAGATGTACCTGCATCATGTTGTAAAAGAGTACAAGAAACTTGAAATTAGATTTAAATTTATTTAGAAATTTTGATATAATTAAACATATTTAAACATGAAAATATAAAATTTTAGATAAAAATAAATTTAATTAAATATCTAGTATTTATATAGTAAAAATGATTTCTAGTATGCATAAATTACCATATGATCATGTGAATATGTAACTGGCACATTTTCTTCAATGGGTAGCATAACTGTCACTTGAGAAGATGCAAATGCATGATCTACTATATCCTGCATATTCATATAAAGCAAATGATATGTGAAAACCTTGAATATATATATATTTAAAAGGTCCGTAAAAATTGTATAGGAGATTTAAAGTAAAGTTTACAACCTTGAATGATATGACCTCATGATCATGCACCTGAGATTTCCCATGCATAAACACCAATGATGTCTTAGGTGCACGGCCCGCCATGGGTATCTCATGAAATTCTTGGATATAGATGTACAACAGTTCGTATAGATCATTGACACATGTGTATGTAAATGAAAAAATTAAATTAGATCTATGATGTCTATTTAATTTAAACTTAACAAAATTTTGAAAGCACACACCTAATTTGATGATGTCTCAAGAGCACTCACCACTGTAACTTGTGGTTGGTCAGTACTAGGTATTGTATGACCTCCCTACATCTAGATATAATATATCAATTCACACATGTGTACAAATTCAAATTAAATTAGATATATATATATCCACACAAATTATTTAATATATATATCAGTTCAACTACCTTTCCAGAAGGTGAGCCCAAATCTACAGCACTCGACATATGCACACGATGATCATATTGAGTTTCAGGAATCACGTGATCATGCATCTACACCAAACACTTATTGAATTAATATTATATTATATATACAATTTGATGTTATTATTTACATGAATTTTTCATATTTCAAACTTCAATTAAATTTAAGTGCAAAAGATGAACATACTTGTGTAGGACGATCCTCAAAATATAGTAAATTCAGGTATGACCCCATCCCAGATGCATGTGCATCGCCTGAAGTGGATGTTTGAGTATCCCTATAGCTCAAACCTCCATGCTCTCTACTAGCAACTTCAGTGGTAACATGTGTAGATTGTTGAGTGAGATGTCCTGAAAGTGAACTTAATTCTCTTAATGTCGATAACATGGTCTACTACTGAAATGCAACAAGAACACTAGGAGAAGGAAGAGGAACAATAGGAGCAATTGGAGCACGTCGCTGAGGATTGACACATGCTCCTAGTCTATGTTGGGGCACGCCATGCCCAACTCCCTGAAATGACCTCATATCAAAATAGTTGGGTTTTTTACCCAACTCAAACTTAGCCCATAACTTTCTCAAAAAGTATAAGGGCACCTCACTGTTTCCATGTGGTGGACTATCAAACACCATCCACCATTTGTCCCAAAAATGTACAGCTATCTACGGGTGCCTACACCATAAAATTGAAATTCATTTTTTCATGGGTGGAATGGGTTGGTTTGTTTGGGGATTAATAAAATATTGGTACATGGCTTGTTTGGTAATTTTCAAGTCATTGATTTCTTTATATGACAATCCATCTGCATAGAATTGTCTCCTCTCTTCTCTCCATTGATGGAACCTAACTAGGTCTACATCAATAGATTGAACAGAATCGACAATAGTTTGCATCGTAGATGTAAACCATGTGAGATGGGGAGGGACTCTAGGCTCATTTTTAGGAGATCTATATTTCCTTGAATGACAATGAGGTTTGCTCGAATATTCTCTCTTAATTTATCTTCATCAACTACAGGAGGGGGTGGGGGGTTTGGCGGTGGAGAATGTGGAGGTGTGCTAGGGTTGTGTTCATGTGGTGGATTGGGATGTATGGGATCTATAGGAATTTCTTGATTGGGCATAAAATCCTCTAAATTAAACAACAGATCCATGTGAGCAATGATATGGCAACTGCATGTTAAACAATTAAAAATATATATATAAACAAACTAATTAAATAATGCACACAATTTGAAAGATATTTAAAAATCACATTGAACATGCACAAATTCAAAATATATTTCATTTGAAGACCATTTGATTTATAACATTAAATAAAATCCATAACATTAAAAATTCATAGCATGTACACACATTAAATTGATTCTAGTGTGGGGTTGTTAATATGAAGGGTAGATTTATGAAATTATGGGGTTTTATTAAAATTTATTTAATCTCATTCATTATTTTCAAATAACACTAAAGATAAGAATGAAAAATTAATAGAAGACATTGAAAAGGACACATAGATATATGGTAGTGACCTAATTGCAATGTACAAAATATAAAAAAAGATGAGTGAGGTCAAGCTCTATTCACCAAATTTATCCCCTTAAGAAATGTCAAATTCCCCCTTAAGACATCGATTTATGATTTAGGGTATAGGATAGCTTAAGGGGATCTATGTGTAGTAAGGTCTTAGGAAAAGATGGTCCATGGCTTAAGGGAATAAAATTTGGTTAAGTTGCCTAAGGCAACCAAATTTCATTTTAAGGTCCTACAATTCAAAATTAATAGATGTATTAATCAAGTATGACAAAATTTAATTAAATATGAGGACATAAATTGATTTATCTAAATTTTCAAATTTCATGTATATAGATACTATTATAGTTTTTAATATTTTACATATCTTTATTTGTGACTAAATATTGTTAAAGGCTACCTTTAGGAATACTCTCCTAGGTCTAGCTAGTCCCAAAGTGAAGGAAAAATTATTCATTCTCAACAATCAGAATGGTATTTAACTCTTTATTTTAATGAGTTGATCCATACATCCTTCAAGAATATCATCTCCCTAGTATAAGTGGATTGATCCCTATAAAAGTGTGAGTAGCGACTTTGAGACCCACCACCACTAACCTTGTAGACACAAAAATATACTATTAAACCATGAATTGGATCCTCTTGAGATATCATATCCAACTACTGAAGGTTCCAAAGTATAACTATCTTAGATTCTTCAAATATCCATCTCTCTCTCACTGTAATGAAATCTAATTGTGACATGGCCAAAAAGGAAAATTGATAGAATTCATAATTATATAAAATTTAAATAGTCTATAAAAACCCTAATACACATAATACACCATCAACACTTTAAAAAAAATATATTATTCTAGACCACCCAACTATAATTTTAATGCAACCTATATGTATAGGTAAACCAAAAAGTTATACAGCTCACACATCTTGAGTATTACCACATATAAATTCAATATTTCATTAGTAATATGCACAATATTGATAGCTAGTTATAACATGTATATCCTTCATGATTGGTACTATATTAAATCTAGACCCAACTTGATGTAAACTCACAAAAAAGTAACCATAATTTAGGAACACAACAAGAAACCACCAAAAAATTAAATTCCCAAGCATATTCCAATACTTCTTCATTTAGAATGACATAACTGACCTTCTCAAATTAAGTTCAAAGAATACATATAAATTTACATCTATCTCCATCTACAAGAATCCTAAATAACACTCTCTTCATAAATTTATAAAACTACATATTTTGATTAACATGTATACCTATAAAACCATACATGTATCTCTAACTCTATTTCAACATCTATAAATAGAAATATATGAAAACACCAAAAATGAAATCCAAAAAATTGAATATCATAGATATACAAGATAAAAAAAAATTGGTAAAAATTATAAAACCCACATATCAAAACAACATGAATCTATAACATGCAAGTACAAATATCTAAAAATGCTAGAGGGTTATCTAGGAAATTTAAGCAACCAAAATATTCCACAACCATCACTTTGTACATCTGAATAGAAGAACAAGGTTTTTCGGGAGCTTCTATGTCACTAAGAGATCAACTCTACAACTAACATGTAATCAAGGTTCAATAATCCAATTCTTCTATTTAACCATGGATTTAAAGAATGAAACCAACATAAGAACTTTAAATAGTATTCAAAACAACTAGTACTTTCTCATGTAACTAAGAAGCCAAAAGCAAGAACCCAAAATGAAAAATACTCTATTTTACATGACCACATAATACATGAAAATAGAAATTTAATCTTAGAAGATAGTCTCATAATACCAAATAAGATCTACAATGAAACATGAAAACACATCACCAACTCCAAGATCTTCCACCTTAAGGATTACCCAAAACTCACAAACCATTGATCAATAACATGCAAATAGATGGAACCCAAAAAACCCAGCTCAAATATGATAAAAAAATCTTATGTAAAATTCCTACAAACCCTTTAATAATTAAACTTTAAAAAACAAGATTAAACTACTAAACATACGAGTATTTCCACATCGATCTTTCAAGGAGAATATTATATGAAGCAATATAAAAAAAATAGAATCCTTTGGCATGTAAACAGCACTTATAAAGGAAAAAAGAGAGAAATAAGAATATATGCAACTATAAGAAGGAAAGAGATATAAATATACTTTATGAATCCTATTTCAAGAATAACTATCCTCTAATTTACCACACAACTCAATGCATTGTTAGATGATTTATGGTTATAATATACTCATAGGGATTCTATAGAATACAACAATGATATCAAAAATCCTAATCCTATTAAAAAAAAGGATAGAATAACTCTATAAAATACATTGCATACATATTCTACCCCAAGAATCCAATATATAGACATAAGGATTCCTAGGAAATAACAAAATGGCAACACCACAGTCACTAATAATGCATGAAAATACTATGGTAAGTAATTTTTTATGACTCTCACATGTGTTGACCCATCCTAAAATAGATAATAACTCTTACATAATCTCTTTATTTCAACTTCACTATACAAGTTGGCCTAAGTAACTCTCAAGAACTCATCTAAGAGACACAAGATCTCTATAGTGGGATAAATTAGTTAAGAATAAATTATAATTTTAACACTAACATTAAAATTTATAATCTCATTCATTGTTTTCAAAGAATACTAAAGACAAGAATGAAAAATTAATAGAACACATTCAAAGGGACACCTAGATATATGCTACTAACCTAATTGGAATGTGCAAA
Organism: Sequoia sempervirens; assembly: GCA_007258455.2. Classification (NCBI taxonomy): domain Eukaryota; kingdom Viridiplantae; phylum Streptophyta; class Pinopsida; order Cupressales; family Cupressaceae; genus Sequoia; species Sequoia sempervirens. Next base: position 170,753 of record VDFB02321520.1, read on the forward strand.
ATAAACAAAGATGAGTTTGAGCTCTACTCACCAAATTTTGAGAACTTCTTTGATCCCCTTAAGAAATGTCATATTAGGACCCCTTAAGACATGGGTGTTGCCACAATAATGGGTTACACTTTTTGGGACATCCTGATTTTTGCCTGAAATCACATATTTTTAGAAAATACAATGATTTATGACTTTAAATGTTCCATTTAAATTATTTTAATTAAAGAGGGATTTATCAGACCCCCTTAGATCAAACCCCCTTGGATAGAACCTTGTTAGATTTAAACCATACCTATACTTGAGTCTCCTGTACACCTATCAAAATGTTGATAAAAAACCACTTTTGATTTACCTTTTGGGTGATCAAATGAATTCAATTAAAATTTATGTTTTGTAAGCCTGTAGCCCTTATTATAAGCTACACAAAAAGTATAATTTTAAATATGTTTAATTTTATTATTATATTTATTTTTTATTTCTTGTGAATGTAGGATTTTCAATGAACATCAAGTTCTTTATTTCACACATACGAAAAAATAGAAAAATAGAGAAAAAAATTCTAAAAAATACATGTGCACTAGCTATTGATGTCCTTATTCCAACAAAAAAATAATAAGTTAATTCAAATTAATACAAAAAAATATATGTGGGCCGAAGTACACCTCTGTCCAATTTATAATTACACTGACTTAGAAAATTAATTTTAAAAAAAAATGTAACAAAAAATTATGAAAAAATATCCATCCCCTAGATATTGGTGTGAAAATTTTGTATTTTAAAAATTAGAATTGTATCCTATCTATAAAAAAAATTATGTGGGCCGAAGTAAACACCACTTTTTAAAAATGTTGATTACTAGAAAAAATAAGTTATTAAAAATTACATAAAATGATTCACAATTTTTTTAAATTTTTTTTTTTTTAATATAATTAGAATCTACACAAAATATCTAACAAATAACTAGTTTGATTCATCTTCGAAACCTTAATGGTTTAGCTGCTATAGGTGTAAGAAAGTGAATGTCTGGTGAAAAATCTTGATTTTAATGTCAAGTTTGGCCAAAAATTGTAACCCATTATTGTGGGATCACCCACATCGATTTACAATTTAGGGTGATAGGATGGCTTAAGGGGATCTATGTCTAGTAAGGTGGACTAGGAGAAAATGTTCCATGGCTTAAGGGAATAAAATTTGGTGGAGTTGCCTAAGGCAACCAAATTTAATTTTACGGTCCTACAACAAAATGAATGCTAAATAAGGGTTTAGGGTTTAGATTTAGAAATTTGATGACATGAAAACATGTAGAAGACACGTGATGGATTTTGAACCTATTTGGACCTCCAAGCACTCTTGGATGATTTAAAAAGGAAGAGGAGATCTAAACCCTAAACCCTAGACCCAATTTTTTTTCTAATCATATATTTTTTGAAATGTTTCTATGGCATAGACTCTTCCTTTGAATATTTATATAAATTCTACACGTGCATGGTTTTTCAAAAAAAGAACCTAACTGCCACTAAGTGAGGAATTAATTAATCAATTCAATAAATAAATAATCTTAGAAAATAAACCTTTGGTTATAGAATTGAAAGGAAACCAAATTTAATTATAAGGTCCTACAACAAAATGAATGATAAATTAGGGTTTAGGGTTTAGATTTAAAGAGATTTGATGACATGAAAACATATAGAAGACACATGATGGATTTTGAACCTATTTGGACCTCTAAGTACTCTTGGATGATTTAAAAAGGAAGAGGAGATCTAAACCCTAAACCCTAAACCCTAGACCCAATTGTTTTTCTAATCATATATTTTTTGAAACATTTCTATGACATAGACTCTTCCTTTGAATATTTATATAAATTCTAGACGTGCATGGATTTTCAAAAAAAGAACCTAACTGCCACTAAGTGAGGAATCAATTGATCAATTCAATAAATAAATAATCTTATAAAATAAACGTTTGGTTATAGAATTGAAAGGCAACCAAATTTAATTTTAAGTTCCTACAACAAAATGAATGCTAAATTAGGGTTTAGGGTTTAGATTTAGAGATTTGATGGCATGAAAACATATAGAAGACATATGAATAATTTTTTACAAGTAAATGAGAAACCCTACCACCTAAACTTAGTTCTTTGAATAAAATATGTGACATTCTAGGAATAGCTTCAATATATCAACAATTAGGAATTTTAGATTTCAATTATAAGTAAATTGTTGAGTTATGATGGATTTTGAACCTATTTGGACCTCTAAGCACTCTTGGATGATTTAAAAAGGAAGAGGAGGTCTAAACCCTAAACCCTAAACTACAAGTTTCTCAAAAAAGTAATTTGAATTTTCCAAATTGAAATGTTCACATGCTACAAGTTAGTTTTGATACACTAGTTTAGAGAAAGTACAACATTTAGTTTTCCTAATCTAGAACAATTCCACTACACATGAGAGTTAAAATAGGAATTAGATTACACACTTGTCCTATAGATCCTATGAATAACATCCTATAAATTAAGGCTTAAAAATGATCATAATGCATCCTTACATAATTCACATAGGATCTCATCCAAATAAGAGAAATGGGTAGAAATCATTCGTGCTTCACATTTTAATATTTATTTGATTTAATAACATTTATATGTCTAGCTCTATCCATAGTGCACATAGTCTATATATAGCCCATTTTAGGTTTATGTAAATTATGGTAAATAGCCCATTTTAGGTTTATGTAAATTAGGGTAAATAAGGTTTTAGGTTTACGTTTTAGGGTTTAGGTGCAAGGATTAACCTATGTAAATTAGTTTTTAGGGACCTATGTAAATTTTGTAACATAGGGTTTCTAGGGTTTTGAAATTTCTAAGTTTTAAATGTGTTCAATTTAGGTTTAGTTTTTATGGTTTTCAATTTACAATTTAAATTTCTTTGTTTTATTGACGTTTTTGGTTTTTTAAATGCAATTAAAAACTATAAAACATTGAACTAAAACACACTAAACAGACAAAAATTGAATACTAATTAAAAAACAAAAGAAAAGATATAAAGCAAAAGAAAAATGAAGAATTCAACCAACCTAGAGGTCGACGAGGTCGCTAGTGTCGATGGGAGGAGGTGGCAATCAAAATTTTGTTCAGTCAAGGCCTTTAAAACACGTATGCACTCTCCTTTCTTCTTCTCAGTCTCGAATTAGAATGGTGGAAAATGAATTACAGTCGTTTATTTTTAAAAAAATACTTTCTCAAAACGCGTACGAATTTTAGGTTCGCATACCCGAGTCTGAACGCATACGTGTTCAGATCCAGGCTCGCGTACCCGATCCGTAACACGTATGCGTTTCTTCAAAAATGAGTACATGTTTCCTACCAAACTTTTTTTTTCCCAAGGTTTCCCCTCTTTGTGTACCCAACTTCTTGCTTTTACTCAGTTAGGTTTAGGTTTGCAATTAGGGTTAGGATTAGAAATAAAATTAAGGTTAGGGAACTATGGTTATGAATAGGGTAAGGGTTATGGCTAGAGAAAAAAATATGGTTAGCATTATGGCTAGGATTAGAATTGGAGTTACGGTTCAAGATATAGTCTAGGATTAGGGTAAGATATAAAATTAAGGTTTCAGTTAATTTTAGGTTTAGGGTTAGGGTTGGGGTTGGTGTTAGGGTTAAGATTGGGACTAGGGTTAGTGGTAGTGTAAGGGTTAGGGTTAGGCTTAAGATTTATATTAGGGATAGGGATAAGGTTAGAGATAGAATTAGGGTTAACGACAGGGTTATGGGTATGGTTAGGGTTTTGGTTACAATTAGAGTTAAGGTTTGATTTTTTGTTTACACCAAGTTTGTGCTTTAATTAGGGTTATTTTGTAGGGTTAGGGTTAGAGTTAAATTTGTTGTAAAATTTTGAGTTAGTATTAGTGTTGGTTTTAGAGTTGGGGTTAGGATTAAGATTAGGCTTAAAATTAGAGTTAGGGTTAAGGTTGGAGTTTGTAATGCCCATAATTTACACTAGGAAAAAAAATGCAACTAACAATTTTTTTTTTAAACATTATTACAATATACTAACATTTAACAACCATACATGTGCATGCTGCAGGCAATGCACAATGGGTGATGTTGCTTATGCAACATTGTCACCGTCACATTGCTTGAGAGTGGGGTAAGGAAAAGAAAGCAATTTTGTGTTGACTCCAAATATAAGGTTTACAAGACTCTTAACTACCAACCAAAAGTTGATGCTCACTTTTGCGTAATAGTTAATGTGAAAGCTCTACCCCTCTAGCCACCTTAACGACATCCATGATAATTCACAATTTATGCCTAAACTTGAAAATTTTAAATGCAAGAGTGAATAAAATATTTTAATTTATTTTAATTAATAATTATTTTATCAATTTATTTTTATCTAATATTAATTTATATATTTACTTACCTTTATCTAATAGAATTAATTTATATATATATATATATCCCTTCTTTTCTAAAATAAAATAAATAAATTTAAGAAAAATAATAAGATTAAAGAATATCACATATGGATAAACACATATTAAAATTTACAGATCACATACTATTATTTTCCCTTAAAGAAAAGGGAAAGAAGAAAATGAATAAAGGGAACTTTAACTCTCTTTTAAAGAATCTCTATTAAATACTAATCTTTACTCTTGTTTAACATCTTATTTAATCTATTAAATTCTTTCAAAAAGGATATGATTTATTAAATTGTTTTTAAAAGGATATGAGGACACATTCCCCTCTCCCAACATTCTTACTTAGATTTCACCACAATGTTACTTTATTTTCTTTTTTTAAAAACTAAAGAGACTTCCCATGTGGGTCGACGTGGAGCCTTAAATGGGATTTGTTTTTCTTTTCTTAAACGCCACTCAATGCTAGGTTCCATTGTGTGATCATTTTATAGGTGTTCTTTTATTTGATTTATTTATTGATGTCATGGCCTTAAGTTCATGAAGCGCATTCACTCAATATTGTCTATATATATATGATAAGGCACGTATTTTGATTTGGAATAATTCAATAATTTCCACGATAATAGCATAGTATTATACCATACTCGCACACATTTTTTTCATTCTTTATTTTACTCTAAGGGGAAAACGTCATACACACCATTATGAAACTTAGAATAGAACTCAAATATTCACCCGCAAGCACCATTGCAAGACTATATTTGAATGTAGGACACTTGTTTAACTATAGGCGTGTATAGGGTAAGTCTCATATGATAATGCCCTAAAATTCCACTCGCCCGTGTAACATAGTGGTATCATGTTCTTTAATCAAAATCAAATATTCAGATTATTTTTTTAAATACTAATTCACAACCCCCAAGCGAATCTCGTGAGGGCTTTCAAATAAAAAAGAAGACAACTCTATTCAATAGTATGTTGGTAGCCATTAAGGAATACAAGTAAGTGGTACGGAGAGGTAGATCCGATGGTGATAGAACGAGGTTATGTGAGGAACAGGGCCCTACACAGAGCTGTGTCATGATTTATTTATTGTTTTATTTATTTCATACCAGCATATCCTACCAATAATTAGAATGAACATGTTGCTTATGTCTTCGAAGCTAAGACCTTTCAAAGCTCAAACGAGGAGCAGATTTTATGGTGTAGATGCCTTGTTCAGACTTTTGGTTCAAACTCAACCAGCACCAGTGGCGGACCCATATGAGGTAATACTCTATACAGCTCCCTTCTATTATCTTGTTTTTGACTTCCTCCTGGCTTAGCGTAATCATCGAATGGCTCGAATGGGAAAGTATACCGGTTCTTTCTTTTTAACTTGTGATGGATAAGCATAGAGCTTAGATTCCTAGCAGTGTTGCCTAGAGACAACGACCATTCATCAACACACTGACCAAATCAGCCCTAGTGGACTCACTATACTACATATGAGACACTTGACTATTTGTAGAACCATTTAACCATTCTTTTATTTACTTGGCCAATTTATAAACTGTTTACCGAAATGACTTGAGAGTTGGTGTAGGCAGTAAGATCTGAGGCATACTGCTGGTCCCTTCTTGTGTGGCCCAACTCCCCATCTTTGTGTTCTAACTGCGATATTCATCTGGTTTTGGTGGCTCATCTAGATTTTAAGTAGACTAAATTGGTGTTTACTTATTTTCTTTGGCTCCCTCAATGAATACTATTGTCTGTCATATCTCTTAGCAAGGCAGTGGAGGGCTTATGGGTCGAAGAGGCAAAGTAAAGCATGCAGATTTAAATATGAAGATACAGTTGATAGGATTACTGGGAGTAAGAATAGATAGGAAGGAATGCTTTGATCATACCCACCCTTAGGAAGTCAAGGAGGACAGACACTCACAGGGGATGGTGCACCCTCACAGAATTTCTCACGGTGGCACAACTAAACCTGCAACTCTTAACTTGAGCTCACAGTTTAATGGCGAGGTTCAACAGGCAGTTGCCCATCTCAATCTATTTTTGTATCTGCACGTAATATTATTTTACCCACTTTTTTTTTCTTTGCCATAACCTTCTATACATCTTTGTGATAGCTTTAATATCATTATGCTCTATGATATATTTACTTATAATATCCTACTAGACCATCGCAGGTCTTTGTAGCCTTACAGAATAAGCATGCATGGAACTATATCCATGTCTATTTCATGGCTCCAAAAATATATAGTTATTTTATTTTAATTCATCTCCTATATTACATAGAATTCGAGATTTTTTTTATTCTAATTCCTTTCTTGGTGCACCAATGGTATGTCATTTACGCATGTATAGAGCTATCTATCTGGTCCATTCCTGAATTGATGGAAGTGATTAATCTTAATGGTCATAACAATGGATTTACCCCCTTCTATTGCAGTTAGATTAACCTAGCCCCAACGTCACCACTCAATCAAATGAGCATATGGAAGACAAAGGCTTTCTTGTCTCTTGGCTACTATGGAAGGAGAGTATATTCTTACATCTTTTTCCAAGCACTACTTTCTACCATCTGAAATATACAATGATGATGGATTTATAGGTAGTCTGATATTTCTTTTCTGCATAAAATTTTATAACCAAACGTATATTTTCCAGAGATCAATACACATAGTAAAATAATCTTAAATAAACTTTATCTTATTGATACTATGAGTAAGGGAAAGGAAATATATTTATTTCTATCAGGGGTTCTTGGAAATAAAGTGCATATAAAAGTTCACAAATCGAATGCTTATAGCTCACAGTAGTCATTTGTTTTTTTTTTTCTCCTCTAAACAGGGAACATAAAGTTTTCTTTCTTAAAAGTAAACTACATATTTTTTTCTTTATTTGCTCTCTATTTGATTTACTTAAGTTGAAAACCTAAATTGCTTACATGTAAAAAAAGAAAAAACAAGGGAAATATTTCAACTATTACATTCAAGAACTTTACTACAGTATTAGATGCACTGTTGTATTAGAGGAATTTATTTCCCTTACAATATATAATACAAGACTTCCATTTGCATATTTACAACATCATAGTGATAGAGAACCCATTTCACTATTTACAACAACAAGAATCCAATAGTGTAGTTTCCACTTGACGTTACAACAATAAAATCCATTCTTCAAGCCACATATGTACTTCCAAATCTGCAACTCTTCAAGCCCACAAAACTACACAAGGAACAAAATCGCTATAGGCCAATGAGAAGCTCACCTCCCATTCTTTGGTTGGTAAACCAACCACCCCCGAGCTAGGAGGCAACTAGGGAACCGGGTACAAACAATCAATCCAAATAACATTTAACACACATAACACACAAGAAATTTCACACCCACCGAAGGGATATTCACATAACTTTAGGATTCCATCAAGAATCCAAAGTGGGGGATGGGGGTGGACTACGCACTCCATATGGGGACTTATAATAATAGCAACAAGAACAAGTCAATATCATACTCCCAACATTTTAATATCTTCTATTTCTCTGAAACCCATACCACCAAAACCATTTCTACCATTTCACAATTACATATGGGTACTCATACCCTTTTTGAGCCTCTCCTCTTAAGGAGGGATTAAACTTCCCCGTGGAGGTTCCTACTCCATACCATCCCCAACAAGGGATGCTCTTCCCAACTTGGGTGAGCCTATCCCTACACAACCCTTTTTCCCATAACACATAATACATCAAAAACACAAGAAGATATGCTCCAAGAGCAATTTGAAATAAACATACAAATCAAACACAATAGATAAAATTTCAAGCACATCTTTTCACCTACTCATATAATCTTTCAAATACAAACATGAAGGAGTAGAAACAAAAGTGGTGAATCTACATTAAAACCAAGCTCAAGGAAAGATGGGTTGAGGATCCACACAACTCCTCTTCTTCCAAGCTTTTTCTTCAAACTCCTCACTCCCCCAAAATTCAACCAAAATTCAGAATGCAAAAGAATCCCCTAACCCTTGTTTTGAGTTTGTTTTATAGGAACTCAAGTATGAACTCCTTTGAATAGGGAGTTGACATTTGTCAACCTCCCATTCACTCTCTCAGGAACACTCACCCATGTGTTCTCACACATGTGTGAGGATTTGGGAGACTTCCAAGACAACATGGAGAAGTGGGATTGGAAAGGGACTAGTCCCCATCCCACTTTCCAAACCTTATTTTCGTCAAACCTCTTTAAGGCCTCAAAAAGAGTGTCCAATCTTGATACTAACCCATGATTTTGAGCTAAAAAGGTACCTAACCCATAGGTACCTGCCCTAGGGAGCTTAAAACCATAAAAACACTTTAAAAAAATCACTTTTCAATCCCCAAAAATGTCTAAAAGTTCAAATCCGAGTTTGTCCACTTGGATGGACAACTCACCTCCTGGATGGACTGACATGGCAATAAAAAACCAAATTAAAAACATTCACAAATAACATCAAGAATAAAATACATCACATGATGGAACTATAGTCCACTCCATATGGACTTTAGCTCGGTTTCACTGGTTAATTTACTTAGGGTTCCCAAGAGTTGCCTCCAATTTCCATTGGCCATGGAAAATGTACCTGCACACTCAATGCACATGTTAATCCATCAAAGTAACTCATATTCATATAATAAACAAACCATTAGAATCACAATTGCATTCACACAAGTTTCATAATTTGTATAGCATAAAGATCCTATAACATAATTGAAATATCATTAGCCACCTATCTTATCTCATTTTCATTAACCTTAGTTTTCATACTCATCTAATTGCAACATGATTGGTTCACACCACTTGTTTCACTCATTCATCATTAAGTGTTTAGATTCAAATTAAACAAACTCAATAACTAGCATGAAATTAGATTAATCATCATATTTAGCTAGCATTTCGCATAATCAAAATTAAATAGTCATATTAACTTAAATGTTCAAATATCCTATCATCAATGGTATGAATAAGGATAGATAATAACCAAACTCAAAATAATCCAAGTACTAGATGTAGCATAGTCATAATCAAATCATCACATGAACACAAATGTCTAAATCTCCTATCATCAATGGTATCATCGGGCATAGTCAATAATTAAACTTAAAATGGTTCACTTACTGGATGTAGCATAAAGGTGGGCCTCACAGAGTTAGGATTAGAGATAGAGTTAGGGTTAGAGTTATAATTAGTGTTAGATTTAGGATTGGGTTAGGGTTAGGGTTAGAGTTACAATTAGTGTTACATTAGGTTTACTTTAGAGTTAACGTTTGTTATAGATAGAAATAAGGTTAGGGTTATGGTTATAAATAGGTTGAGGGTTAAAGTTACAATTAGAATTATTATTAGCTTTAGAATTAGGGTTGGGATTAGACTTAGGGTTAGGGTTTTGGGTTAGAATTTTAATTCTATATGTAATGATATTCCTAACCCTAAATATATCTCTAACCCTAACACTAACCCTAATCCTAACCTTAACCCTAATTATTTAATCAATTCCTTGATAAATATATAAAATAAAATAAGTATTTTAATTTATAATTTTATTTCTATGTGAAATCAAATATTATTCAAGTTAGAATTATTAATCATGTAAGAAATAATTAATCAAATCAACACAATATTTTTAAAGATTATATTATTTTTCTTTGCACCCAAATCATTTCATTTTCTAAAATTATACTAAATTCTAACTTCTAAAAAGTATTAAATATTTTACATTAGGAAGTTTTGGATTTAAATCTCTTTAATTGGTTTCCAAAAAATTCATCCCTACTTTTGCAATTTTGTGTTTAATTAGATTGTATTATTTTTAAAATCTAAATAATTAATCATGTAGTAAATAAATAAATAAACAGTCACATCACTATAATATTTTCAAAGCTTAAATCTCATTCTAAAATTAAATTATGTGGATTCAATTAGATTATATTGTTTTTAAAATATGAATAATTAATCATAGAGTAAATCAAATCACAACAATATTTCAAAACTTACATTTTATTATAAAAATAAATTAAGTTATAATTTTAAAAATTCATAAAATATTAATTAGCTAGATGTTAAAAAAATTATTAAATTATAGCAATTGTCTAATACAAATAAATAAAATAAAATTACATATTCATTTTTAAATAATTTAGCAATTACTAATTGTAGTTTTAGAATAAATTAAAAAAGAAATATTTAAATATAAAAGTAACCTTTCTATTTTCTTTTTTCTTTTTTGCATGTCCATCATTTCATATTCTAAAATTAAACTACATTCTAGTTTCAAAAAAATCATAAAATATTTTGAAATACAAAAACTCTTAATTTATATATCTTTTTAATAGGTTGGCAAGGAAATAAATCTTTATTTCTACATTTTCTAGTTTCAACCTTGAAATTGAAATTAAATAATCAATGAAATCAGCATTAATATTTTCAAAATCAAAAAAATAAAAAATAATTAAACCAAAAAACAATACCATGGAAAGACCCCTTACATATAAAGAATACAAATTATTTAAAAGAATATTTTTTTTTCGTTAGAAGTGCAAAGAACTCAATGGTTAAATTACCATTTTTATTCTTTAATCAAAATGCATAACTTCATTATAATTATGAAACTCATCCTATTTCTACCAAAATTAATTACATCTTCTCCACCAATGCGCAGCCTCCTTGACTTTGTGCATTCCGTCAAACCATTTGTTCTATAATCTCTGCATTTTTGCACTTCTTGAAAGCTCCAACACTGACCTTGAAATCTCTGATACCAGTGCAACCCCTTCTGAAATACCTAAAACAGTTAATTTAAATCATGGTATTGAAATTTCAACTACATAGTCAAATCCACACAATCAACTTTAATTAGAAACATTGATAAAAATTTACACAATCAAATCCAAAAAAATATTGACTATCATTATGAATTTTTTACTACCTTTGAAACATTACTGAAGTAATTTGTAAATTGGTAATTCAAGAATACTCTCTTTCACAATGGCATTGTAATTAATATAGAAAGTTTTTAACTCATTCCAGAAAATTTTAGCATAATTAAAGAAATCTAAATATTTTCTCTTTTAAAAGAAATCTGAATTTGGATGACTAATAAGCTTAGCCATTCTAAAAGGAGTTCCATATGTTCTGGAAGTTTAGGATCAATATACTTCTACCGCTCACAATTTCCAGACAAGCATCCCGTAGCTGTACACATCTGCCTTATCTGTCAAATGACCTCTGCCTTATCTGTCAAATGACCGTGAATAGAATATTCCGGTGTCGCATACCCTCTGCCCTAGACCCAAATCATAGCCAAAGGATAAGTTTATGCATTGAATTTTAACAAAAAGAAGAGGGCAACGGATACACGCAGGTAAAGAATGATAACAAATCTTACATGGTACCACCGAATCTTGTAGTAAGATGTGTCCGATCGTCTGGAAAGAGCCTTGCCAGTCCAAAGTCTGGTATTTTGGCCTGAAAATCGTTATCCAGAAGTATATTGGCAGATTTGATATCCCGGTGCAGGATTCGAAAAGGGGATTCTTCGTTCAAATATGCAAGTCCACGAGCCGTTCCCAGAATGATCTCAAATCGCGTTTTCCAGCCCAGTGGTTTAGCCCTGTTTGCTGCCAGAGATATTGTGCAAGAAATTTTAAGAGACTCCTACGGATTTAACCAAAAAATTATGTTATCGCTCTGTTTTTCTAACAAGGATTTAGACAAACCGAAGAGATGTCTGTCAAGGCTCATTACTGCCTGGATGATGAATCTCAGGAAAGCTTTGGGAATCCGACGTCCAGAGAAGATGAAAACCAGCGTGGAATTGCATCGGGTAATGGCGGGTTGTGCATGCGTGGACTCGAAAGGGTTTACAGTGAAGCAATTTAAGGGCATGATGAGAGGAAGGCAGATTGTATGGCAGCAATGAAGAGGCTAAGGATTCCTCGGGAAAACACGAGCACTATTCATGGCAAGATATCTTGCAGAGAAGATGTAAACGTGTATTTTTAATATCCAATATCATATATAATTCTATGCGTTTATTACTGCCTGCCACAATCATTTGTAACGGTTGCCATGCAAATGCATGCAAAAACGTTTTATTCTCCATGCAAAACTGATGTGACTGTCATTTGATGCTACTGTTTCACATGTATGTAAAACATTTCATTCTCCATGCAAAACTTTCATGCATTCAGCTGTGGTGTGCACATCAATTTTTTTAAAAGGCAAAAAATGTTAATATAGATTTAGCTTCCATTGTAGATCGCCTCTCAACGAAACTAGCTTCTTCTTGATCAAATCATGCACTGTCATTGAAGTGACCTGCATGGTTAAGCAGCTTAACCATGCTTACATAATGATTGGCATCAAGCTTAATTTGATATTCATGTTCCCATGGAATGAACACATACCAGCCTTCATCGCCCATGTTTGTACAATTGTAAGCAGAAAGAACACCAGTAAATGTGTGACATTGTTTGGTTTCATTCATGTAAGTTGCATTTCTTGAAAGAGTTCAAAGGCTTTTCTCCATGTCCATGCATATCATATGCTCCTATCATTGCATTCCATAGAATTATATCTCATTCCAATGTTCTCTCAAACACTTTGCAAGCATACTCAAGCTGACCACGTTTTGCATACATATCTACAAGGGCAGTTGCCATTGCCACATCACACTTAACTCCGCTTCTGAAAATGTAACCATGAATTTCCTTTCCCTGCCGCGTTGACATAACAACTTAAGAGCATCATCATTTCCATTTCTTTGCAGAACACCTTCCCATTATCATGTTCCAAGAAAATGAAATTGACTCAATTCCTTGAGCTTGTTTCTAAGCCTCCTTGCAATGCCCATAATCCGTTCCAAAGCTCACATTAGCATGTTGAAACTTAGCTGCTGGACTTCTGATTTGAAAATGCATGTGGAGTCTTTGTGGTGGATTGCATTTGCAACTTAAATCTTCATTGGTAGAGTTTTAGATTAAATTTGTGACTTGAATCATCATGGTCTATATACATTGTGAGGTTTTGGGCTCATCATGCATGTATGTAACAACTGCGTGAGTGCAAAATGTTTGTGCCCCCAAGCTTGGAAAAAGATGTTTAGAAATTTTTATTTGCAATGTTTTGGGATGGAGATGCACATTTGTAATTGGGGCAAAGATGCAACTAAAGTTTGTATCCCTGTTACTAATATGTGTATTAGTTTTCCCATTTACAAATCTAAATGTTACAAAAGCGCACACATTCACATTCTTACCCACTTTATATTATTTATGATTTCCATTTACAAATGTAAAAGTTACAAATAGGTTTTCAAAGTTTGAAAGTATCCATGTAGTTTATATAAAGGGGGAGTAAAATCTTGACTCTTTATAGTATGTTGGACTTCTAGAGTTAGGAAGCATTAATGTAATTTGGATGCAAACTTCCATTGGGAGTCCGAATTCCACCACAACTTACTCTTCAATGTTGGACTTTTTCATTTGGAGAAGTTTTCAGAACACCAC
>VDFB02321521.1:0-12195 GCA_007258455.2 Sequoia sempervirens
ACAAGAAATATCCACAACCATGAAATGACATGAGGAAAAGCAACAAGACTTGACCACAAGGGTTACAACAAACATAAATAACAACACCAAATGACAAATTACAAGATGACTACTTCCAGAGGTACAAAAAGGTAGTAGAATAACTAGGGATACTATAGGAAGAGTGTCATCACACAACCCTATCATGTGTTATCTTTGTTTCCTCTCAATAGGTGCAAGCCCCCATCTGTAATCATCCTGGTTGCCTCTCACTTGGCCCCGACCCCATAGGGTGACACACGTGGGACCACTATCCTTTTGTGAGGACAAGGTAGTGATCTTTCTGACCATGGCCTTCAATGTTCATCTTTAGCCTACAAAAGCACTAACAACATGCATGAGGCATCTTGCTCATCTTATTTAGTGTATACCTACCCAGACCCACAAGTTAATTTTATTAGGTTATCACTTATTAAACAAACTATTCCATTGGTTATCTAGGCTTCCCTTTGTGCACTGACCCCTATGAAGATCCACTCTCCCTAGTAGTATCAAAACAATCCCTAAACAGTAAGGGTGTACCAAATCACACAAAACAACAAAATCACAAAAACCAAGTACATATGTGAGGCATGAACCTTCTCTCCTGAAAAAAACCACCTCAAAAGATAAAACCATGGTGCAAGGTAAAACCTACAAGAGATCTAAATCCAAATTAAAATCAAATGATTCACAAAGATCCAATCATGGAAATCCATCATAAAGCAAGTTTTTCCACCATTTCCTCTGGAAGCGCAATAAACCAACAACCCATAAACTCTCAACTAAGGGTACTCAAACACTACAAGTTCCCAACAACCTCAAAACATGACCCCAAGAAATTCATTACATAAAAACCCTTAAACCAAAAATTCACTACAAGAAGAAGACAACCTCAGGGAACCATTGAAAAAAATTAATCTTTTATTTTACCATGAATGCCAAAATAATAATTTCAAGGAACATTTAAAATCAATAACAAATCATTGTCAACATGATTATTTACTAACAAAACAAGATTTTCCTTTCAAACATTTAAGTACACAATGTTTACCCATCGAATATAACAACATTATTATGATCACAAAATGACTATTAAAACCCACAATCACAAAACAACAAGTGTGGAACAATAAATAGAAACAACATGAAGAAGATCATCAACTCAAACACTTAAACCAATTCCATAGGAACTTAGCAACATGATGCCCCTACTTCCCAACAATCAAAAGTTCCCATTTTCTCATCTAACACAATTACTTGTATAATGTTTAAAAGTATTTCTCCATTCAATAGTTTCCGACTTCATAAATTCCTCTATGATGTACAATAGTTATATTAAATAAAAGAGATTCATCAGATATAACCTTTTCACACATTGCACTAATACATAAAATACTATATAGAACATACGTACATACATATATATATATTACTTATATTACTTCTATAAAGGGCCTAAGGACACTTCCAACAAGTTATCCTAACTTGGTCTTTTAATTCATAGTTAATCCATATTTCAATTAAGAGGTTATTGACAATTTAAGAAATAAATCGCAATTATTTAAGTTAAACAACCTACCAATCACTTTAACTACTTACTCAAATTAAAAGACTATAATCACAAATAACGATAACCAAAGGTAAACCCTAACAGTTCAATCTACGTTTTTTGGTCAATATTCTTATTTAAATTCTATAACCCGATAACTCTTTCATGCTACCATCCACATGTATCTAAATAAATATATTCATATATGCATTACCATGGGTAGCAATCCAACAAACAAATTATATAAGCATATAGATGTATTTGTTAACTTGTCTTATCCTTTTCTTTTATAATAGAATTTCCCATGATTTAAATTTAATATCTCTAATTATCTTTCTACATCTATTATGAAATCATTAAATAATTAAAGATAGTTATATAAACATACTCTTTCCAAAACATAATTCAAGGATTTTTCTCATATTTAAGTTAAAGCAATCAATTTACATTTATTTAAACACTCATTTTGAAATTATACAAAATAAAATAATTAAAGAAAACATATTCTTTCCTTTCTAATAATTTCAAATTTACTTACTATATTGTTACTTTTCATTTATCCATATCAATAACCTCTAATTTCTAATTCAGGTACTCTTTTATTTACTAAAACCACTTAATTCATCTATTTCATTTCATATTCCACTATTATATGTAACATTTATCCTAAACTATTTTATTATATTCTATTTTCTAAAAAAAACATAATTAAATATCATAATTTTTTTTTTGGTATTCCTCAAACAACCTTAACAAAAAAACCAAATAATAAGTAATAGAGATTATATAAAGACAACCATTTATTCGTTCTTTATTATATAATCTCTTTTACTTAAAAGCATAATTCTCAAAACATGATTAACCTAGTCTATTAATTTAAACCAAACTATGCAAATACCCAAATACAAATAAATCAATTATTTTCCTTCAATCTTCATTACCCAATTGAAATGATAATTTGAAAAAGAACAATCTAACTAATCAATTTACATTCATTATGTAATTATTAAAATAATTAATAAGACTATAAACATATGCTAAAAATATACATATCTCAAAATAATTTCCTTTTTACTTTAAATTGTGTATTATTTATACACATTTATTCACACATATAATTACATATATATCATTATAGAGGACCACCTTTTATATATATATATAAAACTAAATCTCAATACACTACCATTTGAATGAACTATGCTAAATCAAATAGCATAATACCTTGCAACCTCAATATTGAATCAAACCATAATAAATGAAAGTGCATAAAGCACACACACATTTATAAATATACATTCATTAAAAAATTTAAACACAGACGGAAATATTAATCTCGTGCAATAAAATACTCTAGTCAAAGAGCTGCAAACAAAGATGAATCTTCAAACTAGATTGGAAGCTAAGGGGCCTTGGGTATAGTTTAATTAAAGCTTGAAAGGACAATGCACTCCACAACCATTTACAAGGAATAACATTCCAACAAAATTTCTAGAATGCAAATTGCAAGGCATCGAATGGTCCAAATAGGCTGAGGTAAGAATAGGTTTTTTGTGCTTAGAGAGAGAATGGAAGGCACCTACTGCAAGAGGAAGAGGTAAGTATCCTTAAATAGGCTAAGAAAATTTCAATCAAATGGAATTGGCAGGTGTAAAGCCCGATTTCACAACCTTAGCCAATATCCTAACTTCCTATGCCAAAATGAAAGCTTTGGCACAAGTTATGGCCATCTATCAAATCAAGAACGATAGGGGAATTTTTTTAGATGATGAAGTTGTGATTTCCCTGTGAATATGCAGGAAAAGAAATATGGATGCGTGGAAAAGGCGCATAAACTATTTGACAGTTTCCCTCAAGTAAATGTGATCTCAAGGAACACCATAATCACAGGTTAAACATAAGATGGATTTGATGACACAACTTAAGAAGCTTTCAAGCAGATGCTATTGGTGGGTGTATAGCCAAAATTCCACCAACTTTTCCAGTGTTTCCCCCCCTTCCTATAATAAAATGGAGTTTTGGAACAGGGTATGCATCCATCTAGACTAACATAGGGTGGATATATATTAGATGTCGAGCTTGGAAATGCTTTGACAGAATTGTACGTAAATTGTAATAGCATTTACAGGGCATGCAAATCTTATTGATAGAATGTATCAAAGATATGTGGTCTCGGGATCGAATGGCTACAGGGTATGCACAAGATGGTTTTTGTTGAAAAGTCATCAGAAATTATCAAACAAACACAATACATAGAATTTAGAATTTTAGACAAGGCACATGAATTGTAATTGACAAAATAATTCCATAGATGCATACAATAAAGAGGAAGAATTTGAAACAGGAAATTAAAAAAAAAAAACATTCACAAATCCATCGCCTTCATTTACCAAACAACAATAGAAATGTTTTAAATAAAATAAAATGCCCAAATTCCTCCCCTCTTTCTCAGTGTTGAAAACAGGCAATGAGAGATACTATGATAGTAGCTGTAAGTTTTGAAATGCCTTAACAATCATGAGAGGTACACTATTTCTTACCTTTGCATTTGATTGTTTCTCGAGAACCTCGTGAAAATTTCCTAGTCTATTCTTTATCAGTTTCCCCAGCTTAATTCTCCACACTCGCATATCTTTTCTCCCATCTCCCCAACTTTTTTTAATTTTCATTTAAGAAATCCTCTTTTGATTTTCGAGAACATAAAAAAAGTATAGGTGTTAAATTTCAAAATGCATGCACTTACACCCTTCATTTCCTCTTTTCGTCCCTTTCCACCTGTAGGAAAGTCTTTATACTTTTATTTAATTTATAAATCTAACTATTTCCATTTTTATGTGATTAAAAACTATGGCTAATAGTTTTAACACTTTTAATATGATTTTACCATTTATTAATATTTTATACCTTAAACATTAAATCACACTATTTAAATTTGATAAATCTTAATTGTTATCATAATGACTTTTATCAACGTAATTTATTTAATTACATTTTCCAAAATTTATTGTTATCAAATTAAAATATCCATTTCAAATATTCAATTTGATATTTTATTCAATATCTAATTATCCATGATATCTAAATTTTAAAAATAAACACCATTAATAAGTGGAATAATAATCGACTATATTAAATTTAAAATAAACATTATTTATAAATACATTAATATTCTATTACATTTTATTTAAATATGATCATTTAATTATAATAATAACAACTGAATCATTATAAATTAACTAATTAATTGAATAATTAAATATCGACATTCTTTTTAATAATTTAATTTAATAATTATCTAATCAACAACGTTCACTTAATAATTGATAATTTATTTAAGTCACATAATACTTGTGAACTTCAAACACTAACACATTACTTGAATGATATTTAAAACTCAACACACCGAGAACAAGTATACCATTAAATTAAAACAATGTCAAACAAGAAAGTCAACATGACCTCACAAGTCAGAAATAAAAACCTTACTCACCTGCCACGAAGGGCCAAAAGCAGAGGGGCGGTATAGTTCAAATTATTTAGCTGACTAGTTGGCATGTGGATTTATTTTATTTGACTAAATGTGCATTATGATAAGATGTTGCTTTGTGTAGTTAGGTGCATTCTCATAATGTTAATAATATACTACATGTAAAAGGGTAGTTAGAAAAGACTAAGGAAAAGTATGTAGGTAGTTTATAAATGAATTATTGTCTATCTTTTGTGATTGCTATAATGTATTTTGGAAGTAAATTTATGTGATTAAGTTTTTCATTACATGATGTAAGATTTTTTTATTGGAAAGGGATACTTTTGTGGAATAAATAAGATGCTAGTACATAGAACTAGGTTTCTATTTTGAGAAATTATGATGACTATATTGGTATATGAACATACATTATCTTGTTTGCTATGTGTAGCTGAAACCTATGATGTAATTGTTGGAAACACTAGGGAAAACAACTAAGAGTTGTAGGGGTGAATCAGTTCTCACAAAAATTACACTTATTAAGCTTATTCTCATATTTGATAAAAAAATATGAAAGCTTAAACCATCACCACTTCAAAAACACTCATAACACCAAGAATTTTTGTGTGGAAACTCTATTAGGGGAAAGACCACGGTGGAGGTTAATCCACAAGATTATACCCTATTAAAAGTATAAAAGTAATATAAATGAGGAATACACATGCATTCAGAAACACTACCTAGAGCTCAATGCTCAAATACAAAAGGCTTAATGCCCAAAAGAAGACTCACTTTCTTACAGTCACATTCAGATTACATCAGAAAGATTTTGAACTGAGAAAATAGCATCTTCTAATGCTTGATTACAATTCCAATTAAGCACATAAAATATTCTTCAGATTTTACTTCTGCCTTCGAAAGATTAGAGCATTATTTGCACACAACATAGAGCATACATCGCACACCATGCCCTCAAATGGTATAAACAATCGATTATATTTATCCACAACCAAGGATAACATCAACTACATGTCAGCCCAACAAAATATGAAATGTGTACAAATTATCAGCCCAAAATAGTAAACAATTTATCAATGTGAACCAAACAATGTCGACAACAACATAGTAAGGACCCAAAACAACATGCCTTGAATACAGAACAACTTCAAAAATTATGCGTCAAAGATCTGCAACATGCTACAATTACCCTGTCGGCCATGATCATGAAAAACATGAACTCATAGAAGAAAATCACCAATCACGATCACAACGATCAATGTGGACCAATAACATAGATAGAGCATGATATAGAAACATCCACAAGCATCATGAATCACCACAGAAGCTTTCACAAAAACTCAAATTACTATAATCACATCATCTCCTTTCAAGAACACCAACTAAAGCAATAAAACAAGCTTCACAACACAGATACTCATAACTCAATCAAATCTTCATGCAAACCTTTGAAACTTCATGTGAATAAATGTAAGACCCCGCCTCGTAGGTACTTGATACTACCCTAATTTTTTATATGCTTTTCTTGAATCAATGCTTAGATACAATGCAGATGATAAATAAGGTGATCTCTAAGAAATATTCTTACATTTCATTTTGACATTACGTTGAAGGTGGAATGCACTTGTATACTATAGAATACAAATTAAAATTTTAAATGGATTATTTTGTAGTTAAGGCTTAGAATATCGATTTAACAGATTTATGTGATATACAATTGTTACTTATGATCATGTTGGTAATGTGTAGGAATGTAATGATGTTAGAATGAGGAGGGGGAACCATCGAGAGAAAATCAAAAGACTTCTTTTTGAGGATATAAAATTGACCCAATTTGGGGCCTAGAAATAGGTAGAGTTAATGTATTGGAAGACTAAGGTTGTGAGGGTTGTATAGAATGGCTAATTTATTTTTGGGGTTGTGAGGGTATTTATTTATGTTTCATGTGATATGTAAGTTGGGGTTAAGGTTAAAAACCATTATCCAAGTTTGAATTTCGGATGGGTCCTTAAATGAGCCTTTAAATAGGGTTGTTGGTTTATTTCTTGGGTTGGGATGCATAAATAAACCCCCTAGGGTCTATAGCATAGTGGTAGGGGTCAATTGGGCATACAATAGTTCCCCTACAACATGATTTGACCCCTGAAAATCTCTCATAATGGAGAGTGACGAATTTTGAGGAAAAAGATGGGGTGGAAAGATTGGGTAGTTGTCCAAATGCATGTTCTCATTAATGGGGATATGACCTTTATTCATGGGGATAGGTACACTCCACACCTTCCCATCCAAGAGTTACAACTTGTGAGACTTCTATATATTTGGAGTGTAAGAAGCAGTGGGGTGTTACCCACTTCTCCTTCTGGATAAATTTAGTGAATATCGAAAGAAGAAGGAGAAGATGAGAGGAGGAGTCCTGTTGGGGAGATAGCGATCAAGATGGCTTGGTTGGAGAAGAATGAAGGATAAAGGATTTAAAGACCAACACCTAAATCAAGAGATAAGTTTTCCCTACTTCCATTTCCCATGTGTTCATTTGTGGTAAGAAAGTGGCATGTTGTAAGTATCACGATTAAAAGTAGAGAGTAGACAACCTAAATGCATGAGATTTGCACTATGTTATTCTGATTCTTTTGTATGAACTAGAAAAGACTCCATTCATCATCTTGGAGCTAAAAGACTTCCTTGCTCGGGGGTATGGCTATAGCCCATGAGGCTCCATGATGCCATTATGGTAGGGTGGAGAGAAGGCCCTATATAAAAGAAAAAAAAATCAATATTCATTTGCATGGAAAAATATTTACCTCTTTAATTTTAGTTGTAACCTTGTAAGTTAAGTATGGGTTTCATATTTGTCACTGTATTATACAATATATTGCAAAATAATATGTATAGGGGCATGGTAGATCTTCTGGTTATGTATTGTTACTAAATATTTAATTCCCAATAATCTTGTTGAAGGTTTCACAAACTCTTCTGTTGTATACAAAACATCATTTCCACTTAACAATAAATGAAGAAAGTTAGAAAGTATATTCATTTGAAGGCTTCCTGCATCTTAGTGTTTTTGACGCAGGTTAAATTAATAAAAAGGAGTTGTGTGTGCTTTGATTGTTTCCTTGATTATGCTTACATTTATGCTAGGGTTCAACTTACTATTGCAGTGATATGATAAGGTTATGTAAAGTAGTCTTTACATGTTTTGAAATCTCTTGTTGAGGATTTCATTATAAATAGGTGTTATAAGTTCTTCGGCGCAGAAATTTATTTACGAGATCATATATACAATGCATAACATAAATAGTAGCATGAAAAAAGCGTGACTCCCATATGACTATATGGTTGTTTGGTGTAAGTGTTTGTAATGAGTTATCAGGTCGTGACCCATTAAGAAATGAATAGAAATTTAAAACAAAACAATAAAAACAAAAGAAAACATGATATTGATACAACACTTAACCTGTTCCCCCTCTGTGGATTTATGGAAACCGATCCTTTCATATCAACACTTTTGTACATACAACACCATGTATATGCTTAAACATGCAGTTTCTAGTTCAAGATTGTCGTGCCAATAAATCTATCAAAGGTACCCCTCAATCTGTAGTGAAGGTGAAGTTTACTGCCTTACTCAAACTACTCACGTTAAATCTCTCCCTACAACGATAGGATTTACATCTGACAATAGCTAACTTTCACCTCAAGTACTACTGCAATAGAAGAGTATTTCTAAAATGAAAACCTTCAATGTTCTGAACTGCTTGGTCTGTGTAGTTTGTAACCTCCTCTACAAAATGGTGATGTTATCTTGAATCTCACATCTTGTCATAGACCATAGGCCATACCGTGGTAAGTAGTTTACCTCAAGATTTCACGCACCTAGGAGCATAGACTCGCAACAGCTGCAGGAATCATTATTACAAAAGTCACTTCATGTAATAGCAATATAATCTAAAGAGTAGATAGGAAACTTATGGATGATTGGTTGATGGTTTGTACTTGCTGCACCTTGACTATTGTTGCTTTCTCCACTTAAATTACTTCTAACCATTTAATCCACCACCAGCAGTGAGGTTGGTTGCCCTTCGTAGTCATGATTTGTCATCGCTTGGAAACTACAACCTTCTGGGAAGTCTTCCATGCAAAAATAAATAAATAAACAGTGATAAGTACTTTGCTTGCATAGTCTTAAATGGCAACCAATTTGGAGTTACATTGGATGCCAAAGGGTGGATAGTATTGATTTGAAATCTACAACAACAGTAGTTATTGTGGTTGCAATAAAGTTAATATAGATATGAGGGTTCATTTTTTAATGTAGCTTTGAAGTGGCTATGAAATCAACAGATGAAGTGAAAATTTTAATTGGGATGACTTCACTATTAATTCTTAAATTCCATCGCTACACATTTCACCTTAAAGCATCAAGGGGAAATATGGCACTGCATTAAACATTGTGAATAGAAGTGAGTAAACTTTCATTATCTTTGAATTGTGTGCTGAAAGAGTAAAGGCTATAAACATGGCATCTTTTTTGGTCACACATTAATAAGGCCTACGGCTCTAGCATCTAAATACAATAATTGTATTGCTTCATTGTATCTATTACTTCAACAAATTAAATGATATGTCATTCTTTTTTTTTTGTTAAATATTATAATCTAAAGGGATATATAGTATGTTAATAATATGGTTGTTGTAGCGTACAACTCTCTTCTGCTGCTCTATGTTGTAATTATTTGTAGCTTGCAGCTCTCTTGTCATGGAACTTATTGTTTTCTTCAGCTGTTACTGTTCGTCTTCTCAGTTGTTGCAAGCTTTTTTGCAGTTTTACACTACAATATATTTGTAATCTACATTATCAATCTAAAAAAAAATGAGTGTATTCTAAATGGGGGTGTCTCATTGTATCCTATTGAAAATATTTCTTACCCAATTAAATCACCGTAATTCAATGTTTTACCCTTTAAATAATGTTCCATAATTTTACATATAGAGAACCCTCTAGATGCATGATTAAATCGTAGGGTTGAACAAAAGATAGATCTCCAATTTCCATTCTTATCTAGATTCTCATTCTTATTTTAAAAAAATATATAGAGAAATACCAATAATATTAAAATGGATGTTACAACAGTTTTAAATAATATGGAAACTTTTATTTCTATTAAAGACTAAATGTTTTCCTTAGTATAACTTTAATTATATCTAGATTTGTACCCATTTGTGGGAGTGTATTATATTTACCATGAATTAAGGCTTTGTGGAGTGAAACTTAAAGGCAGTATTTATGGTGATGCAGAGTAAACATTTTGCATGCGTCGAATAGCTGTAGTGGTGCTTTATAACATGATTATTATTTTTTTAAATGAAAAATGCCTCTCAATGATTGGAAAAAAAACCAAAGTTTATAAAAATAATCGAATCTAGCAAATAAATTTAATGTAGCGGGAGTCCTCATTTAGGGCCCACGTATACTTCCTCATGAAGTCCATTTTTTTCTACATAAAATAGTCTCCTTAATATTCATTTAATAAAGAAACTACTTTTCCTTGGTGTGGGGAAAAGTTTTAATTTAAGTAAAAAAATAAATAAATGAGGTTTTTACTAACATTATTATTTAAAAAAAAAGACATTCTTTTGTTATTTTAAATGGGAGTTTTATCTTTTACTTTAATGAAAATAAATGAAATAAATATAAATAAATGTATTTCTTAATAGAAATATTTTTACATATAATAAAGGTGAATAATCAAATAAATAAAATAATAATAAATATAACACACAAATATATATATATATAGTGATCTTATTATTATGGGTAATATTAATCAGAATAGTAAATATTAAATGGTGTAACAAATAAAGTCAAAAAAAATATTAATGTTAAAAATTATTCTTACAATAAACTTATTAATGACATTATGGTGGTAATTAAAGTATTGCAAGCAACCACGAGTTGGCAATAGTAGGGTATATATGTTATTGCAAAAGGAAAAAAAACAAATTGTTAAGTTGTGAGTAATACTATTATTGTCTGAACTAGGATTAAATTGATATATTATAATGGGTGAGCTAATCTTGTAACAATATTATTATGGTATAAAAATAAATGTACCTTCGATGACCGACTATTATTCAAGAAATGATGAGCACACATCATCATTTTCAAAGGCTATATTATATGTGTAGTAAGTCTCAAATCGTATATTCAAAATAAATAAACCTTACTCATGTTATGATATAAGTGAAGTAAATAGGATGGGATCTATACATGCATTTCTTGTAACAATAAAACTCATATTTATATTGGGATACACTAATTTTTCTCAAGGAAAATCATGGATGTTATATTCCTTTATTTGTATGGTCTACACTCCATACCTTTGAGTGCTGAGAGAATGGCTCATGTTGAACATGGTGATTTCTCCATGTTTTTCAAAAAAATTGTTGGGTGTGTTTTTTCCCTACAGGCCAAAATTATGGGCATGACACATGCGTAGCATTATGTCCTTATTTATGTTAGCTCCCAAGCATACCATAATGGGATGATCAGTGGGACATCGTTAAACAATAACATTGTATCAAGTCTAAGTGTAACTTGTGAATAAAGATAGAAGTGACCTCCCTCAGGGTGTACTCCACATCAAGGATACAATTCTTCTCAACCATTCAGAGAGATAACTAGCTTAATACTTGTTAAAAAAAAAAATTGTTGCATTTTCTAGTGGAAATTTTTGGGCATGACGCTTGGTATCAGAGCCCAGCTTGCAACACTAGGTACTCTGGGAATAAGATGGGTCTTAGCTAATGTGTATGTGGTCGTAAAACGAATCTCATTGCAACAATTGAGTTTGAAAATGTCTACAACCTAATAAATTTTGAGGGCCTATCTTGCGTGGAAACATTGGGATCTACTTTCAATTAACCATCTTTATTAAAATCTATAAAGGCATGTGTTGGCCAAACTTTAACTATTTTAAGTATTAATTAATGATAAGTAACTCGAAAGAACTTAAGCTTCCAAAAGTATAACCCTCATGAATATTATGATTATGCAAATGATGTGCATGTAAAAAAAAGAACATGTTAGTCCATCTAATAAGTGTTATCAAACCTATCACCTCTTCTTGAACTTTAAGAG
>VDFB02321521.1:12215-30644 GCA_007258455.2 Sequoia sempervirens
CCCAGGTTGCAACACTGGGTACTCTGGGAATAAGATGGGTCTTAGCTAATGTGTATGTGATCATAAAATGAATCTTATTGCAACAATTGAGTTCCAAAATGTCTACAACCTAATAAATTTTGAGGGCCTATCTTGCGTCGAAACATTGGGATCTACTTTCAATTAACCATCTTTATTAAAATCTATAAAGGCATGTGTTGGCCAAACTTTAACTATTTTAAGTATTAATTAATGATAAGTAACTCGAAAGAACTTACACTTCCAAAAGTATAGCCCTCAAGAATATTATGATTAGGCAAATGATGTGCATGAAAAAAAAAAATTTAAAAAAAATAAAAAAATAAAAAATAAAAAAAAATTAGTCCATCTAATAAGTGCTATTGAGCCTATCACCTCTCGAACTTTAAGAGGGTAGATGAGTGTTGATTAAATATAGTTATTAGGGATTTTAATGAGTTAGTGAAATAATATAAATCACCTTTATATTTGTGATTAAAGGAACCTAATTTATGCCACTTGAAAATACATTAGTGATGTTGAAAGAGAAGCTAAATTATTGTGCATAGTAAAGTATAACCTTGAATAATTAAACAAATTATTGTTTCAATTGTATATTTTAAAGTTTAGAAAAGAAATCATTTCGTTCAAGCTTAGAAATGCAAGGGAGTGCTTAGAGACTATTTATTGATCCCTCCTAGTGAACCTTAGGCAAGGGTTAAATAAAAAATCATAGTTAAGCATAATGGAAAAAAGATGAAGAGGGGGTTAATGTTTAAATTAGAGGCAACATGATTAAGAATATTATCTTAGATTGAGAAGGTTGTACTAGAATTTTCTAAATGTTCTCGAGTAACCTTAAGATGAAGGATTGATTTACACATAAATATTCCTAGCATGTTTCAAAACCTAGTTGTAGAATAATTTTTTCGTAAGCATCATTTATTAATAAACTATATGTTCAACAAAGAGTACCACACTAGAAATCTCATAACTCTTGTCATATATACATTTCAAACACATCTAGTATTAATTAGAGAATTGATAAAGAGGAAATTAAGGATGTACAACTTGGAAGTGCATAATCCTTGGTTCTACATGATGATATCTAAGAGCAATTTAAGGATGTGTTAGAATCGATCTTGCCCCCATACCTCAAACATCAATAACACATAAGCCTCTTAAAACTCATTTAAATTATGATTCAACATAAGAAAGAGTCCCGCTATTGAATGTTTGAGATTCTAAGGTGAGTCAACTAATGGTTGGTAGATAAGATTGCATGAATAAGAATGTAAGCTAATGTTTGAAAATTTAAGCTTCATAGTAAACCCTATTTAGAAAAAGGATTAAAACTAGATGCTACATAGAATTGAAGGGTGAAACTAAAAAGTTAATTAAGCACTTTTACAAGTAAACTATGACCTAGTAAACTTAGTGCAACTATAACAACTACCAAACTCTTATGTCCTATTGTTTAAAGATTAAATAGTAAATGAAGCAACATGATTTCTATGATTCAAGTCAAAGGTGAAGGCATAGAAGAATACAATTGAAATAACATTGTTAAGGACTATAAAATATGATGTTTAAGTCACCCCCCTTATAATAATTAAACATAAGAAGAATTGTGAAGAGATCCTTTCAAAATGAGAATTTGGAGTAAAAACATTATCTAGAACTCATGCTATTACTACTCTCTTACAAATGAGTTAAGAACTAAAGACTTGTTGCTAACCAAATAAGAAAGGATGCATGTCATATATAGGAAGTAATAGCACACTCAATTACACATTGACCTTGAAGGTTGTGTGCATGTCATAAGGATTGAATAATCATTTGTATGAAATTATAAATTGAGTAATGAATTATGTGTGTCTCATGGTGTGTTATGTGATGGGAAAGTTAAAATATAGATAAGATGCACTAAAGTAGACTTGTAAAACTTCCAACTAATGTTGTGTATTCTATACCATTGACTATATTTACTCTTTAAGGGAAGAACATTTACACCCAAATGTAAAGAAGGAAACTTCAAAGTAGGCAAAACTTTTAATACTTTTACTCATTATGCATTGTATGAGATTAGATGAAGCTATGATTGTAAAAATGATGATTATGACAATACGATTGAATGGTTCAACCTTAGATAGCCAAAATTTAAGATTTATAAAAAGATATTAAT
Source organism: Sequoia sempervirens (assembly GCA_007258455.2). Lineage (NCBI taxonomy): Eukaryota > Viridiplantae > Streptophyta > Pinopsida > Cupressales > Cupressaceae > Sequoia > Sequoia sempervirens. The sequence continues at coordinate 14,398 of VDFB02321521.1, forward strand.
AAGTTGTGAGAACTACTATTCCATGATTTGTCATGTGTTTTATGCATTTAGTTTTTTTTTTGGTCTCATATTGTGATGTTTCAAATGAAAAAGGTTAATTATCTTCCTTATTAAGTAGGAAACTTTCTTTAACATGTGTGGAAAACATAGTGGTATTACATAACAAAAATAGTTGAATAAAGAGAAAGAATGGTATGGATAACTACAGAAAACTAATCTTGATTTTAAAGTGATGCCAAACACTAACTTAGCAAGATGAAAAGTGTGGTGAACCAAGTATTGTTGAGTTCTAAGAAGATGGAGTAATATATCTAAGCTTTCACTGCACACCGCCTAGTGATTTCTTTATTTAGTTTTTTTTTTGGTCTCATATTGTGATGTTTCAAATGAAAAAGGTTAATTATCTTCCTTATTAAGTAGGAAACTTTCTTTAACATGTGTGGAAAACATAGTGGTATTACATAACAAAAATAGTTGAATAAAGAGAAAGAATGGTATGGATAACTACAGAAAACTAATCTTGATTTTAAAGTGATGCCAAACACTAACTTAGCAAGATGAAAAGTGTGGTGAACCAAGTATTGTTGAGTTCTAAGAAGATGGAGTAATATATCTAAGCTACTGGTGCACAACGTCCAGTGATTTATTTTACCTATGCAAAGTGAGTGGATATCTTCAAAATTTAAAAGCAAAGTGAATATTGTTTTAAGAAAATATCTAGAATGTATTTAAGTGTATTATTTTGTTCTATAATATGGTGAATTTTGTAAAAGTGTATTGTGTTATGACTTGTGAAGTGGAAAACTAGTAAATGTGATGTGCCCCAACTATGAGATACAAGGTATCCAACTTGGGATAAGGGTGAGGGGATGTCATGTACGATCCCCTATGTGTACCCTTTGTGATGGCCTCTATGTAAGCTAGCTAGTTGTGAGTTCAAATGAATGTGTTAAGTATATAAGTGTGTCTATTAAATAAAATGTGATGTATTCCTTTGTGTTAATTTTATTTGTATGTTAAATGTGTACCCCTAGTATTTGGTTCCCACCCTTATGGGAGTGTGATGCTAGCTAGTGTAAATAGGGGTTGAGAGGCACATGTTCTCCCATGATTAGGAAATTTTGAGCTCGGAGCGTTGTCCCTAATCCTAATAAAATGATCTATGTTGAGTTGTTGTAATCCTCCCATGGATGTTGATCATGGTCTACTCCCCCACATATGAGAGCCACAGCTGTTGGTTCATAGTGCAAACCTATTCCTTGATGTTTATAACCCATGGGTAAAGGATGGAATTACATGGACCACCAATGATTCATATTTATGTGGTCAGGGACCACCAGTGACTCAAATTCATGTGGTCAGGGATCACTAGTGATGCATATATATGTGGTCAAGGACCACCAATTATTCATATTTATGTGGTCAGGGACCACCAGATTATTGCATGCTATTATACTTATGTGGTTAGAGAACCACCATTCCTCTCCTCCCCTTAGGTGGCTTATCAAGTCACGTGGTGCTCATAATGTGCAGTTTTTATTGTTGGAATATGAATTATTGGTAATTCTTGATTGATGTTTTATTTTATTATGTGCCAGCAATGTGGACTTTTCTATTATTGTATTAGGCTATTTAGCCACTTGAAGGTTGTTATAGTCAGAATTTCCTCAAGGAATTATTTAATTTCATTTTTGAATTAAGATTGGAATGTTGAAATGTAGCTACAATTGATCTTTATTTGGTTTTTCTCTTGATTTTATAATTTTATGTTTTATTGAAACATTGGTTTATGATCGTATGATTTCTCGACTTGAGGCTTTCTTAATGTTTTCTAACTACTGGTAAGCATGGTGTAATGTGACATATGTAAACTGCCATATCCCGGGGGATTCCCTGGCAGGTCGTATTGGGGAGTAGATGCGCTAGGGAATTATTTTTGAAAGGGGTTTTGAATGGGACTGGTATGGGACGATCATTAATCCATTCTTCCCCTCATTCTATGATTATTCTTATCTGTATGGAGGAGTCCTTAGAGAAGGGCCTCAAGTGGTATCCAAGAACATCCATCCTTGTAAACCCCATTGAGCCTTGTGATGTATGGGTAAATCTCTAAATAAATGACATGTGAAAGTACTTGACTATTATGTGAGAAAGGAAGTGGCAAATAAAATTGAGGCTACGATTCTTGGGACATGAATTGATATTAGAATGAAAGTATTTTTTTTGACATCATGAGTGATTTTTATGAAGCAAAAGAGAACCTTGAAGGGTGTCCAAAGATGTTATTGTGTTTGGATATGTGTTGGTGCAATTGCTAATAAAAATTTTTAACTACATGGATGGCTACTAACATTTGTTATCTGATGGCTATCTTGGATAAATGTTCTATGGTGGAAAATTAATTTATGAGCATTTAGATGTTTGATTCATGAAAGGGAACTATTTAATATGCGTTTAATGGTTGAATTCTATGATTTCTTCATCAAGAAAGTAAAGTGATTCGTATTCTAATAGATTTATGTGCATTGCTATATTGATATTTATTTTCTTGACCTTAATGACTTCCAAGAGGAAGTTTAAGCTAAGGGAAGGGGGATGTAAGACCCTGCCTTGTAGGTACTTGATACCACCCTAATTTTTTATATGCTTTTCTTCAATCAATGCTTAGATACAATGAAAATGATAAATAAGGTGATCTCTAGGAAGTATTCTTACATTTCATTTTGACATTACGTTGAAGGTGGAATGCACTTGTATACTATAGAATACAAATTAAAATTTTAAATGGATTATTTTGTAGTTAAGGCTTAGAATATTGATTTAATAGATTTATGTGATATATAATTGTTACTTATGATCATGTTGGTAATGTGCAGGAAGGTAATGATGTTAACTTGAGGAGGGAGAACCATTGAGAGAAAATCAAAAGACTTCTTTTTGAGGATATAAAATTGACCCAATTTGGGGCCTAGAAATAGGTAGAGTTAATGTATTGGAAGACTAAGGTTGTGAGGGTTGTATAGAAAGGATAATTTATTTTTGGGGTTGTGAGGGTATTTATTTATGTTTCATGTGATGTGTAAGTTGGTGTTAAGGTTAAAAACCATTATCCAAGTTTGAATTTCGGATGGGTCCTTAAATGGGCGATTAAATAGGGTTGTCGATCTATTTCTTGGGTTGGGATGCATAAATAAACCCCCTAGGGCCTATAGCATAGTGGTAGGGGTTAAGTGGGCATACAATAGTGCCCCTACAACATGATTTGACCCCTGAAAATCTCTCATAATGGAGAGTGACGAATTTTGAGGAAAAAGATGGGGTGGAAAGATTGGGTAGTTGTCCAAATGCCTGTTCTCATTAATGGGGATATGGCCTTCATTGATGGGGAGAGGTACACTCCACAGCTTCCCATCCAAGAGTTGCAACTTGTGAGACTTCTATATATTTGGAGTGTAAGAAGGAGTGGGGTGTTACCCAGTTCTCCTTTTAGAGAAATTTAGTGAAGATGGTAGGAAGAAGGAGAAGATGAGAGGAGGAGTCATGTTGGGGAGATAGCGATCAAGATGGCTTGGTTGGAGAGGAATGAAGGATAAAGGAGTTAAATACCAACACCTAAATCAAGAGATAATTTTTCCCTACTTCCATTTCCCCTTTGTTCATTTTTGGTAAGAAAGTGGCATGTTGTAAGGATCATGATTAAAAGTAGAGAGTAGAGAACCTAAATGCATGAGATTTGACACTATGTTATTCTGATTCCTTTGTATGAACTAGAAAAGACTCCATTCATCATCTTGGAGCTAAAAGACTTCCTTGCTCAGGGGTATGGATAGAGCCTATGAGGCTCCATCACGCCATTATAGTAGGTTGGAGAGCAAGCCCTATATAAAAGGAAAAAAAAACAAATCAATATTCATTGGCATGGAAAAATATTTACCTCTTTAATTTTAGTTGTAACCTTGTAAGTTAAGTATGGGTTTCATATTTGTCACTGTATTATACATTATATTGCAAAAGAGTGTGTATAGGTGCATGGTAGATGTTCTGGTTATGCATTGTTACTGAATATTTAATTCCCAATAATCTTGTTGAAGGATTCATAGACTGTTCTGTTGTATAGAAAACATCATTTCCACTTAACAATAAATGAAGAAAGTTAGAAAGTATATTCATTTGAAGGCTTCCTGCATCTTAGTTTTTTTTTACGTGGGTTAAATTAATAAAAAAGAGTTGTGTGTGTTTTGATTCTTTCTTTGATTATGCTTACATCTATGCTAGGGTTCAACTTACTATTGTAGTGATATGATAAGGTTAGATGTAAAGTAATCTTTACATGATTTGAAATCTCTTGTTGAGGATTTCATTATAAATAGGTGATATAAGTTCTTCGTTGCAGACATTTATTTATGAGATCATATATACAATGCCTAACCGAAATAGTAGCATGAAAAAAGCATGACTCCCATATGACTAGATGGCCGTTTGGTGTAAATGTTTGTAATGATTTATTGGGCTGCGACCCATTAAGAAACCAATCCAAATTTAAAACAAAAAAATAAAAACAAAAGAAAAAATGATATTGATACAACACTTGACTTGTTCCCCCTCTATGGATTTATGGAAACCGATCCTTTCATATTAGCACTTGTGTACATGCAACACCATGCATATGGTTAAATATGCAGTTTGTAGTTTAAGATTGTCATTCTAATCAATCTATCAAAGGTACCCCTCAATCTGTAGTGAAGGTGAATTTTACTGCCATACTCAAACTACTCACATTAAATCTATCCCTGCAGTGATAGGATTTACATCTGACAATAGCTAACTTTCACCTTAAGGAATACTGCAATAGAAGAGTATTTCTAAAATGAAAACCTTCAATGTTCTAAACTGCTTGGTCTATGTAGTTTGTAACCTCCTCTAGAAAAAGGTGATGTTATCTTGAATCTCACATCTTCTCATAGACCATAGGCCATATCGTGGTAAGTAGTTTACCTCAATATTTCACGCACCTAGGAGCATAGACTCGCAACAGCTGCATGAATCATTATTAAAAAAGTCACTTCATGTAATAGCAATATAATCTAAAGAGTAGATAGGAAACTTATGGATGCTTTGTTGATGGTTTGTACTTGCTACACCTTGACTATTGTTGCTTTCTCCATTTAAATTACTTCTAACCATTTAATCCACCGCCAGCTTGTAGGTGAGGTTTGTTGCCCTTCATAGTCACGATTTGTCATCACTTGGAAGCTGCAACCTTCTAGGAAGTCTTCCATGCAAAAATAAATAAATAAATAGTGATAAGTACTCTACTTGCATAGTCTTAAATGGCAACGAATTTGGAGTTACATTGGACACCAAATGGTGGATAGTATTGATTTGAAATTTGCAGCAACATTTATTGTGGTTGCAATAAGTTTAATATAGATATGAGGGTTCCTTTTTGAATGTAGCTTTGAAGTGGCTACAAAATCAACAGATGAAGTGAAAATTTTAATTGGGATGACTTCACTATTAATTCTTAAATGCCATCACTGCACATTTCACCTTAAAGCATCGAGGGGAAATATGGCACTGCATTAAACATTGTGAATAGAAGTGAGTAAACTTTCATTATCTTTGAATTGTGTGTTGAAAGAGTAAAGGCTAGAAACATGGCATCTTTTTTGGTCACAGATTAATAAGGCCTACAACTCTAGCATCTGAATACAATAATTGTATTGCTTCATTGTATCTATTACTGCAGCAAATTAAATGATATGTCATTCCTTTTTTTGTGTTAAATATTATAATTGAAAGGGTTGCATAGTATGTTAATAATATGGTGGTTGTAGCGTACAACTCTCTTCTGCTGCTCTATGTTGTAATTATTTGTAGCTTGCAGCTCTCTTGTCATTGAACTTATTGTTTTCTTCAGCTGTTACTATTCGTCTTCTTAGTTGTTGCAAGCTTTTTTGCAGTTTTACACTACAATATATTTGTAATATGCATTATCAATATAAAAATAAATGAGTGTATTCTAAATGAGGTTGTCTCATTGTATAATATCTCTTAGCACTTTGTCTCCCTTAGATTTTGTCTCTTTTCTCTTTTACTCTTTCACATTTTTTCACATGACTCTTCTCCCCTTTGGCATCAATGACAAAGATACATATTATCTTTCTCCACACAAGCTCTGAACCATATTTCTCAACATCTAACTACTCCCCTTTAGTAGCAACCACCGCAATATCAATCTGGATCACAAGACATGACTATGAAATGCATGGAATGATGCAAGTCAATGCATCTTAATTCTCATTATGAGAGGTAATCACCCCTAGCTTCCCTCTAAGATACTCAAAAGTATCCTTAGGCAAGGGCTTGGTAGAGATATCTACAATTTGTTCCCTAGTGGGAACATACTCCAATTTGACTTCCTTTTCACTCACCTTCTCTCTCAAAAAGTGAAACTTAATAAATAAATGCTTTATTTTTAAATGCAACACCAGATTCTTAGAAATGTTAATTGCACTTGAATTATCACAGAATATACCAATAGGTTCATCATACACAACTCTGATATCTTTCAACATCTGCTCCATCCATAATACTTGAGTACAATTGTTAGCAACAACAATGTATTCTTCCTTTGCAAGAGATAAAGAAATGGCATTTTTCTTCTTACTTAACCATGAAATCAAATTCTTTCCCAAGAAAAATGCGCCACTAGTGGTACTCTTTCTATAATTCACATCTCTTTCCCAATCAACAATAGTAAAGGCACTTAAAGTAAGATAATATTCTTTAGGATATGATAGGCCAAAATTAACTATCCCCTTCAAGTACCTAAAAATACTCTTCATAGATGTCACATGAGATTCCTTAGGATCAGCTTGAAATATTGCAACAATTCATACGACATTCATGATATTAGGTCTAGTTTGATTCAAATAGAGCAATCCACCAATCATGGATATGTATCTAGTCTGATTTGTTTTAGAAGAATCATCATCTTGTGTTAAATTACATCTAGTCACCATAGGTGTACCAACTGCCTTTGAATCTTCCATACCAAACTTCTTTAGCAATTCTTTCACATACTTGGACTAAGATATAAAGATCCCTCTATCTAGCTGAGTAATTTGCAATCCAAAAAATAATTTCATTTCTCTAATCATATACATCTCAAACTCACTCTGCATCTCATCATCAAACTTCATGCACAAACTATCATCTCATTTAAAAATGATATCATTATCAAAGACTTCAACAATCAAATCTTTATCATGATCAATCTTGAAATAAAAATTACTATTTTTAGTACCTTTATTAAATCCAAGATTCAAAAAATACTTGTCCAATCTAGCATCCCATGCTCTTGGGGCTTGCTTAATTCCATACAATTCTTTCTTCAACCAAAAAACCATATCTCCCTGATTAGTCAATTGAAATCCATCAGGTTGCTCAATATACACTTCTTTGTCTAGTTCACCATTTATAAATGTTGACTTGACATCCATCTAATAAAACTTGAAGTATTTGTAAGTAGCATAAACAAGAGATAGTCTCATAGCTTCAATCCTAGCAACAAGAGAAAAATTTTCTTCAGATTCAATTCCTTCCATCTGAGAATATCCTTTACACACAAGTCTTGCTTTGTTTCTAACAACTTCACCTTGCTCTTTCAATTTGTTTTGAAAGACACATTTAGTTCCAATTACTTTTTTGTCCTTAGGTCTAGGAACAAGAATACATTTATCATTCTTCTCAATTTTTAGTAGTTCTTTCATTGCTTCCACCCAATGTTCATCTTTGCATGCTTCATGTTGACAGTATTAGGCTTAGTCTTTGAGATAAAACAGTATTCTTCTACAATTCTTCTCCTAGTTTGAACACCTTTGTTCTTATCACCTATAATCTAATATTTTGAATGATTTAGTCTTACATACCTTGGAGTTCTAGTGTATTCTTGAACTTTAGGCTCTTGTGATCTCACCTTTTCACTTTCACTATTTTCTTCCTCTTGATTTTCTTGATTCACCAAAATGGTTTGAACTTGATTTAGAGTCTGAACTTTCTTTCCTTTATTTGAACTGTCATTCTAACCATTTGAATCATATTCATGGGTTCTATATGGTCTAACTGTGTCTTCATCAACCTTGACATTAACACTTTCAATTACTTTCCTCAATCTCTTATTGTAGCACCGATAGTCTTTACTTTTAGTAGAATAACCAAGAAAGATTCCTTCATCACTTCTAGCATCAAACTTTCCTATATCTTCATCTCTTTTGATATAGCATTTACTCCCAAATATTTTGAAGTATCTAATAGTAGGCTAATGAAAAAACCATAGCTCATAAGGATTCTTACTAGCATCACCTTTGACATGTACCCAATTGAGAGTGTAAACGACAGTACTCATAGCTTCTCTCTAGTAGATATGTGGAACATTTCCTTCTAGCATCATGGTCGTAGCAGCTTCTTGAATTGTCATATTCTTCCTTTCCACAACTCCATTTTGCTGAGGGGTCTGTGGGGCACATAACTATCTCTTTATCCCATGCTCTTCAGAAAAATAATTAAACTCACCAGAAGTGAATTCACCACCTCTATCTAATCACATACATTTAATCTTTAGACCTGTCTCTATCTCAACCATAGCCTTAAAGATCTTTAATTTCTCTAGAGCTTTATATTTTTCCCTTAAGAAAGTAACCCACATCAATCTAGAATAATCATCAATAAGTAACATGAAATACCTATCTCCTTGTAAACTTTTGACTCTAGAAGGACCACACAAGTTAGTATGCACAAGCTCCAACACTTCATTTGAACAATGTTGTTTTCTCTAGAATGAAATTCTAGTTTGCTTCCCTAACTGACATTCCTTGCATATAGTATTAGTAGGTTTCATCAACTTACGAAGATCTCTCACTATCTAAGTAGCATTTATCTTGATAATATTGTCAAATTTTACATGACACATTCTCCTATGCCACAACCAACTTTCATCAACTTGAGCAATTGGACAACTTTTACTAGTAGCACTTAAGTGAAAGATATTACCTTTTGTTTTTGTACCAGATGCAATCGCATTTTTGAAAATCCCCAATATTATACACTTTCCATCCTTGAATTGAATATTGTATCCCTTTCCAACCATCTATCCAACACAAAAGAGATTATGCTTCAAACCTTCCACATATAGAACATCATCAGTATTATGCTTACCATCAAGAGAAATGGATCCTCTTTTATGGATTACACCAAATTTTTCATCACCAAATCTTACAACACCACCATCATAATTTTCCAAGCTCACAAATTTACTTTTATCACCTGTCATGTGATGAGAGCATCCACTGTCAATCACCCATCCATCTTTTTCTTCAATTCTGGTAGCTATAGATTTCTCCACATTTATGCAACTAGTAGATTCAATAGGTACTAGATCATTTTCCTTGATAGCAATAATACCCATTCATATCCTCACTTAAATTCCCTTTATCAGATTCATCATCTATCACACCATTAGCAACATAATAACACTTTCTAGGTTTGTTAGGTCTTGGCTTAGGAACTCTTTCTAGACACCTTGAGGAAAAATGACATATCTTATTGCAAGAAAAACATTTAAGAGGAAATTTCCCTTTGTACTTACCTTCTCCTCTGGCTACCGTCTTGAAAATAAGTGCTTCAAGCTCATCTAGTTTTCTCTCTTCTTCTTCAATCTCTCTCATTTCCTACTCATACTTGGACATTTTTCTAGAAGAAGTTTCTCCCAGATCATATCTTTGCTTATCTTTTCTAAAGATAGTAGCTTTGAATGCAGATTCTTTCTTAGGAAGAGATTCACCAAACTAGCTTAACTCAAAATCAGCAAGCTTACCGATTAGCATGTCTCTGGTTACATTTGTCATAGTTCATATCTCCTCAATAGTAGCAGCTTTGTGTTTGTATGTAGTAGGCAAGGATTTGAGCACTTTAGCAACAATATTTGATTCTTCCAATGTTCCACCAGCAGATGTGATACTACACACAAGTTCATTCACTCTTTACATAAAAGAAGTGATGTTCTCATCTTCACCCATTCTCAACATTTCATATTTCCCTTTTAGGCATTATAGCTTAGCAATCTTCACATGGGTATCACCTTCATCCAAAGTTTCCAACTTTTTCTAGATCTCATAAGCAATCTTCAACTCCATTACATTCGTCATCTCAGAATCAATCAAAGCACTCAACAATGCTTCCTTAGCCATGATATTGTACTTAGCTTCCTTAATCTACCTACAGTAGAAGGACCATTCTACGGGATGATATACCTATTCTTTGTAATTTTCTAATAAGGTTCACCAATGCATCTCAGATGACACTCCATTCAAGTCTTCCACAAAGAATAATTAGTTCCATTAAATCTTGAACTATCCTTCTTATATGTCACCATCTGGGATCACCTCAAGCTATTAAACTTTTTTAGAGGAACTTTCTCTAATACCAATTGTTGGAAACAAAAGGGTAGACAACTGAGGGGGGGGTGAATCAATTGTCACAAAAAATTTACTTATTAAACATATTCTCAGATTTGATAAATAAACATGAAATCATAAACCATCACCACATTGAAAACACACATAACACAAATATTTTTTATGTGGAAACCCTGTAAGGGGAAAAACCATTGTGGAGGTTAATCCACAAGATTATACCCTATTAAAAGTATAAAAGTATTATAAATGGGGAATGTGCATGCATTTAGGCACATTTCCTAGAGCTCACTGCTCAAATACAAAAGGCTTACTTCCCAAAAGAAGACTCATTATCTTATAGTCATATTTAGATTACATCTAGAAGATTTTGAACTAAGAAAATAGCATCTTCTATGCTTGATTACAGTTCTGGTTAAGCACATAAACTCTTCTTCACACTTGGGTATGTGCAGGATCATGATGGGCCAAAAAGTGGCAATATGATGGGTATGTGGTTGACGACTATTTTTTACCCAAAATTGATGAAACAAAAATGGTTTTTAAAGGAGATTCTCATCTTTCCACCAATATAAATTATGCTTTTATTTTGAATTTAAGAAGTAATTATTATTCATTTTCTATTCAAATTACGACTAAAGTCTGATTGATAGGCTGATTGAAAAACATTATAGATTTCAAACAATATCACATTTTTGAATCCAAAACATGCATCACATTCTATGCTTCACATACTATAGGATTAAAAAAAAATGAATTTCATGAAGTTTTGGCCAAGTTAAGGTGGTTAGACATATGAGTTTTATATTTTTTAAAATTTGTAATAAAAAACTCATAAGTAATTATTTACTTGAAAAAAATTACAAAAATGTATGCATCACATTGAGGCATGAGTCCTCTACTTATATCTAAAATATTATAAAAAAATATTATCAGTTTATTGTGGTTAGGGTGGTCAGACAGACACCTACTTCTTATTTTTTCCCTAAAATTTAAGTACCAATGCATTGAAATTTCAAATTTTCACCAAATAGATTTTTTTTTTTCAACAAAACTAGTAGTTTAGAAACTACATTCAATTTTTTGTAGATTCTATTTTTACATATTTTTGAAATAATATAGATAACTTATTCAAATTTTTATGTCAAGTTGCCTAACTCTGATTTTTCTGAATTTTTTGCCACTTAAGGGCCTATTTTTTCCATGATGATCCTGCACATACCCACTTTACTTCTTCCATCAAAATATTATAAAATTATTCACACACATCACATAGCATACATTACGCACTATGCCCTCAAATGGTATAAAAAATTGATCATATATATCCACAACCAAGGATAACATCAAATACATGTCGGCCCAAAAAAATATGAAATGTGCACAAATTGTCAGCCCAAAACAATAAATAATTTATCAATGAAAACCAAACAATGTCAGCCACATCATAGTAAGGACCCAAAACAATATGCCTCAAATACAAAACACCTTCAAAAATTATGCCTCGAAGATCCATAACACGCTACAATCACCCTATTGGCCATGATCATGAAAAACATGAACTCACAAAAGAAAATCACCAATCGTGAGCACAACGATCAATGCAGACCAACAACATAGATATAGCACAATCTAGAAACATCCACAAGTATCATGAATCACCACAAAAGCATCCACAAGAACTCAAATTACTAGAATCACATCATATTATTTTAGGAACACCAACTAATGCAACAAAACAACCGTCACAACACAAATACTCATAAATCAATTAAATCTTCATGTGGACCTCAAACTTCATGTGGATAAACTAGATATGCTTGCCATCAAACCCTTTAATCCACAACCTCTTATCATCAATATATTGAGCTAGCCACCATACTAAACTTCACTTCATCATTGACAACCTGCAACTTATTTTATTATGATTTTCTCAATATCCTCGACATATACAACCTTAAAGACATTAATGCCAATAGTGTTGACATCAATGACAACCACATATTTTCAATATCCAATAGTAATGTCTTTCTCTTTTCTTACCATTGTAGAAATAGAAAATATTTATGGATTGAATGTGTTGCATGTTAAATTGTTATGATGGGGTAACATGTGAAGTAATTAAGCTTAGGTATGGGATAGGGATGTTGAGGAGGTATAATCATTGTGTAAATATTTGGTGTTACTTTTACTAGCTTGGAATAAAGTTTGAGAGAATGTGGAATTGTATTTTTGGAAAAAATATGTGAATCCTTTCATCTTGTGAAAATTGGAATTACTTGTGATGAAGTAAGAGTTGTTTGTGTTTAAGGAAGACCTACATGAATTAGTAAGAGTTAAGTAGAGGATCATTATTTTTCTTTTGTGAATATGGAACTTCTGCATAATTTGTTGAACTTTGGATGCATGAATGTTGGTGTGAAAATTTTAATGATTCTTGGATGCATTTAGAAATTCATGGTGCTTATGTAAAATTATTATTGGGTGGAAGAAAAGTTAGTTTGCATATGCATATGTTATGAGGATAGAATTTTATACCAAATGAATAAAAGTCAATGTGAATTTGATAAGTGGGGTTGTTAAGTGATCACGATCATCATGATATTCACATTTAGCATCATGTAATTGTACCCCCCTATAAATGTGAGAAACCATTAATTTTGCATTGGTTGAGTGTTGTGATTACCATGCATTTGCTTTGTGTACCCATGGGATGGTGATACTGTGTACCCTTCCATGGGGAATATGTTGTAAATTATTTGGTGTGGGATTAACCATACTATTATGTGTGCTTGTATGTTTGTTACCTAATTGAGGGCCAACCCATGTGTGGTTGAAATGTATATATAAGAGTAGCCAAAAGATTGTTTTACAGATTCTTTTCTTTTGGTTCTCTAGGCCCTCAATCGATGAAGGGGTAGTAGCAGGCATAAAGTTCCTTGGGTGGGGTGTGAAGTGTGCACATATTGCAGTGCAGAGAGGTCTCATCTGAACCGATCCTAAGGAAAATTTCTCACTACTTCCACTTATGATGGATTAAGATACTTGATCCATATGTGCTAGCCTAATCCCCACAATTTTGAGTACAATAACATTAGTTTGTTAGTATATGCTTGGTCATCTATAGGGACATTGAGTTGAAATTGCCTTGCCACCTATAGGGGTGTTGCACTAGCATTAGGAAGTCAACCTCATCTATATGAGAGGTGAAGCTTGAGTATCCGCATATTGATATACTCATACATGTATTATTTATAGTGTATCTAAACATGTTTCGACATGATGTAATGGATACGATGCATCACCTCCTTGATGTTCTGACATAGTGCTAGTGATGATGTCATGTTGCTAATGGTAGCGAGTTGGGCTTGAGGACATGATACCATGTGCATAGACACATGAAGGTACACTATGAGATTGTGTTATGATAATCTACTTGTGTGATGAGTGTACTGGGGTCTCACACACTTGTAGATGGATACTCATGTTTCCTTTTGAAAATGTTTGGGTTAGTTAGCACATGGGTATGTCCTAGCCATATATACCTCTAGCTATGAAAAGTACATGTGTGTACCTTCTCCATGAGGTATTTCTATGTGGGGTGTGTTTTATGCACGCCTACTTCTGTGAAGCCACAGACACACTACCATGTGGCATACAAATAGTACGTGCCCTCTCTAGATGGAATATGACCATCACACTGAGATGTGATGTGGTATGTGGCCAACCAATTAGTGTTTGCGCCAGTTGGCTAGTCCATGCTATGTGACGATGCAATGCAGGATGTAGCTGAGGAGTACACTCTGAGCCATGTGGATGGCTTGCTCACTCTGTACCACATGAGGGATACTACTATAGCTTGATGTTTCTCCCTCCCTCCTCATTTAGTGGCTAATATCTAGTCACACAGTGTTACACAGTGCAATTTCAAAGATTTATATTTTATTTATGGTATTGATGATTTCTATTGAATGTGAGGACCAACATTTTATTTATGTTTGATTGTGATGGTTTAGCCACACCTTGTGATCTTATTTGCATTTATTCCTCATGGTTACATTTTATTTAGTGTTGAAATTGAATTTTTATTTGATCTTTCTTTATGACTTTGGTGGCTAAACTAGTTCATCCTTATTGTTTTCGATGTCTTCCATGTGTCATATTGAGATTCCTCTCCAAGTACATATTAGGTAGACTTGGTGAGTGTATACATGGAAGCAAACATAGGGAACCTTGAGGATGGGGGAATTTGAGGTTGTATATAGCTAGGACCCACTACCCACCTATGTGTGATGACTATCTCTTGGAGGCTAACCACCTTATACAACAAGAGATAGCTCAATGTGGTCTTGTTTGGATGTTCCAACCATGTTTGTGTGGCCTAAAACCATGAAGCCACTAAGTGTGAAGTATGGATTATGTGAGATGGATATTAGCTCTTGACTCATGGATTACATATCATGGATTAGTAAGATACTTCTCGATGTTCAAATGGACCCTTGTGTGGCCTTGTGATGATGATATGAATTTGTGTGTATGTGAAGAATGTATATTATATCATGAATATAGTAATTATGAAAGGATAAATTGTGTTTCCTTGCTTCTAAAAAGATGAAAAGTCATGATCTTTTGTTGAATATGTTATGATATTTAGTGTTGTAAAATGAATAAGGTGGAATGTCTTGTTTGTAAATGATGGATATTTAATGAAAAATGTGTATAATTATGTTGTGTTTTATGGAATTGTAGCATTTTGATGTATTGATTGCTTAATAGTGTATTGGAAGAGGAATTTTAATTTAAGGGTAAAGAAAATGAAATGGTAATGCATTTGAAATTGAATACATTTATATGTTTCTATTATGAGAAATTCTACTAGTTAGGATTAAAAAGGGTGAAGATTTTTCTTGTCCTAAAAGAAACTGATGGGTGTTAGTCTAATATGGAAGGATTTTGAGTGGTCTATGTACTATGGAATCATTTTTGAAATGCAAGTCTTTATTGTGTTATTATTGAGACATTGAAAACTAAAAGGATAGGTCATGTTTGAAATGGACTATATAAGTATATATCCTTGTGAGATGAATTATTTAAATAGGAAAAACTAGTGTATATTATTTTGATGTACTAATGTGTTATGTTTCCACCCTAGTTTTTGACTTCTAGTAGTAAGTCAAGTTTTAAGCGGGGACGATGTAGTGCCCCTCCATTCTCACTTTATATGTGTAGGAAATTTGGCTTTGGAACTTGGAGATGAAGGTAAAAAATGGGGATATTTAAAGGTATGTGCTAATGATGTTAAGTGATTGATGTTGCATATTATGAATTTATGGACTATGTTGTTAGGTTAGGAGGAAATAGTGGCATCATACCATTGGACATATGAAGGAAATACGGGAATGACATACAACTACGAGAGTTCCTTTCCTTGTGCTTTATATATTATGAATATGTGCTCTAACTCGTATGCTTGAGTGAATAGTGTAGACATCGAAAATATACTGACTAACATCGTGCATCTGATCCTGACTTACTAACATCGCTTCTTCCTAAATCATTCCTCAGTCTAACCATTTAATCAAATTCCCTTATCTGATTAAATTCATCAACATTCACCTCTTAATTAAATAAATCATTTTATCTAATCAATTAAATCTCCTGTTAATTAAATCAATCCATCTGATCTAATTATCCCTATTTAATTAAATAATCAATTTATTTGATTAAATCTCTAAAGTTTGTCCATTAAATGAAATAAATTAAAATCTTATT
>VDFB02321522.1:0-122058 GCA_007258455.2 Sequoia sempervirens
ATGATGATTATTCATATTGGCACATAATCTATGCATAATTGGTTTTATTTTTCACACATGGTGCATTTATCATAACCCCTTTCATAAGTCAATGCCAACTTAAGTTGACATACAACACACACAATAACATATATATTTATTTGCTATCACACATGTTTGGACCACACATGATCCATTATTCATTAATTTTTTTTAATCATTTATGGCACGTGTCATGTGCATCTAGATATTGATATGTCCCTTTATGGTCCCTTATGTGCATTTTCATAATTATATATATCAACATGATTACATAGTGATTATGATCTTACATTGATACATCTTTTGAGATACATCGAGGGCATTATGCCTTCCCTCTTACATCTTATGCCATCATTGCCACATGTTTGTATATGGAGGGTATCCCACTTTCCCCCCTTACACATTTTTCCTACTATTGTTATATCTTGCGTTGGGGGCATCATGCTTTCACTTATTACACATTTTTGGGCCTTATCACATTATGTTGCCCATGTAATACAATATTTCATGTTTGTATTTTACATTATTACACTCATGTCCTAAGTAGCTACTTTACTGTATTGGAGTACATGAGGATTTATGACTTCCTTATCATATCGTGTACTTGCATGACTTGACCACATGTTCTAATTGTCATACTAGGGCTTACCCCACATTATTGGCTACATGCTAGATACTTACATCTTGATTACCATTAGAGACCAATTGCCTTAATTGTACCAATCTATGCTTGTGTTCTTGGTTGCCACATTAAGGGTGTAGACACTGAAATAATTCTTCTTTCATTCATCATTATTTTATTATTTTATTCATCAATAATAGTCACCATTATCTTATTATTATTTATTACCATTCATTATCCTCCATAACCATTTAATTAAAAGTAATTTTTATTATTTAATTAAAGTGAGTTAATATCATCCACTAAATTAATTAATTAAATTTACTCATTTATCCACCCATTATTCATTACTAAATTAATAAACATTAGTTTTTATTTCATATTCTCCAATTGGCTATTTAATAAATAATTAAATATTCAAATTTCATCTCATTCGGTTAACTAATTAATCAAAATTAGTTAATTAATTAATTAATTTAATCCAATCATGTATGAAATCAATTCACTCCCCATGCAATCAGTCCACTCCCTCATGTAATTAGTCAAATATTCTATGCACTTACTTCACTCTTCCATGCACTTAGTTAACTATTTCATGCAAATAATTAACTTCTTTTAACTCACGCATCAAATTTAGTTGAGTAATAATCATTATTTCAATTAAAAACTAATATAATTTTTAACTCCTCCACTTCCCCATACTGACTCCACAATTCATACGACATAAGATCAAATCTTATCCATCCATTCTTCTTTTCAAAATTTATAAATTCAACCTCCTATTCATCATTTCACACCTACTCTTTAATGAAACATTTTTCTATCAAATTTATCATCCAAATAATGCTAATTTTATTCTATAGGAATTAAGTGCATCCACATACATACTTTGAAGCAATATCATAAATGTCTTGAGTTCAATAGAGCTTTTGGTGCATTTCCTCTCATCACTCAATCAAAGGTTTTCTTGAATAGAGTAATTGTGTTTTAAATTCTATTTTTAATACATTTATTTGTTTGCTCCATTTTCCTTAGTTAAAGGGGGCATATGCTACATTAGTAGCTTTTGTAACATTAGTGTTTTTGGTCATTGGGGCCATATCACCATCCTTATTTGTCCATGTTAAAGACACCATCATTATTCCTTGATATCATCTCTACCCATGAGCTTACAAGAATTAATGTTAAATATATTTAGATGCACGATACACAAAGTATTCTTTACAATTACTGCTTTACACACTTATATGCTTACTTCACATCTACTTATTTCATCTCCTTCAATTCTTTGCATCCCATATATGTAACCGATTATAAGGAGGGCATATCCTATCACTAACACACTCGTGTTGAGTCTTATATATAGATACATGTGTTCATAAATATTAATCTTTAGTACATGACATACTTTGCATTTCACATGTGCCTTATAACTTGTCTACTATTAAGAGAGGTAGATCATCCCCACTTTCAAATATAGACATAATTTATCCTACCATATTTTTCTATGCCCTTTATGATTGTTGATAGTTACATTCATATTGTAGTTGATCTTATTTACACTTGTGTTAGAGAAGCTACTCATGAAATATTTTTACTTTATTTTACAAGTTTTAATGCAAAGTACATGATAAAAGACAAACCTACACAATAGCACATAGTAGGGTCCATTACTTTATATCTTTTAATGCCTTAATATTTACTTTACATACATGAATGGTACACATTTTTAGATGCATGATCATTCGAAGATTCACATTCACCTTTTTTTTTTAAACCAATGCCATTTCCCTTTTAATTTTGTATATGTTTTGAGGAGAGTGCCTTAGTACATAGACATATTGACAAAGAGCATACACTTTTGTGCAGAGTTAGGTCCCCTACTTGATACAATCCACTTATTCATCACACATAGTCCTATGCACTTATTTCCTACCTCATCCCTATATTCACACAATGTGCTAATTGTCAAATCAAAGTGACAAATGGCTAAATAGAGATAGGTGCATAGAATAAGTGGAAAGATAGGACAAATGTATCCTAATACACTACAAATGGATAGTGGAAGACTAAGTGTATAAAATAGGTGTATATAAATAAATAAAAAAGTGAGAAGAATGACCCCAATTTCACACAAGATCATATTATTTATCACTTTATACAGACATCAAAATACTCCTTCAAAATAAATTAATGAGATATTCTAGGTATTTTGAAGAATTAAAAATAAAAATAAATATAAAAGAATTAATAAAACTGTAATAAACTATATGCAAAATAGGTAAAATCATCCTAAATAACACTCATACCAGTGCAACGGAGAGGGAGAAAGCGTGCACTGAATTATTTTCCTACTACAGTAGATTTCATTAATAAATTTCCTTACTGGTCTGCTCCCACAATTCATGGCGTTCTCGCAAAACCTAAACTAAATAAAATATTTTGTTTGAAGTTAGGTTTTTTTATTAAATTGGTACTATAATTCAGAACACGATATTAGGAGGTTTTACAAGGGTTTAACCCCCTGTTATATTTCAGCCTGCTGAACACCTAGAACAAGAAATCAAACAAGTGAGTTTATTTGTATGTTAATTTACAAACATGAAGCCGTTCTAACCATATTATTCAATATTATTAAGTAGAAATTAACCTTTACGGTAATTTGTTTTGTTTGCTTTGATTCATGTAAAGCTTATCTGGTATTTGGCAATGTTGATTGTAGAACTTAAATCTTTCGCAGCTCATATATTGTGGCAAGTTTTCTGATTTAAAATTGAACTTTGAAAAATTGATATATATTGTTCAATTTTAGGGTTTAAGAGGAGCGAAAATGGGGAAGCCAGGAAAAAATACGAGGAAATTTGCTAAGAAGCACCTGAAATCGGTAATAGAGAAAAGACGCAAGTATAAACCCTTGAGAGAGGCGCGGAAACGCAAGAAAACAGCTTCGCAGGATTTACAATCAGGTACTTGTGTTTTTTTCAAAAAGAACTTTAGATCTATTTTAATGTTTGCAAATTCAGCTCTGCATTTGTTATTATTATTGTCATGTCTAGGAAGTCTCTCTTTGAAGTTTTTTCTATCTTGTTCACGAGTGCTTTTGGAAACAAATGTAGTCGCTGTGTTGATGTGTTATGATGTTCCTTGGCTCTGCTACCAACGTTTACGATCTCTGTACAATGTATCTGTTACGAATGATAGTAAGATAAAGGTAATGGAAATAACGGTTTCTAATGAAAAACTAATACACTTATATACAAATCTAATTAAAAAATAGCGATATAAAGTTGAAAAATATAATCTCCGAGTCACTTTGGCAGGATGGATCCCCCTAGTTGATGTAGTGTAGGTGTATAGGCTTATTCAACATGTTTTAATCAACTAGAGATGTATCCATTAAAAAAGAATTTATGGTGGAAGTGCCAGTTACTTTAAATGTGTAAGAACTCCCGTGTGGAGGGAGTGGTGTGGCCTTGGAACTGTTTGGTGCTGGAGACTGTTTTGGGTCTAGTGCATTTCATTTGAATTTGTTAATTACATTATCGATTTAGTTTCTTTTTGTTTGGAGTTACTTATTTCAGTGCCACTGAGGATGTGAGCTACTGCTGAGCCTTTAGCGGATGTTACACATTAACAATGGTCTATTTTTTATACTCCACAATTGCACTTCACGCTCCAACTATTGGGACATGTCATCTGAGTTGTGACCAGCTCATCTGGATATGGGTTTAAATACAGGTCACACTCTAGTTGCGAGAAATGCAACGCATGCCGATGTTTCTGTTTATTGCTTCATGCGAGAAATACAATGCATGCTGATATTTCTGTTTATTCACTTTATTGCTTCATGAAATGTGTTTAATGTTGTGAAAGTGCTGGCTGTTGTTGTTGCCTATGAATTTCAGAATGTTGCACAAGTTTTTCATTCTGCCAAGTTTTTCTAAGTACTTGTTAGGTTGCTGGTTGACTCACCCTTGGGCTTGCTGAGACATTGGCAAGTTTGACTCATGATTCTAATGATAGTTGAATTGTTGCATATGTGAGGGATTGACAGACTCTTAAAAAAAGTTGCTATCTTACTTTTGAAGGGCCATGTAATCCTTTGAAGCGTATGTATATATATATAGTATTTAAAGGCTCTGAAGGGAATATGTTACCAGTGAAAATCCTAATGTGAGAAAGGTAAGGTGATGGCTGACATCCAAGGAGAGACTATAAATCTTAGTTTCTGATTTTAGTGTGGGAGCTACATATCAGTTGGAATTTCTATGAAAAGGTGATGTTTTCTTCTCCATCATGCAGTCAACCTTCCATCCATCACAGTAAGCAAGAAACTGTGTAATGCATGTATTTCAGATAAGAGTACTGGTTCTTCTGCCTTAGGAATCATTTATAATTGCCAATGGTTTTAGTAACATTTTACTCAAAAAAGGAAAGTAATAGTAGAGAAATAGGTCAACAAAAATTCAGTCAAAGTTAATTTCGACGAAATTATATAGACAGTGTGTTAAAAGAATGGTGTTATATTCCAAGTTGAGAAATCGGAAGAGTTGAAACATAAGAGTTAAAATGCTTTTCTAGACAATTTACTTAGATTTTTAGATACAGATATAACAAGTATACGTTTGAAATGTAACCAAAGATCATACAATATCATTTCAGGGAAATTAATTATGAAAAGGAAAAATTGGTGACTGTACAAGGTGCACATTCTGGGTATGCCTATCAACTGTGTTTCACTGTGTTCTAGGGACGGGGATGGTGTGGCAATACACCCACACACAATAACAGCAGCAATGAATTTAAAAATTTAAAATATTAAAATATATGAATATCATGACAGCTGTATAACAGCAATAAAATTTCTAATTTCGATTTCATTGTTCAAATTTTAAAGTTGAAAGTTCAACTCAAAGTCGCAAACTTCAAACTATGCCTCATCTAGGCTATCAATATCAAAAGAGCTATTTGTGTCACTGTCTGGTTGAAGTAGTGATTTGTCCAATGGAAGCCTGAACAATCCTAGTTACACCTCCTCCTCATTGATCTGGCCAATATCTTTAAGATCAACATACCAATGTGCTGCTAGAGTTTGTCGATACTTGATGGTCGATTGATCTTAAAGTTTCAAGGCACTATGAATTTCAACTAGCTTTTCTGCTCATTTAGAGGTAAGTTTGTTCCTCTTGATTGAGTGGATGAAACCATAAGTGGACCAATTCCTCTTCGCAATAGAGGAACTAGCAATCTATGAGAGTAGACAAACAGCAAGTTGCTTCAACTTTGTTGTGTCCTTGTGTCCTTCCCATGAAATTTCCCCATCGAATGGGTTTTTTTATGCAATAGTGGCTCTATCCATCCTAGCCTATACTTTGTTGAATGTAGACCCTTGAAGATCAGAAAACTGAAGCCATTGCTATCGAAGTATGTTTGCCTCCTCTTTGCTTCACATTTTACAAAACGCTTTCATAAACGTCTCTATTATCTCATCATCCTTAGAAGGAAGAATTTGGCCAGGTCTAGGAACGTACCACTTAGGATTAAGAGCATAGGAACCATATGAAGAGGGGTGTTCAGTGTGTTTCACTTGTTTGTGACAATAGACTTGTTGTGACCTTTTCACACATCACCCCATTCAAAATGGGGACCCCCTAATTTTTGCTCCGTTCAGGTCGTTTGGCCTTGGTTTTGGGTTGTTTTGCGTCTCTTTCTCTCTGTCCCTTCTATCTTTCTGATGATGTACCTATCTTTTGACCTGGTTTGAAATTTTGACTAAGTCTGAAGTGCGTCTTGACATATTAGGGTTTCCATTCTTCAGGCTACTTTGAGGTCAAATTGAGTTGGCAAATTGAAGTCTGAGCTTGGCATTGCGATTAGGAGGCTTCAGACGAGTTCCCATTCAATTTTCACTGAATTCTGACAACTTACTATTTTTCGTAAGTGCTCAATTTGGGACCTTTTGCTCAGGACTTTCGGAATTCTGACTGCTACACCACGTTTGGAGCACATCAAGGTACTTGCATGCAAAATTTGAGCAGATTCTGATAGTTTTCTATTTTTAGCAAGTGCTGGTTTTAGGAGTCATTTTTAGGGTTGCATGTATGCTTTTTCAATGCATGTTTGGAGAATCTTTCTGGGTTTTTCGAGAGCTTCACAATGATGTAACATGCAAATCAAGATGATGAATTTTAGCAGTACTGCCTTCGGGAGCAAATTTTATGGTTTGCATGTATGATTTTTCAATGCATGTTTGGATATTCTTTATGGGTTTTTTGAGAGCTTTGCAATGATGTAAGATGCAAGTCAAGTTGATGACTTACTATTTTTAGCAGGTACCCACATGCAAACCAATTTTCTAGGATTTTCTGGGTTTCTTGAGATCTCCCGGGCAATATGACATGTAAACGCATCCGATAGTCAGTTGGTCACTTTTTCAGGTACCTACTATTTTTAGTAGGTTCACTCCAGCAACCCCCAGAGCTTCAATATCACAAATAGAGTAGTCCATAGCAGAAATGGGGTCAAACGGAGGTCATTTGAGGCACATGCAAGTCAGATTAGGGTTTCCAACTTCGGGACTCAAAATGAGGGGTAAAACTCGAGGAAAATGAAAAACTGATGTATCCCATCACGATCAACATCTTTCAAGGAGTCCGCTAGTAAAATTTGAGCGCAATTTGAGTACTTACTATTTACAGTAAGTCACCTCCAGAGCAGGGCTAAAAATAGCAGGTCAACACGGGTGACAGGTGTGAATAGGATAATTAGGTCATGAGGTCCAAGGTGAGCAAAAATCATGCCTTGAGAAAGTTGAAAATTCACAGAAATCACAAAGGCTTCAGAACTTTCTAAAAATAGTAAACTTGGGTAAGGTGAGAAAAATTTGTCTAAGTTACAAACTGGAAGTTAACCCCTCAAAATGCGCCCAAGGTAGCAGGAGGCCTGAAAAATTTCTAAGTCTGTGATAAACTTGAAGCTCACCCTCTAAATGCGCCCAGAGCATGAAGCAAGTTGGTGAAAATTTTCTGAGTGTCATAAAAACAAAAGGAGGACCCCCTAGATGCGCCCAAAGTGAAATAGGTAGTAGGATGGTGTGAAAAGATTCTAAGGCACACGCACAATGGCACCACCACCCCCTGAATGCGTCGTTGCCATCATGGAGGAGTTAAAATTTTCACTAAGGCATGAAGACTGGAAGCAGGACCTCCCAAATGGGCCCAAGTTGGAGAAGTTGGAGGAAAATTTCCCAAGGCAAGTCAAATGGAAGCTCCACCCCTAAATGCGCCCAACTTGGATGAGCGGGTTAAAAAAAATAAAATTCTAAGTGTTGGAGAACTGGAGGGCGCCCAAAGTATAAAGAGGCATGAAGATTTTTCTAAGAGTAAAAAAAATGGAAGCAGGACCTAGCAAATGGGCCCAAGTTGAGAAGTGGTGCAAGAAATTTTTCTAAGTCTTTGAAAATGGAAGCATCACCTTGTAAATGCGCCCAAGCAAGGAATGAAGACATGACAATTTTTTAAGTGATAGAAAGGGGGAAGCTTGGCCCCTCAAATGTGCCCAAAGTAATTAGGGTGTCTTGAAAACTTTTCAAGTAAAAATGGAAGTAGGGGACCTCATATGCGCCCTCAAGTTGGAGAAACTCTTTCTGAGTCATAAAATGGAAGCTTGGCCTCCCAAATGCGCCCAAGGTAGCAAAGTGGCATAAAAAATATTCTAATTCATGGAAACTTGAAGCTCCCCCTCTCAAATGTGCCCTCAAGCAAGGAGTCTGAGGTGAAAAAATTCTTCGTCATAAATTGCTAAAACACCCCTCAATATGCACCCATGGAAGGAGTGGGATGAAGAATTCACTCTAAGGCATGGAAAAATGAAGCACATGGGTCTAAATGCGCCCAAGGAAGAGACAACAAGGTAAAAAAGGTTTTCTAAGGGAAGAAACAAAAGCACATGGGGTCATATGCGCCCTAGAAGAGAAGGGAGCTTGAAAAAAAATCTAAGGCATGGAAATGTGAGTAGGACCCCTAAAATGCGCCCACCATGAATGAGAGGAGATTTGAAATTTTTTCTAGGGCATTAAACTCAAAGCTCAAGGTGGTGAATGCGCCCAAGATGAGTAGGTGGCAAGAAATTTTTCTAAGTCATGAAAATGGAAGAAGACCCTTCTAAATGTGCCCAAGGAGGTAATATGAAGAATGGACAACATAATATTTTCTAAGGCATGGGAATTCAACAAAGCCCCTAGAAGGACATAGTCAAAATGCGCCCATGATGAAAGGTTATGAAGAAGGAAAAATTTGCTAGTTGAAAATGATGAATTCTATCTGATCTAGAGATCAATCAGACCTTTAAAATCAGAACATGAAGATTAGGTAAGTAAAGTGAATTTTTATTATAAGTGTTTTGATGCTCTTCTTTTGTTTATTTTGCAGGTGATCATCAGGGCGAAAGCATGATGACTTGGGGAGATGGATCAAGTACTCCAGGACAACATTACAACCTTGAAAAGGGATAAAGTTACAGGTTTCAAACTCCTCCATGATGTCTTATTAATGCCTAAACCATGAAGGGAGATGTTTGGAGAAAAGACTAAGTGTTAGAATTCCTCCACAAAAATCTAAATGTGCCCAACTCAGGGAGGTAGGTGGCAAGGAAGAAATGATCGAGTCCAAGGCTGGAAAATTCTTGAAGATCAGGATGGAGAAATAATGAAGGCCCAGGCGTTAGAGATCATCCTCAAGCACTTCAAAGTTAAAGAATGATAGATAAGAGGAAAATCATCATCAAGCAGGAAAAAGAGGTTATAGTCTTGGAGTTCCAGATTGAGAACGCGCCTGTCATGCCAGTTCAAGAAGTAGAAGCTGTGTTGGCTAGATTCATCGAATTTGTAGTCAAGGAGAAGAATAGTGGGAACCTGTTTCTGGACGAGAATCTTCCAGAAGATGGTGGGCATTAATTGCTTTTAGTGGTCAAAGGGAGAGAGTGGGCATTTTGTGCTCATTTATTAGCCCACTCCTCTTTGTGGCAGTTTTTAGGGAGGAATCTTGATTAGGGCTTATGTGGCTCAATCTGAACCCTTCATTGTAATTGAATCTAAGCCACCATTGAAATTGGCCAACTATAAAAGGGGCATCCCCCCTCGTTTGTAATTCGTTAGAGAGATAGATCATAGAAGTGAGAGATAGAATAGAGAGACATATAGCTTAGATTAATAGCATAGCTTAGATTGAAGAGGAAGAGAAGTTATCAATTTGAATGCTTTGTAAGAGGTTGTTGTGAACACTCTCATAATAAAAAGAAATATCATTGCTTGTGGTTCCATCTTTTGTTGTGAGTAGCTAGCGAGGCTTCTTCGTTCTTCCAATTCACATAGAATCTTAAAGTAGAACTTAGAGTAAAATAGATTTCATTTCATGCAAGTAGATGGTACTTGCGGAATGTGGCATTTAATTTGAACAAGCTTCGCTTATCCATACCGCTAGCGAGCTCACTGATGGTGGGTTTGCCTTGCGTGGTCAACTGGAACATTGTGGACTTAACTTCAATTATAATTTACATGTTGATATGCATCGCTGTGATGGTGTCTTCATGTTGAATTGTTATTTGAATACCTCTAGTTACTCCTTTGAAGATTGCATCGGTTCTATGGAGTCTATTCGAAGTGAGGCAAAGCAGAGCTTGGTTGAAGTTTGTGAGAATTGATTGCCATGTCCCACGCTTTAGATTAGAGTAGTACCTTCTTAGGCCCTGCAACCATTTGCATTCAATATTTTCTGGTTAGTATAGGAAACCTGTGCTTCATTGACACGCCTTTTGAAGATTGTTAAAACCCTTTTCTCTTTGAGCTTCGATTGAACAATTACGTAAGTCCCCCTTGGGATACCAACAAATCACATCGAGCCAACTGAGACTACATCCACTGCATGAAGGAACCTTGGAGTTGAATGCATGATCTTTCTCACAATCTTAGCATGTAGGATATTTTGATCAAGAGAGGATAGAGTAATCGTTGGTAACTTTATTCTGTGTTGGTGCGGTCATTAAAAAACCGTTAATAGAATTGGCGCTAGAAGGAGGGCCTTATTGACAACCACATTGATAGTGAAGGAGAAAGAAGTGTATTGGAGAAAGGTATCATGAGTCAAGATGGTGCTACTGCATAAAGGTGTTTTTTCATTGTTGTAGTTGAATTTAGGATTCAACGACAATTGGTAAGATATTCTTTCAGGATTGAACAATCTCGTGTGGAAGTTGAAGAGGAGTGCAGCTAAGTATATGCGAACAAGCTTTGTGTTGGAGGAAGAAGACGAAAAGGCTATTCAGATCCAAGTTGCTATTGAAAGAGATTTACTTAATCAAAGACAGCCACTTGCTCCCGCATCGCCAATAGAAGAAGCAGCTACATCTTGGATTGTATTAGTTTGTTTTCGCCAGACAAGCTTAAAAGAATTTTGAGGTACACGCCTAGTTCATCTAAAGATTTTGTGGAATTAGAGCTACCTATGAGAGCAAGGAAGAAGAAAGAAGTTTGATCAAGCAAAGAAGTTCAGTCAAGCAAAGAAGTTTCATCAAACGAAGAGGTTCAGTCAAGTGAAGAAAGCGGAGAGGAAATTTCAAATTTGTTTAGAACTCCACCAAGTGTTTCTAGGTTTGCTCAACCAAGATTAGTTCAAGCTACCGTTCTGGTAATTAATCAGCAACAACAACCGATTCAAACTACTGTACATCAACAATAGCCAGTCCAAGCTATTGTATATCGGCGGTGATGACCAGTTCAGGCTATGGCTGAACTGGGAGGTGAACTGGCTCCAAACAATGCTACTTGGTTGGTCGACAACCCATCTCCACTAGAGTTTGCTGACTACCATAACATGCCAAAGAATCCAAAAAATTTCTGCACTAAGTTCCATGTCAACGATGTTAACCATACTGTTGAAGACCACATCAAGATGTTCGAAGATCACCTACGTAATAGGCAGATTGCATATGGGCATGTGGCATGCAGACTATTTCCATATTCTTTGGGAGAAGAAGCTCACTATTGGTTCATTCACTTGCTAGTTGGGTCTATAAGATCATGAGAGCAAATGAAGGATGCCTTCGTTGGAAAATTTGGTATACCGGTCACTTCTGTAGAACTTTATTGTTAATTTGTAGAAGTAAGAAGGCAAGACAAAGAGCCTATTCACGCTTTCAACAACAAATTTCAAAGAGCTCTAACAAGGTTGCGTGCTCCTTATGTCGTTGTTGATGCCCGAAAAAGCTACTATTCAGCATTGGATCCTTTGACTGCGATGTTTGTGAGGCAGGCCCATCCCGCTCCCGCCAATATAAACCAAGCCTATGCTAAAGCTGTTGAGGTAAGTCAAAACATGGGACAAAATATAACTGAGCCCTCACTATATACTGGCCTAACTACAATGTACAATCAAGTGCAAACATTCGGCTCGACATGGAATCAACAAGTTCCCGCGTTAAATCCAATTCCTTAGCCAACTTACCAAGTACAAGTGCCATCTAATCAATTAGTTCTCCATCCTAGGATGCCTTTGTCCCATACACAAGCAACACAACTTGTTTATCTCCAGAACACAATGCTGCCAGTGAAAACTCAAGAGGAGAAAGATGAAATGAAAGATGTAATAGAACAAATGAAAAGGCTGTCAACTGAGGTGACTTACCTTAGAAATCAGAACAATCAAATTCAATCCATGCTAAGAAGTTATCAAGCACATCAAGGTGCTAACTGAGGATATCAAAATAATCCTCCAAGTCATCAGGATACCCATCAAGGATACAATCATGAAAACCATCATGGGTATAGAAATAATAATCAAGGATTTCAGAGTAGACCCTGGTATACAGGGCCTAATAATGGAGGTGCTCCTTCACCACTGGACAATTCGCCACCTCCCGAGAATCGTCCTGCAGACAAGGTCTTCTTGGTTGAGGCCGCCTTGTCAGGATGGTGTAGGCTACACAACACCAATCAGCATTTTGAGCTTCAGTGCCATGAATTCCAAGTTGCAACTGATATTTTTAGGGGAGAGGTAAAGAACACAGAGAGCACAGAGAATCCTTCAGTTACATGATATGAATTAGTCCCAACACCTTGATATGATCAGGCATTGATTTTAGAGGATTTTAACTTCCCGCTTGAGTTTCAAAGTTATACGCCCCCACCAGTTAATCACAAGTTTCCACTAGCTTCAGCAAATGGTCCCGTGGGGATGCCAAAGTTTCAAATGCCATCAGAAGCTCACGCCACGTATGCATCACTAGAGGAGCCTCTTAGAAGAGATGGTTATGTTTTTCTGCCTCTTAACAATAGCATCCTGGTAGAGGGAAGAAGGGAGGTACAAGCTTTGCAGTCAACTAGAGGTGGGGCTCCTTAGGTTTATCAGAGGAACTATTAGCAGAATGGTCCCCTGACTACATCAACGTCTCCGAATAATTTTACAACTCCCCCACATCCCAATGCAAGTAATAATCCGAACTTGCGAAGAGATTCTCCAGAATACAGGCAGCAAAATGTAACACAAGGCAGAAGTGGACAACAAACTACTTAGCAACTTGCTCACCAAGCTGAACGCGGACATGAGAGTTCTCCCAAAGAGGATGTCAAGAAACTTAGTTCTTATGTGTTGGAAAAATTCAAGAAGATGAAAGTTAGTCTTCCCCTATACGAGTTAATGAAGATTTCAGAGGTTAGAAACACTATTTTGGGGAGTTTGAATGAAGCTCCTGCTATGAAAAGTACTTCTCAAGAAACACCCAATGTGCCGAGGAATCCTACTGTCAGCACGCAGTCTTGTCCCGCACAGAACATGAATGTGGTAGAAGATGTGCCCCAGATGCCCTATAACGCTTGGGAGGCTCAACAACAGTCTTCAAATTTTGTGGGTATGGTGCAAAGTTCTTCAAATGCTTCTGAGAAGCCAAAGAACGAGATGGAGGGGAGAGCTCAGCTTGATGTTCTCGCAGAGCAGAAGAAGAATTCAAAAGAGGTTGTCCAAGATAATCAAATTCAATTGAATAGAAAAGATGAGAAAAGGAATGACGTGGTAGATGAAAGGAAAAAGCCAGTAGTGTTTTATCAAGGGAAAGATGAACCAGCCCCCTTCCTTGGCTCTATCAAAATTTTCGGGAAGTTATTACATAATTGTTTGATCGATTCTGGTGCATCAAGTAATGTCATGCCTTTGAAGGTATGTGAGAGGTTAGGGTTAATTCCACTCTAGACCACTAAGAAAGTGACTCAGCTAGATAAGACCGAAGTTCTAGTTGTGGGAGAGTTGAATAATATCCATATGCAGCTGGCAGCGGATCCCATAATTCAAAGTTGTATTGACATATCAGTTGTGGATATACCAAATGGTTATGGCATGTTGTTGAGCAAAGATTGGTCTAGAAAGTTAAATGGATACATTGTGACTGACTTCTCCCACATGTGGTTGCCTTGGAAAGGAATTCCAAATCAAATAAAGGTTGAGAGCACACCATGACTTAGATTAATGATCACAGAGTGTGGTGAAAACAATGAGATTTTGTTCGTGGAAACTGATTTGGGTTGATATAAACCCGTAAGCGAGAAGTCCTCATGTTGTAGAGCTCGAATGAAGAAAAGTTTTTAAAAGATGAACCTACCTCTACTGAAGTGTCGAATGAAAATGATTCAAGTAGGAGTGAAAGTGAAGGAATGTTTGAGAATTTCAAAGATTTTGTGTTCAAGAGTGCAAAGCAAGAGACAAAAAATGGCTCCATCAAAAACTTGTTGTTACCCAACTTGTGTGAAATTCACAAGGCTTCCCATTCAGAGATCACATGTGCCATGTGTAAGGTTGCCTCGGAGCAAGTTCCAAAGACGGTTCCACAAGTCCCTTTAGAGAGAGAATGTGAAGAGATTAATGAAGGAGAGGACAAAATTCAAACTAGGTTGTCCCAGTTGATGCCTCTGGAGGAGAAAAGGGATGAAGCATTGGAGGATTTGGCTAAACATCAAGGAGTTGTGAACAGACAGTTTAACAAGCAGGCCAAGGTGAAGGCCTTCCGAATTTTTGACTTGGTCTTATGTTGGGACAAGGCCCACGAAAAGAAAGGAGATCACAATAAGTTCGACAAATTGTGGCTGGGCCCATATCAAATTTCTAAGATCTTGGGAGATAATGCATTTAGGTTGCGGACACTGACAGGAGAGGATATCCCATTGCCAATCAATGGGCAATTCCTCAAGCATTATCTCCAAGCGTAGGTTCCCTCTTGGGGCCTACTTTGTACATAGTTAGATTAGGTTTGTTTTTCCGTTTTCATTTTGGTTGTTCCGTTTTGGTTTTGGTCTGTTGCCTTTTGGGTTTTTGCTTTGGCTTTTCTTCCCTTGAGTTGTCCGCTCAAGTGGTTTTGGTTTGGAATGGGAAAAGATTTTGGAGATTCCCGTTGCGAAGGGGGTGATGATGTTTTCCTTACACAACTTGGTTTCTTTCCACTAGGATTTATGGATTTGTGCAAATTTTGAAAGCCAAGGTTGTTTTCCTCTTTATCATCTAGTTTGGGATAAGCTTGACTCGGGAGGTTAACCCGCTATTGTGTCCTAACACATGAGTCTAAGAATCCTAATGCCCTACCTGTTTTAACAACCACTATGAGTCATTTTGGTTTCTTGGGAAAGATTATGGCAAGTGAACATTTTACGTCTTGCTTTAGTGCCACTACAATTCCCAAACCTAGTGGAGGCTTCATTGCCGGCCAACCAATTGTGGAATTGACGGAAAATCAATATGGAAAAGAAAAGAACGTGCTAAAATGAAATATTTTAAAACGAAGAAAAGAAAAGAGCAATGAAAGAAATATTAGACTTTGAATATTGGTTTTGGGAATACGCGGATAACTCCATGGGGGCTATGGACGCCTCACTGGCAGTGGAGCAATATTCGTGGGAATTGTAGCGACAACCTCGTCGGGGCTATGGACGCCTGACTGGCAACGAGGCAATGCCCAGGATGCTTTTGAAGTTAAGATATTTATATAATTTGCCATGGCCAATTTCAGAGGTTAGGATGGTTTAGAGATGAAATGAATACTTAAAGGATCTTGGATGAAGGTGTTTTGATCCAATATCGGATTCTTCTCCCCTTTTGAGTAAGTTTCATCTCCATATGATGGTTTGAGAAAGATTAGCTAAGGTTCAATTCTTAAAGTGTTTTTCAACACTTTCCCGTGGAGTCGCCAGATGTTGTGACCTTTTCACACATTACCCCATTCAAAATGGGGACCCCCTAATTTTTGCTTCGTTCGGGTCTTTCAGCCTTGGTTTTGGGTTGTTTTGCGTCTCTTTCTCTTTGTCCCTTCTATCTTTTTGATGATGTACCTATCTTTTGACCTGGTTTGAAATTTTGACTAAGTTTGAAGTGCGTCTTGACAGATTAGGGTTTCCATTCTTCAGGCTACTTTGAGGTCAAATTGAGTTGGCAAATTGAAGTCTGAGCTTGGCATTGCGATCAGGAGGCTTCAGACGGGTTCCCATTCAATTTTCACTGAATTCTGACAACTTACTATTTTTTAGTAAGTGCTCAATTTGGGACCTTTTGCTCAGGACTTTTGGAATTCTGAC
Source organism: Sequoia sempervirens (assembly GCA_007258455.2). Taxonomy (NCBI): domain Eukaryota; kingdom Viridiplantae; phylum Streptophyta; class Pinopsida; order Cupressales; family Cupressaceae; genus Sequoia; species Sequoia sempervirens. The sequence continues at coordinate 16,248 of VDFB02321522.1, forward strand.
TGCTATACCACGTTTGGAGCACTTCAAGGTACTTGCATGCAAAATTTGAGCATATTTTGACAACTTTCTATTTTTAGCAAGTGCTGGTTTCAAGAGCCATTTTTAGGGTTGCATGTGTGCTTTTTCAATGCATGTTTGGAGAATCTTTTTGGCTTTTTCGAGAGCTTTGCAATGATGTAACATGCAAACCAAGATGATGACTTTTAGCAGTACTGCCTTCGGGAGCAAATTTTATGGTTTGCATGTATGATTTTTCAATGCATGTTCGGATATTCTTTATGGGTTTTTTGAGAGCTTCGCGATGATGTAAGATGCAAGTCAAGTTGATGACTTACTATTTTAGTAGGTACCCACATATAGACCAATTTTCTAGGTTTTTTGAGATCTCCTGGGCAATATGACATGTAAACGCATCCAACAGTCGGTTGGTCACTTTTTCAAGCACTTGCTATTTTTAGTAGGTTCACTCTAGCAACCTCTAGAGCTTCAGTATCACAAATAGAGCAGTCCAGAGCAGAAATGGGATCAAACGGAGGTCATTTGAGGCACATGCAAGTCAGATTAGGATTTCTAGCTTTAGGACTCAAAATGAGGGGTAAAACTCGAGAAAAATGAAAACTAATGTATCCCATCACGATTAGCATCTTTCAAGGAGTCCACTGGTAAAATTTGAGCGCAATCTGCGTACTTACTATTTATAGTAAATCCCCTCCAGAGTAGGGCTAAAAATAGCAAGTCAACATGAGTGACAGGTGTGAATAGGATAATTAGGTCATGAGGTCCAAGGTGAGCAGAAATCATGCCTTGAGAAAGTTGAAAATTCATAGAAATCACAAAGGCTTCAGAACTTTCTAAAAAATATTAAACTTGGGTAAGGTGAGAAAAATATGTCTAAGTTACAAACTGGAAGTTAGCCCCTCAAAATGCGCCCAAGGTAGCAGGAGGCCTGAAAAATTTCTAAGTCTGTGATAAACTTGAAGCTCACCCTCTAAATGCGCCCAGAGCATGAAGCAAGTTGGTGAAAATTTTCTAAGTGTCATAAAAACAGGAGGACCCCCTCGATGCGCCCAAAGTGAAATAGGTAGCAGGATGGTGTGAAAAGATTCTAAGGCACACACACAATGGCACCACCACCCCCTAAATGCGCCCTTGCCATCATGGAGGAGTTAAAATTTTTGCTAAGGCATGAAGACTGGAAGCAGTACCTCCCATATGTGCCCAAGTTGGAGAAGTTGGAGGAAATTTTCCCAAGGCAAGTCAAATGGAAGCTCCACCCCTAAATGTGCCCAACTTGGATGAGCGGGTTAAATTTTTTTTTTTCTAAGTGCTGGAGAACTGGAAGCTACCCCCTCCAAATGCACCCAAAGTATAAAGAGGCATGAAGATTTTTCTAAGCGTAAAAAAAATGGAAGCAGGACCTAGCAAATGGGCCCAAGTTGAGAAGGGGTGCAAGAAATTTTTATAAGTCTTTGAAAATGGAAGCATCACCTTGTAAATGTGCCCAAGCAAGGAATGAAGACATGAAAATTTTCTTAGTGATAGAAAGAGGGAAGCTTGGCCCATCAAATGCGCCTAAGGTAATTAGGGTGTCTTGAAAACTTTCCATGTCAAACATGGAAGTAGGGGACCTCATATGCGCCCTCAAGTTGGAGAAACTCTTTATGAGTCATAAAATGGAAGCTTGGCATCCCAAATGCGCCCAAGGTAGCAAAGTGGCATCAAAAATATTCCAAGTCATGGAAACTTGAAGCTCCCCCTCTCAAATGCACCCTCAAGCAAGGAGTATGAGGTAAAAAAATTGTAAGTCGTAAAATTGCTAAAACACCCCTCAATATGCGCCCATGGAAGGAGTGGGATGAAGAATTCACTCTAAGGCATGGAAAAATGAAACACATGGGTCTAAATGCGCCCAAGGAAGAGACATCAAGGTAAAAAAAGTTTTCTAAGGGAAGAAACCAAAGCACATGGGGTCATATGCGCCCTAGAAGATAAGGGAGCTTGAAAAAAAATCTAAGGCATGGAAATGTGAGTAGGACCCCTAAAATGCGCCCACCATGAATGAGAGGAGATTTGAAATTTTTTCTAGGGCATTAAACTCAAAGCTCAAGGTGGTGAATGTGCCCAAGATGAGTAGGTGGCAAGAAATTTTTCTAAGTCATGAAAATGGAAGAAGACCTTTCTAAATGCGCCCAAGGAGGTAATATGAAGAATGGATAACATAATATTTTCTAAGGCATGGGAATTCTCAAAGCCACTAGAAGGACAGTCAAAATGCGCGCATGATGAATGGTTATGAAGAAGGCAAAATTTTCTAGTTGGAAATGATGAATTCTATCTGATCTAGAGATCAATCAAACCTTTAAAATCAGAACATGAAGATTAGGTAAGTAAAGTGAATTTATATTATAAGTGTTTTGATGCTCTTCTTTTGTTTGTTTTGCAGGGTGATCATCGAGGCCAAAGCATGATGACTTGGGGAGATGGATCAAGTACTCCAAGACAACATTACAACCTTGAAAAGGGATAAAGTTACAGGTTTCAAACTCCTCCATGATGTCTGATTTACGCCTAAACCATGAAGGGAGATTTTGGGAGAAAAGACTAAGTGTTAGAATTCCTCCACAAAAATCTAAATGCGCCCAACTCGAGGAGGTAGGTGGCAAGGAAGAAATGATTGAGTCCAAGGCTGGAAAACACTTCAAGATCAAGATGGAGAAATAATAAAGGCCCAGGCGTTTGAGATCATCCTCAATCACTTCAAAGTTAAAGAATGACAAATAAGAGGAAATTTATCATCAAGCAGGAAAAAAGGTTATAGTCTTGGAGTTCCAGATTGAGAACGTGCTTGCCATGCCAGTTCAAGAAGTAGAAGCTGTGTTGGCCAGATTCATCGAATTCACAGTCAAGGAGAAGAACAATGGGAACACGTTTCTAGGCGAGAATCTTCTAGAAGATGGACATTAATTGCATACAGTGGTGAAAGGGAGAGAGTGGGCATTTCGTGCTCATTTATTGGCCCACTCCTCTTTGTGGCAGTTTTTAGGGAGGAATCTTGATTATGGCTTATGTGGCTCAATCTGAGCCCTTCATTGTAATTGAATCTGAGCAATCCATTGAAATTGACCAACTATAAGATGGGCATCCCCCTCATTTGTAATTCCTTAGAGAGAGATCATAGAATTGAGATATAGAATAGAGAGACAAATAGCTTAGATTAATAGCATAGCTTAGATTGAAAAGGAAGGGAAGTTATCAATTTGAATGCTTTGTAAGAGGTTGTTGTGAACACTCTCATAATAAAAAGAGTTATGATTGCTTCTGGTTCCATCTTTTGTTGTGAGTAGCTAGCGAGGCTTCTTCGTCCTTCCAATTCACATAGAATCTTAAAGTAGAACTTAGAGTAAAATATATTTCATTTCATGCAAGTAGATGGTAGTTGTGGCATGTGGCGTTTAATTTGAAAAAGCTTCGCTTATCCATACCACTAGCGGGCTCACTGACGGTGGGTTCACCTTGTGTGGTCAACTGGAACATTGTGGACTTAACTTCAATTATAATTTACATGTTGATATGTGTGGTTGTGATGGTGTCTTCATGTTGAATTGTGATCTGAATACCTCTAGTTACTCCTTTGAAGGTTGCACCGGTTTTGTGGAGGCTGTTCGAAGTGAGGCAAAGCAGAGCTTGGTTGAAGTTTGCGAGAGTTGATTGCCATGTCCGACGCTTTAGATTAGAGTAGTACTTTCTTAGGCCCTGTAACCATTTACATTCAGTGTTTTCTGGTTAGTATAGGAAACCTGTGCTTCATTGGCACATTTTTTGAAGATTGTTAAAACCCCTTTCTCTTTGAGCTTCGATTGAACAATTACATAAGTCCCCCTCGAGATACTAGCAAATCACATCGAGCCAACTGAGACTACGTCCACTACATGAAGGAACCTTGGAGTTGAATGCATGATCTTTCTCGCAATCTTAGCATGCAGGATATTTTGAGCAAGAGAGGATAGAGTAACCGTTGTTAACTTTATTTTGTGTTGGTGCGGTCATAAAAAACCCGTGAACAAGACCTAATATGTTCCTCATAAAATTGTAATCTAAGATCCTTGTTGCGAATTGCTTGCCTCATTTGGTCAAGCATGCTATCGAAAGTCTCATAAATCTCTTTAAGGCTTGGAGAGTTTGTATCAACATACCTGATAACCCCCATAAAAAGTGATATGATAGAATAGATATATTTGCAAGTAACATTTAAAAAAATAAGACATTAGCAAATTTCAAAATTAAAACTTTAAATTAAAAATAAAATGTTAAAGACAAAGTAGAAAAATATTAAATTAAAATTTCTTACTTGATATTGGACTGTTTAAGTGTCATTAAGCACCTTCTCTCACCTTCTTCCCTTTTGTCTTTGATTGAGCCCACTTTTCCCACTCTCAACAATCCACAATGGATTGCAAAGCAACCAACACATCTTACATCCTTTGTAGTAAAATAAAATAGCTAGCATATCTAGTCTCAATTGGTTTGAGAAATTCTTTTTTTGAATAAGATTGGAATAAGGCAAGTGAAGTGTGCTGGTTACATATGAACATTTGTATGTCTCTAGCTTTGGCCATTGTTGTCTTCACCCAATCTATTTTTCTAGTGTCTTTCAAAGCATTATTCAAAGCATGTTCACAACATGGAGTCCAAAAAATATGTTTGTAAGTGCTCTCAACCATCAAACTAGCTAACTTACTAACATGAGCTAAATTTGTGACAACTTGCATAACATTAGAAGACCCAACATTCTCAATGGCCTTTTTCAAAAGGCCAAACTGATAATCAACATTCTTGAATTTTGTAGAGCAATCAATAGCTCTAGGAAAATATGAGTGGCTAATTTCAAATATTAATCCACCCATCCATGACAATGGAACAACAACTTCTAATTCGTGTCTGTCTCATGTCCTCCACCAATATGTTCACATATGAATATTGTTTGTCGAGGAGGGAGGTATGCAATTTATGTTCTCCATGGGGAACATAAGAGGGTCCAATTGTCATTGCATCTCTCAGCATACCTTTAAAACAAGGAGACCTTTCTAGATGAGATGGAAATAAAAAAACTTGGCCATTGAATCATTGGCTTACTCAAGTTTTTCCAAATTCAATAACCTTGCCACTATATTAGAAGCGCCCTTCCTCTTCTCTCTATCATAACCCTCTTTAGCTGATATATTAGAATGCCCATCAATAGATTGCAATGATCTAGATGAATGCTTCTTAGTAGTTGTTGCAATTTTTTCTTCACTTTCTATAACTAACTTTGACATTTCAAGCTGTTATTCCAATGTTATATTTTTACAAACTCTGATCTCATGTCCACAATCACCCAATCAATGGTGTCCAACTCTACTATAGCTCCCATGATAATCAATTTTTTAAATATGACACAACTAATGCTTGCTGCCCCCCAAATTTTTATCCTTATTCGTGCTTAAACTGTTGGTGAATTGCAGCAAGGGTTTTTTGGGGTTGAAAGGGCCTTTTGTAAATTTCTGACGAGAGGATGAAGGGCATGCAAAACAGTCTTGTGGAGTTCCAATAGAACTTGTGTTTGGATTTTTAGAAGAGCGAGGATTTCCAACACTCCCTTCAACTTCCATTTTGTTTACTTCTTCATTGCACATCCCATTCACATTGGCATAACTTTTGCTAGTGCTCTTTTTTTTTTATGTTAGAGATGCTTTAGAGGTTTGAACTTTGTAGTGTTGTTGAGCTGCGGAACTTTTTAAGTTTTTGTGTGACAACAAGCTGTAATTTTTTAAATTACAAACTCTCCCTAATAGGTGAATCATTATGTGAAAAAATAAAAAAAACAAACACGTCAAAGAGACAAAGCTTGATGTCAAATGACTGAACCAGTTGATATTAGATATCTTTGTAAGCATTTGTTTATAGTCTTTTTTAAATTTGATTTCCCAACTTGCAAAATATCTACTTCTCTGCGATAAAAAACCCACTTCCTTGAGCTCTTGAATTGTCACACTTTTTAGTTGAATCATGAACTACTATTAGTATCCCTGGCTACTCAACTGGAGCATCACATTAGAGGAGCTGTTACCCCATAAATCAAACCGACTCCGCCTCTGCAGATAATTATCAAAAATCATGAAATAAGGGATAGAAACATAGTGAAGTGCAAGTCCTTAAGTCAATACAACATTCTATCTTTACTCACCCTCTCAGTATGCATTTGTTTATAGTATTCTTAAAATCTGATAAATCAATTGATATTAGTTATCTTTGTGAGCATTTGTTTATAACTTTATAGTCTTTAAATTTGATCATCTAACTTGCAAAATATATAGTTTCCTTGAGCTCTTGAATTGCTGCACTTCTCAGCTGAACTGTGAACTGTCAGTATCCCTTGCTACTCAATTGGAGCATCATGTCAGTGGAGCTCTTAGATCATAAATCAAATAGACTTTTGCTCTACCCCTAATGATCAAAATCCTGAAATAAGGGACAAAAACATGGCAAAACACAAGTCCATAAGTCCACACAACATTCAATCTTCACTTACCTTCTTAGAATTTATAAGAAACACGAGGAAATGCATCTGAAATGTAGGAAGCGGTAGGTCAGGGCTTTAAGCTATTTATAGCCTCCAACAATAGTAGCACTAGCAACACCAAATGTAAAATATTCAATTTTCACTAAGACACAATGCATTGTGATGATTTAGGGTTCAATAAGGGGTGTGGGAGGGTTTATGGGACCTCCATTGTTAATGATAACATGCAGCATCGAAATAATATTCCAGCGATCTTCTCTTGATAATAAATTAAATAATAGCTTTATGCTATTTAATTTATTTGAGTCTCAAGGGGTGCGATTCTTATAGAGACACCACTATTTGTTAAAGCAAATTAATATTAAATGAAGAGGCATGTTTTATTTACAAGGCCGACCTTGTTCAAGTGGCATGATTTCTAAGAGGGACATCTTCTTGCTTGTGGCCAACCTGTTTGGGACGAGACACGTCCTTCTCTCAAAGTTGTATATATATTAGATGATGCTCTTCATTGTAATCATTAAGTTTCAAGTCAAGTTCGATTATATTTCATTGCAGTCTAAGTGCGAATTCATTGCAAGACAGTTCTATATTCTTTGAAGTCTGAAGTTCTTCATCAACGAATTGTCTTCTCTTATTGCAGTGCTGCATCAACTATTGGTGCTTGTATTTGGGCCTGAATCTTGGCCTCTTGTAAAGAAGATCATTCTTGTGACAGTTCAATATATAAGTGATATATTGTTGCTGGGTTTTTCTCCCTCAAGAGGAGGGTTTTCCCAAGGTATCTGCTGTGTTATTGTGTCTGATTTGAATTAATTTCTGTGCATATAATCTGATCATTAAAATTTACATGGTATCAGAGCGGGTTTGAGGAGATTGTGATCAGATTTGTTTTTCACAGCGATACTCTATTCTCTTGTTATAGTTCTTTGTCTATCCTTACATCAATCAAGATGGTGAACGGATTAAATATCCAGGATAGACTTGAAGGAGCATCAAACTATACCTCATGGAGATTTAGAATCATGCTCACATTGGAAGAGAATGATTTGGCTGAGTTTGCGGAGACCAAGGTTCCCGAACCTGAAGAGGAAGAAGTGAAGTTGCAATGGAGGAAGAAAGACATCAAAACAAAGAAGTTGTTGGTTGATTCCGTAAAAGACCACATCGTCCCTACTGTTTCCAAGTTGCAGACTACAAGGGAGATGTTCAAGACATTAGAGGAGATGTACGAAATCAACAACACCAGCCGGGCTCTTGCACTGAAGCAACAACTTCACCATGTGAAGATGGCGAAAGGAGAAACAGTGATTGCCTACTTCATGAGAATATCGGAGTTTGGAGATCAGCTCTCTACAATTGGTCATGTGGTTGATGATAAAGATCTAACGATGCTTGCTCTCAATGGTCTTCCATTATCATGGGAGTCCTACATTCAAGGAATTAGTGCAAGATCCAAACTTCCTAAGTTTGATCGATTAAGGGCTGATTGTATTCAAGAAGCATCAAGGTTGGTGGCTAGAGGCGTTGGTCAAAGTTCAAAGAACGAAGATATTCATGTTCTCGCTTCCCATGCTTCGAAGAAGAAAGGAAAAGATGGGAAGAAAGGATTTTTCAAGAGAAATCGTGATAAGGGAAATGATGATACACCCGCCTTCAAGAAGAAGAGAGATTTGTCCAAGATCCAATGCTTTAGGTGTGATAAGTTTGGGCACTTCGCTAAGCATTGTCCAACTAGACCTAAGCAACAAGTCACTGTTGCGGATGTTGATGATGCTTTTCCACAAAAGGATTCAAGTGAATATTTGTTCTACTCGGCATTGTCAAGCAGTGTACCCACCGACACCAACACTTGGCTAATCGACAGTGGTGCTTCACGACACATCACTGGTTTTAAGGAGCACTTATCAAGTTTGGTGGAGGAGTCTTCTGAACAAGTCATCCTTGGAGATGATGCTAGCTACTCTATGAAAGGAATTGGGACCTCTACACTTCATTTGGATTCCAGAATCACACTTTAGTTGAGTAATGTTCTTTATGTTCCTGGAATCAAGCGCAATCTTATTTCTATTTCAGCCTTGGAAGATAAAGGATATCAAGTTGCCTTCTCCAAAGGTAAAGTTCTAGTGTGGATGGAGATCTCTAGCTTCAAGGATGCTCAAGTAATTGGAGTTAGACATGAAAGCCTTTACCGGGTCTGCACTCGTCCTCTACAAGCTTTGGTTCATGATTCTTCAAGTCTATGTGATCTTTGGCATCGGAGATTGGCTCACCTACACTTCCGAGCCTTACCTATCGTGGAGAAGATGGTGTCGGGCCTTCCTAAGTTCAACCAGGAGCACGAAGGTACTTGCAAGGGCTGCGCATTGGGTAAGAATATAAAAGCCCCTTTTCATAGTAGAGAAAATAGATCTAAGTGTATTTTAGACCTTATTCATTCTGATTTATGTGGTCCTATGTCTGTTCCGTCTTCGAGTGGATTCTTGTATTATGTTCTTTTTATTGATGACCACTCAAGGAAGACTTGGATTTATTTTTTGAAAACTAAAGAGTTTGAGGAAGTGCTAGATAGGTTTAAGGAATTTAAAGCCTTGGTAGAAAATCTTTCTGGTAAAAGAATTAAGGTCCCCAGATCTGATAATGGTGGCGAATACACCTCTGGCAATTTTCAGAATTTTTGTATTTATGCAGGGATTAAGAGGGAGTTCTGTGTCCCCTATAATCCTCAATAGAATGGTGTTGTGGAAAGAAAGAACAGGACGATCGTTGAAGCAGTGAAGGCCATGATCTATGATCAAGATTTGTAGACCTTCTTATGGGCAGAAGCTTCCAGGATGGCTGTATATGTTTAGAATAGAAGTCCTCATAAGATCTTGAAGAATATGACTATGGAGGGAGCCTTTATAGGGAAGAAGCCTGAAGTCAGTCATTTGAGGATCTTTGGATGTCCTGTCTATGTTCATGTTCCAAAGGAAAAGAGAACTAAGTTGGAGCCTTCTAGCAAGAAGGGAATATTTGTGGGCTACAGTGAAACATCAAAAGCCTACAGAATATACACTCTAGGACAAAAGTTGATTGAGATCAGTAGGGATGTAACATTCGAGGAAGATGTTGCATTCAAGAGATCCAGGGGTATTCATATGGAGATAGGTAATGAAGAATCTCCTCAGGATATGGAAGTTGACCATACTCCTGAGATTCAGAGGGAGACTTCAGAACCAAAAGAAGATATTGATCCTGCTGAACCCTTGGAACCTACTGATGGGCCTACTGACATTGTTATTGGGAGAAAGAACCTCTATGGGCCAGGCGTACTATGCAAGAGGCTGAAAGTTTTGCAGCTCCTAGAGGCACATTCAGAGAAAGTAAAAGGCCACATAAGTTCTCCAGTTATGTTGCCTTAATGAGTTAGATTATAGAATCCGAACCTACCTGTGTTGAGGAAGCATCTAGTCATCAGGTTTGGAGAGATGCTATGACAGAGGAGTATCAATCAATTCTTAAGAATGATGTTTGGGACATTGTTCCTAGACCCGAGGGCAAGTCTGTGGTATCTTCTAAATGGCTCTTCAAGATCAAGCATGCTGCAAATGGGAGCATTGAAAAGTACAAGGCAAGATTTGTGGCTCGTGGGTTTTCTTAGAAAGAGGGAGTTGATTACGAAGAAACATTTGCTCCTGTTGCTCGCTATACTTCTGTCAGAACCATTATTGCTATTGCTGCATCTAGAGGATGGAAGATTCACCAGATGGACGTGAAGACAACCTTTCTCAATGGAGTGATTGAGGAAGAGGTTTATATAGAGCAACCTAATGGATTTGAGGTTCATGGGAAGGAGTCACATGTTTGCAAGCTGAAGAAGGCCTTGTATGGTCTTAAGTAGGCTCCTCGTGCTTGGTACGAAAGGATTGATCGTTACTTGTCAAGTTTGGGCTTCTTGAAGAATGATGCTGATTCAAATCTCTACTTCAAGGTAATCAATGGTGATGCATTAATATTGGTATTATATGTTGGTGATTTGATTCTTACTGGAGAAGATCACCTAATTCTCGAGTGCAACAAGGAGTTGACTTCGGAATTTGAGATGAAGGACCTTGGGCTCATGCATTACTTCCTTGGATTAGAAGTCTGGCAAAAACCAGATGAGATGATTCTAAGTCAAGGAAAGTACACCATTGATATACTTAAGAGATTTGGTATGATGGATTGCAAATCCATGTCTACACCTATGGGGACCAACCTACATAAATTGAAGGAGGCTGCAGCTAGTTTAGACTTGGTGGATCCTACATTGTACAGACAACTGATTGGGTCCTTGATGTATCTAGTTAACACTAGACCTGATATTTGCTATGCAGTGAGTGTACTTAGCCAGTTTATGTGTGATCTGAGACAGATACATCTTGTTGCAGCTAAACATATCCTGAGATACTTGCGAGGCATAGTTGGATATGGGTTGAGGTATTCTTCAGATGCAGACTTGGAGTTACATGGCTATACAGATTCTGATTGGGCAGGGTGTGTCACAGATCGGAAGAGCACCTCTGGTTGTTGCTTCAGTTTGGGTTCTACTATGATTTCCTGGTGCAGCAGGAAGCAGTCATCTGTAGCATTGAGTACAGCAGAGGCAGAGTATATTGCAACTTGTATGGCAACTCGGGAAGCAGTGTGGCTTCGTAAGCTCCTTGCAGGATTGTTTGGTCAATCAATAGAGCCTACTATCATTTATTGTGATAATTAGAGTTGTGTGAAGCTTTCTGTCAATCTCGTGTTCCATGACGAACCAAGCACGTTGAGATCAAGTACCACTACTGGTGCAGGAGCACCTAGGCTGACCTCCACCTAGTTTGTTCACAATTTTGGCTTGTACCTGATCTTGGCCAAATCAGGATTTCAGTGTGTTTGTTTTGGACCTTAGAAGGTCTTGCATTTGTGTGTGAAGAGTTAGTCACTAGGACTAAAATCTTCATTAGGTAATCATTAGTGTTAAATTTTGCTTTGTTTAGCTTAAGACAGCAAATGTTAGGATATAAAGCATTAAATTTGTCATAGCCATATCTTCGTTGTTTGAAGATGCCAAGGGCAGTTTAGATGTTGGTTGCTCGAGATTAATGAGTTAGAGATCCTAAAAAGAAGGGTGATGGCAAAGTTGCAAGAATATTGCAAAATTGCATGACAACAATGAGAGGTTGCATGCAATTTAGTAGTTGTCTTGGATTCCCTTAAAATCAGGGATATGGGAGCGAGCAATCTCCCCTTGAATGGTGGAAAAGACTTCAAGATGGATGTAATGGCTCGTAACAAGGAGAGGTTATCATTGTAAAAAGTTTTGGTTGTGAAAGAATAGAAAACAGTGTGGCAGATTTACTGTATTTCTGTGTTACCCGTGTGTTTAGTGAAACAGTGATTCAAAAGGCTTTGTTTACACAGATTTCTCACGGTTCTTGTGTTCTTTGAATAGCTTGGAGTGTATTACATCTTGTAGATAAGTGGTTTTGAGTAGATTCAGTATTTTGTGTTCATGGTTTAAAGTTGTAGAGTGTTTTTCAGAAATTCCCGTGTGTTTTGCAACAGAGCTATCATCGGGGTTGAATACTCAGATTTAGCATTGTGTTCATGTTATTAGAATAGATTTGATTCACCTTTCATTGTTCATTCAGGTTCCATAGAGTAGAGTTAGTGATTTGTGTTCTTAGACTAGAATCTAGAGGGTTTCCATTGTAGGTTTGAGCAGTGATTTTTAAAATGGCTCCCCTATAAACTTTGTCATCGGGTTTTTCCTGAGATTAGCAGGGTATGGAAGGGGAGCCACATGTTTGTAAATATTTAGGGATAGGAGTGTCAAAGGGCCAAGCAAAAGATTGTAAACCCAAACCCTAGGCGAGTGTCAACTGCCCGGTTAGGAGTTTGGGAGTGGAAAAGTGAATAGAATAGGCAGGGGAAGGTACCACCGTACGGAAGAAGTACACCTACAGGTGGGGTATAACCAAGCACAAGGATACCAAAGGGATGAAGGCTTGATCAATGCTCTTGAGTGAGAAATAGGCAAGTGATTAGTCAAACCCTAGGTATTAGGCCTAATTACCCTAATAGCCCTTGAATGTAGGAAGGCACTGTATGGAACAGAAGAAGACCAGAAATCTAGTGCAAGATTTAAAAGTCCCAAAAGGGTGTCAGAAAACGTGATTTGTTTGCTAGGTACAGTGGAGAATCTTGGCAGAAAAAGCAAATTAGTGACTGGTAAGGGCTAGTAGAGATTAGGCCTTACCAAGGAAGTTTCTTGAGATCGGGTGCATTGAAACCTAAAGAATTACCAAGATGTATTCCATTGGCGTTGAAAAGCATGGAAACAGAGCATCTATCTCCCCTGCAAAGAGTTCAAGTCAGATGATGATGTTGGCATCTAGACTCTTCTAGGTGTAGTGAGAAAGATTGAAATTTCAAGTGGTGTTTGTGAAGAAGACAACAATTTTGAGTGGTGTTGCATCCTCTAAGGTTAAGCACAAGGTTTGGAACTCTTGAAACAGAGTTAGGGCAGGCTTAGTTAATGATCTAAGTCAGGACAGAGCCTAGAAGGTGTTAGGTTCATGGTGAAGGCAGAGCAATGTCTTCTTGTTGTTAGGTGCAAGCAAACCTTGGAGGTAACATACACCAACTACATTAGAGATATGGTATTGCGGAAGGTTGTACAGTTGATGTACATCAGCACTGATGAGCAAATGACAGATATTCTCACCAAGCCTCTCTCCAGGATAAAGTTTGTGTACTTTCGAGACAAGCTTGGTATGGTGGAGAATCCAGCCTTGACTGAGAAAGAGTCTCAGTATCAGTGCGCCTGTTTAATGAGTTCTTCTCTGTGAGAGAAGTTTGAGGTGAAATCCCTTGTTAATGCATTTTCCTCTGAGACGGAGGAATTTGAGGTGCAAGCCCTTGTTAATGCATTTCTCCTTGAGATTTGAGGTGAAAGCCCTTGTTTCCACCCTCTGAGCTGAGTCATGGTGGATGTCATGTGTGTAACTCCATGACATATGTTGTACTTGTGTTTCACCCTCTAAGAGAATCATGGTGAAAGTCACATTGAGGTGAGAACATCACGCAAGTGGTGAACACTTGTACTTACCATAGTATGGTTGTAGCCATTATGGTTGATATCGTGTTGAGGTGATATCTGATATCACGATGAGGTGATATTCTTCTTGTTCACTTATGGTTGTAGCCATAGTGGTAGACATCACGATAAGGTGATTTGTCTTGAGCAGCTAGAAGTATTCTCTCTAGCTGAGAGGGAGTGTTAATGATAACATGCAACGTCGAAATAATATTCCAACGATCTTCTCTTGATAATAAATTAAATAATAGCTTTATGCTATTTAATTTATTTGAGTCTCAAGGGGCGCGATTCTTATAGAGACACCACTATTTGTTAAAGCAAATTAATATTAAATGAAGAGGCATGTTTTATTTACAAGGCCGACCTTGTTCAAGTGGTGCGATTTCTAGGAGGGACGTCTTCTTGCTTGTGGCCGACCTGTTTGGGAAGAGACACGTCCTTCTCTCAAAGTTGTATATATATCAGATGATGCTCTTCATTGTAATCATTAAGTTTCAAGTCAAGTTCGATTATATTTCATTGCAGTCTAAGTGCGAATTCATTGCAAGAAAGTTCTATATTCTTTGAAGTCTGAAGTTCTTCATCAGCGAATTGTCTTCTCTTATTGCAGTGCTGCATCAACTATTGGTGCTTGTATTTGGGCCTGAATCTTGGCCTCTTGTAAAGAAGATCATTCTTGTGACAGTTCAATACATAAGTGATATATTGTTGCTGGGTTTTTCTCCCTCAAGAGGAGGGTTTTCCCAGGGTATCTGCTGTGTTATTGTGTCTGATTTGAATTAATTTCTGTGCATATAATCTGATCATTAAAATTTACATCTATGGCCCTTTTAAAACTAATATTTTTTGGCTGATGTAGTTTTTTATAAAACTTTATAATTTATAAACAATGATTTTGACATTGGAGACTTTTGGTTGTCCTTGGGACAATCCTAAGATGTCTTAGACGTTCTGGGCCACCTTGGGGATGACTAGATGCTCCCTAGACATGTCTTGCAATTGTCCCTAGACATGTTTTGCAATTGAGACGTGTTTTCAAAACATCTTAAAAAATCAGAGTTTTTGGGGATGGCCAGGGGACAGCCCCTATTGTTCTGCCATACACGAAATGCCACTAGGGATGGGGATGCAGGTTTGACGGCCGGGGATGCATCACTTATCAGCCATGGGCTTGCTTGTAATGTCCCCTAATTGGGAATTCCCTAAATTTGCCCTAATTCCTTAATTTAAATAAACAAAGGGGTTAGAGAATATCTTTCACCTGATTGAAGCCCTGCACACAGATTAGAAACCATTTACCACAATCATACTGATTAGCAGATTAAATCATTTTCCACAATAATACTAATTAGCAGATTATCATAATTAAATATTAGTAAACTTATGGCCAATCATTAATTCAATCACAAGCATTTTAACATCCTTGGTGGGTTCAACCATAGGAGAGTATGGGAGAACGTGACTCGATGGGGTGCCTAGAACCCATCTTGCCAACCATTACCCTCTATGATTTGACCTCCTGTGCTGATTCACCATGATCAAGGGGTGAGATTACAACAGGTGCTCTTAAAATGCCATCTCTCCTAAGCCCAAGGCACTGTACCATTGGTACCCCAATGGTACCCCCTTGGCCTCCTTGGGACTACTTGGTCCCCCATCTCGAGGTGGCGTACCTAGGAGATTGCCCGATCGCTGTTCTCCTCTTGTAATCTCGGCCTCCTCTATCACAGCTAAAACATTAAGACATATGACAAACAAATACTAATCATATTTACTGATATAAAGAAGCAGTCATAACAGCAATGTATCATTAGTATCTAATTAAATAATCACAATCACTTATATTAAATTATGCTGCACCATATATCTGTAAATCAGATCTCATACCAACTTAGGAAATCGGACTGCTGCACATATGCTAAATAATTGATTATTTCTACCTTAGAGGATGCAGATCTCTATTCCTGGTTATCTGTTTTATATCTGCAGATGATTGCTGCCTTAATATCCAGAAATTATTAATTTTCCATACTGAGTAATGCTCTCTCCAATCGATTATTTAGTATTCAGATGATATTCCCTGTTGCTGATGATTTGATTACTTCTTCTGTTTACTTATATTTAACTTACTTCCCTTATTTATTTATCATTTATCTTTGTCTATCTTTCGTTGAACTATCTCCTTCTTCATACATTCTTCCACATGAGACTTCTTATTTCTTCTTCCTACTCTGAGTATATCATATTACTCTATCTGCTGCTATGCTCAGGAAATACTCCTATTTCTATCCCTATTTGCTGTTTATATCTCTTATTTAACTATCTATTTCTTCCCCTCTGCTATTTTATTCAGATCTCTCTATTATTCTCTTCTCTATGATTCGATGATTTAATATTCAAAAGATATGACTTTGCTGATCTCTATTTTCTTCCTATGCTCAGAGAATATTTATCCCATTCCTGGTTCCTCCTCCTCCTTTCTCCAAGTACTCTTTATATCCTCTTATTCAAATGATGGGACACGTCTCTCTGAAAAGAGGTATCTTTTAAAATAGATGTGTCCTTTGCCTTATACCAATTGCTGCTTTTAATGTTGAATGACTATTAATAAATTCTACCTTTGATCATGTTAATCGCTGCTTTTAGGAGATTCATTTGCTTCATTATCAATAACTGCCTTTGTTCCATCACTACTTTTAATCCTTTTCTATTTCCAATCTGGGCACTAGTTATTTTTGAGTCGCCACCTTTAATAAAATGCTTCTTTATATTAATCGTTTCTTAATGTTATTATCCAAGGAGGGTCGGCTCATAATATGTGTTAATTTTATTTATACTGCTAAGGAAAAGAGGTTGGCTGTCTAAGAAGTCTAATTACCTGATTTGTTAATTTATACCGCGGCTGGGGTTTGTATTACTTAAGGGCTGTTAACCCTAGTTTAGCGGGGGCATGACATTGCTACACATATTGGACACATCTTCTAAACACTTCTTTAGCATTATTACAAATATCTAGTAGTCATGTGGTCCTTGTAGGACATATCTACCACTAAAGGATGTAATTTAAAAACTATTGTTTGAATACAACTAGCAGCCAAGTGTATAGTGTCGTAATTTTTTTTTGTGTTGAAATATGTATAGCTTGCACACTTTTTGGAATGTTTACCAAAAAATAATATTGTATCAAATTTTGTCATGCTGGACACATATGGTCAAGTAAATGTTAGAGAAGCTTTTCTAGGGTACAACTACTAACCAATTAGGATTAATCAAGAGACTAGCATAAATAATTCTAATACCTTGATGTGTTAGCACGATACATATATAGGTGGTGTAAAAGATAATGGTTGTTTTTAAGATCATAGTCCAAATTAGATGCCAATGTGGCACATGATAACAACTGTTGGAAGGCCACAAGCATGTTCTTTCCATTTACCTAATGAATTGTTCAAATATTGAACCCTTGAGTTTCAACCTCATGATCAAGCTCATGCATAAATTGAACTTTCCAAATCCACCTATGTTTGGAGCATCTACTTATCCTTGGAGTATTATGCCACAAAGGTTGCTAAAATAAATACATCAATGACCTAATATTTATTTATAGTATGCGGCTTTCATTTTCATCTTAGATTCTATTTGGTTAATATTATATTTTCATGGTTAAGTTTCCCTTCCTTTGATTGACATTCTAAAAATATTTCTGTAGTTGGTGCCATGTTAAATTAGTTTTAGTTTTAAAATTGACTCATTCTTGAGCCTCATTTTGTAGATAAGAAAATATTGGAGAACATGGTTATTTATAATATTTTTTAAATGTCTTTTAATCAATCTTTTATTTAAAAAAGTTCCTAACTTTACTATTTTTAATATATATAAATTAAGATAATTAATCTATTGGTTAAGAAGAGTCATCTCCTCAATAAAGTGATGTGTCCTTTTGCTTATACCATAGTTCTACTGAGTCTTGGAATAGGGGGACTGGTTTTGAGATAGGGGAACCAAAGGCCTAGGTTTTGGGATGGTGTCGGGTGGGGTGGATGATGGTGCAAATATATATAGCATAGTTGGAAAACTTTGGCTTGGAAAAAAATTCACCAAGCCAAAAATTGGAGAGTCAACAAAAACTCGAACCTTTTTTTTTTGTTTTTGTTTTCGTGTTTTTTGCATTTTTTATGTATTTGGATAGTCTTTTGTAAAGACTCGCGAGTTTTTGGAAAAGACTTGGCGAGTTAAAGTCAAAAAGACTTGCCGAGCAAAAAACCTCTCGAGTTTTTCAAGACTCGGCGAGTCTTCCAACTATGATATGTAGTACTTAAAAAATTAGTTAAAAAATAATAAGGAATAACAATTGAAACTTTGAAACACTAGTATCTACACATTGCATTGAACAATGAAAATGGTAGTGCCAAAAATCTATATCAAAATATATTATATTGAAAATGTCAATATGCAATTGATCAATGGCCTAATGCCTCTAATCATCCCTAAAGTCCATGCCGAACTCCTCATCACTCAAATTTTTGGACTCTTGAAGGTTAATCTCCTCCAAGCCAACACTAACTAACCTTGTCTATGTTGCATCATTATTAACTTATGTTGGCTCCTTTGGCTCTACATCCCATCGGGCCACTGGACTCTCCTTGCACATGAGTGTGTTGCATTCAATGAAACACAAGGTGCTATGTATAACTTCATGTTTCTCTACCCTCCTAGAGGTAAACTTGATCCTCTTAATAGAGTGTATGAAGCTATAAATAGACTAGTTCCTCTCAATAGTAGAACTAGAAACCTAAGATGATTGAAGAATGGTTAGTGTGGTTGTCAAGGGAGGATTCCCAAGGCTTACTTTGAAGGCTTGATGAATGCATTGAATAGTTAATCGATTAAGACTTATTCTTCCTCTTGTTCTTACTCTTGCAGCCTTGATTTCACTCGTAGTTCACTCTTGCTCGATGCAATGACCTCTTGATAGTGATTTGGATTGAGAGTGGAATGTCTTTTGTACATGTTTGGATTGTTTAGAGTGTGGGTGGGGCCAATGGAACTTTTAGGGTTAGGGTAGTAGTCCACTTTTCCCAAAAGTGTCCTAAAAAAGAAGGCTCACTTGGGCAAAGGTTTCTAAAAATTTCAAGGGACATGGTCAAAGTTCCCCTAAGGTCTCGGTGATGTCCTATTGTCTCCTCAACATACTCATCAAGGGGGATGCATTGGAAATGCCCCCTCTTTGAAGGAGAGGTCTTGGAGACAACTCGTTGTTGGAGGTGGGGGCAGATTTCCTTGGAGTCTCCTAGTCTCGACGACATCCCCCTTTCCAAAGATGACAATTGTTAGGGGGGATGTGTCCCCATGGAACTTTGACTTATACCCTTTTATTAAGTGTATGTATATACACACACACACACACTCACTCATCTTTCTTTTACTCTCTCTCTCTCTCTCTCTCTCTCTTTAAATCCTTTGGGTTTAACTTTTATAACTTCATATACGATTCCAAATTCAAGAGTTTTCCTATTAACTTATTTTGGTTGCATCTTTTTTGTTTTACTTATTTTATATTTTTAAAAATGTGTTTTCTTAAAGAAAAATAATTAAATTAAATTAAAAAAAAAAAAAAAAAAAAAAATTCCTCAAGTCTAGTTAGGATAACTTTTGTGATTTTTAACAAATTTTAAATTTTTTTTGAAATGATCTACTTTTTTGAATTCATTTTTTGTATTGGCTTAAAAATTTGATGAAACTCAAAAATTGGCCATAGGCTAGAGAAGGTTTTTTTGGTCACAAGCTCAAAATTTTCTAAATGACAAGTCTAGTGTTCAAAGGACAAAGGTCAGCAGCAATCTTTTAAATCATAGGTTACAAGTAAGTTAGCTTTGATACCACTTGCACATACCTATTAAAATAATATTTATATTATTAATTTAATGGTCAATAATGTATTATATTGTAATTGTGTAGTTTAGATTTTTTCTTTGGTCTTCTTCAGTTTTTTTTTAGAAAATTGATAATTTTGTAACTTTGTAAAATCTATATGAAGCATTCTTGCTTCTTGTAAATAATATCAAATATTTTTAGCATCTTTTCTTGTAATATGGTATCAGAGCGAGATTTTTTTCTGGTGCCATTTTTTTTTTTTTCCTGATTTGTGGAGGTTTTGTCGATTGGAGAAAAATCGTAAAAAATTCATGTCTTCTTTCTGCAAGTTTTTGGCATGAGTTTTTTTAGTTTGTGAGGGCCATGTTTTCTCAGAATCGCATCTGTAATAGGTGGTTTTTTTTTGTGAATCTGGGCGGCCTGTTCTCAATCGAAATCGCGTGTATTTTGCCATGTGACCTCCATTTATTTGGTAACGTGTTTGCAAGATTTGCTTTTGAACATGCGTCGTGAGGGATGTCTCATGGTCCCAGGTGTCTTTACTCTTGCAAGGATCTCTCACAAATCGCAATTTCTTTAGGGTATTTTTTTTAATCACGATTTTTCAAGAACTTGTTTTTTTTGGGCGTCATTTCTGTGATCTTTTCCTCCACGTGATTCAACTTGGTGGAGATTTCTTGACGTGATTTCCTGGCGTCATTTTTTTACCCACGATTTTCAAAATTTCTGGGTATCAATCTCTTTTTCTCTATAGGCGTTTTTGAGCTCAAGTTTTCTGCATCTTCTGGGTGGATTTTTTCGATGTGATTTTGGGTGCAGTAGCTAGGGTTTCAAATAAACCCTCTATTTTCAAGCCCTTTTTTTTTTTTGATAACAAACTCTTTTTGGGTTTTTTGTAAAGATTTCTAGGTTGTCATCAGATTTTTTGGGTGCCTCATAATCCGTGCATTGGGATTTGTGCAACCGGGTTTGCCTCGAATTTTGTGCCTAAAATTGCCTCAGTTTTTAGTACATTGGAATTTGTGTCTCGGGTTCCTTGCATTCAATTTTATAGCCTCTTTTGTGTATCTCATTTTTTGTGCTTAGGAAAGTGTGAAAGATGGCGAGTTTGACCAACATAATGCTGGAAGGCAGTCAACGATTTAATGGCAGAAACTATAATACCTGGAAGTAGCGAATGATGACAATCTTCAAATATCGGTGTCTTGATCAGATTGTTCTAGGTATTGCCACTTGTCCCACAATGACGAGTAAAGACCAATAAAGTTTGATGAGCAAAATTGTGAAGCGATGATGCTCATTAAGCTGTCTGTTACCGATGATCAGCTTCCATAGGTTCCATTCGGCAAATCAACTGCTAGGATTTGGGAGCATTTGAAAACCTTGCATGAGACCTCCAATAAGAGCCATGCGTTCATTCTGAAGAACTAGCTGTTCTCCATCATGATGGTTGAGAGAATGTGTCCTTATAGGAGTATTTGACAAAGATTCAGGACATTTGTGATCAGTTGGAGTCGATTGGTCAGAAGATGGAGGAAGAAGACATGGTAGTCATCACTTTGAAAAGTCTTCTAAAGTCCTATGAGCACTTTGTTGAAACTCTCAATATTACATCGACTAATGTTGATTTGAAGTTTCCAGAGCTTTGTACCAAACTTTTGCAGCAGGATCGTTGGAGACAATAATTTGGCAGTAGTGCTTCTTCGTCCTCTATAGAGCAAGCTTTTGCAGCCAAGTCTCTGGCTAAGAATAAAGGGAAAGGTCAGCCTTTGCAGCAGAAAGGCTCAGGTCAACCTCAGGGCAGCCCCAAGAAAAAGAACATTCAGTGTAATTACTGCCACTAATATGGTCATATGAAGAAGGATTGATGTCAGCATTTGGCTTCTGAACAGAAGAAGTAGGGAGGGTCTCAGCAAAAAGCAAATGTTGCTGAGCACACTAAGTAGGAGTTTGCCTTTTACGCCTTTATGGCTAAAAGACCTATAGATCATGTGAAGTCCTTTGCCTGGTACATTGATTCAGGTGCTTCGCGACACTTCACCCATCGACGTGATTGGTTCACTGACTTTTCTCCTTTCAGTGATTTAGTTATTTTTGGAGGAGGTGAAGAGTATACTATTGTTAGCAAGGGCAACGTTTAGATTCAGTCTGTTGGGAGGAATCTCATATTCCTCAATGTACACTACGTTCCTGGCATGGAATTGAACCTTCTCTTTGTCAGTCAGATTATGTGGCACTCTCCTCAGTTGGATGTGGTATTTAGTGCACATAAGTGTTCAATTGTTGATTGGGAAACTCGTACCATTGTGGCTGTTGGCATTGAGGATCATGGTCTATACAGACTTGTGGATACAGGTGATTCTCTAGAGTTAGCCATGGCAGCCAAAAATTATTCCATCACTAGTCTTTGGCATCATCGTTATGGGCACTTAAATGTGCACTATCTCTCTCAGCTATTTCGGGAGGGACTTGTAGCTGGTTTATCTGAGATCCAGAATGCTAATGTATGTGGGCCAATGAATACACCTTCTATTATTGGTTGTAGGTATTTCTTGCTTTTTGTTGATGATTTCAGTTGTAAAATGTGGGTGTATTTTCTTAGACAGAAATCAGATGTGTTTATTGTATTTCAGAAGTTTAAGGCCTTAGTAGAGAAAGAGTCTGGCTGTTCCATAGTCACTCTTAGTTCAGATAATGGGGGGGAATTTTGTTCTACTGATTTCTCCAACTTCTGTGATATACGTGACATCAAACGCTAGTTAACCACACCCTACACCCCTCAACAAAACGGTGTTGTAGAGCGGTGCAACCGCACAATCACTGAGATGGCTCGCTCTATGTTGCAACACAAGAGTGTTCCTAAGAAATATTGGGCATAAGCAGTTTACACTACCACCTATCTCCTTAATCGATCTCCTACATAGGCTGTTAAGGGGAAGACTCCCGAGGAAGCTTTGACTGGTCGCAAATCTTGGATCGGTCATTTGAAAATCTTTGGCTCTTTAGCATATGTTTGGATTCCAGATGCCAAGCACTCCAAGTTGGATTCCAAGAGTCAAAAGCTTATGTTCACAAGGTACAATGACAGCCATAAGGCTTATAGGTTGATTGATGTAGACACTGATTGTCTCATCTTCAATTGTGATGTTGTCTTTGATGAAGAACGAGGACCCTTTCACCTTTCCTCGTTTGTGCAAAATTTTGAGGATCAGCCTTTGAAGGCTTCTGATTTGGGTGTCCGTCTTCCGTTAGGTACACCTAATGGGAGGGATGATGCAAATTCTATTTTTGATGATGCTCAACCCGATTTTCCTCTAGATGATGTTGATCTTCCACCTGTCGAACCTATTCCAGATCCAGTACCAGTTCCAGCTCCTCATGCATTTGATGTTGGCACTTCTACTCTCCAGCCTAAATGGTGGGCTAAGACCATTGATGATCTTCATGATGATGAGCTCATTGAGGGTAGATCATCTAGAAACAAGAGCAAACAGTTAATTTTGCTCTCATGGCCAACATTCATAGTGTTTATGATCCTCAAACATATTTAGAGGCTAAAGGAATTCTTGAGTGGGAACAGGCTATGGAGGTTGAATACCATAGTCTTTAGAAGAATAACACTTGGGTCCTTTCTGATCTTCCTCCAAGGAAGAAGCCCATTAGCTACAAATGGGTGTATAAGGTTAAGTACAAAGCTTGTCTCGTTGCAAGGGGGCTCTCACAGAAGGAAGACATTGACTATGAGGAGACTTTTGCTCCTACAACCAAGATGAGTACCATTTGGCTCGTCCTTGCCTTAGCAGCCCAGTTTGGTTGGAAAGTCCATCAGATGGATGTTAAAAGTGCTTTCCTCAACGGGGAGTTGAAGGAAGAAGTCTACATGACACAGCCTCCAGGGTTCAAGGCTCCCGATAAAGAACACCAGGTATGCTGACTAGTGAACGCACTCTATAGTTTGAAATAAGCTCCTTGGGCTTGGTTCATCAAGATTGACAAGTACCTCACAGATCATGGCTTTCAGAGGAGTCCATCTGATTGTAATCTGTATGTCAAACACACTGGTAGTGATATTCTTATTCTTGTTGTCTATGTTGATGACTTGATCATTACTGGTAGCTCGACACATTTGATTGATGAGATCAAACAAGATTTGTGTAGCTCTTTTGACATGACATATTTAGGACTTCTACATTATTGTTTAAGTGTTGAGGTTTGGTAGACAAAGAGCAATATCTTCCTCTCTTAGTCCAAATATGCTCGAAGTCTACTGGATAAGTTCTGAATGCAGGATTGCAAACGTACTCCCACACCTATGGAAAAAGGGCTGAGGTTGTCAGCCAAATCAGATTCACTTGTAGTGCATGAATCCTTGTTCAGGCAACTAGTGGGCAACCTCATCTATCTCATTGCCACTAGACTTGACCTCAGTTTTGCAGTGAGCTACATTTCACGCTTCATGACAGCCCCAAGGCTAATCATTGGGTAGCAATGAAGCGTGTGCTACATTATGTGAAGGGCACTTCTGATTATGGACTTCTTTCCACTAGGAGTCATGATCCTAGCCTCATTGGTTACACAAACTCAGATTGGGTAGGTTCAGTTGATGACAAAAAATCTACATCTGGGTATGTTTTCAGTTTGGGATCTGGTGTAGTCACTTGGACTAGTAAAAAGCAACATGCAGTGGCTCTTTCCTCGACAGGAGCAGGTATCGAGGAGCAGTTAAGGCAGCTTGTGAGGCAGTTTGGCTTCGCCAAATGCTTGCGGATATGCAAATATCTCAAGCTGGTATGACTCCCTTGTTCTCAGACAATCAGGGAGTTCTCAAACTTGCCAAAAATCTAGTCTTCCATGAAAGAACCGAGCATGTGGAAACTCTTTGTCACTTCATTCAGAAGCTTGTTGAAGACGGATCAGTTTAGTTGTTATATGTTCCAACAGAGGATCAGACAACGGATAATCTCACCAAGTCCCTCAATCCAGATAAGTTTGTAAAATTCAGGGGGCATCTTGGCATTGTTGATAGATTGACCATTAAGGGAGGGTATTAAAATAATATTTATATTATTAATTTAATGGTCAATAATGTATTATATTGTAATTGTGTAGTTTAGATCGTTTCTTCGGTCTTCTGTTTTTTTTAGAAAATTGATAATTTTGTAACTTTGTAAAATCTATATGAAGCATTCTTGCTTCTTGTAAATAATATCAAATATTTTTACCGTCTTTTCTTGTAATAATGCCTACTAGGTTTAACTATATACATGACAAATATGTCATTGGCACATACTGAATATAAAATAAAAATATAAGAGTAGATAGATATGAATGAACACAGAGGGTGAATATCTATTTCTATACAAATCAAGGGGCATGTTTGATAGGATGTGGCACATGAAGACGGGAAGTCACAT
Organism: Sequoia sempervirens; assembly: GCA_007258455.2. Lineage (NCBI taxonomy): Eukaryota > Viridiplantae > Streptophyta > Pinopsida > Cupressales > Cupressaceae > Sequoia > Sequoia sempervirens. The sequence continues at coordinate 41,206 of VDFB02321522.1, forward strand.
CTTTTGGTAACAATGATTACAAGTAATCATGTTCAATTAGATCTATAATAGTTTGTGTGGTTAAAGTCAATTGCATAATAAAAGTGTTTAAGAAAAGCTCTAATTGGCCTTGGTGTGGTGTAACAAAATTTGTACGGTGTACCATTGGTGTCTCTTGCATAATTTTGAGTAATAATTGTTGTGAATTTATTATCCTGTCTGTAATTTGCTAGTCAGGTTGATGCAGTGGATGGGTGATAAGGAGAAAACATAGATGATGTTGTGATGGGATATGTCTGAGTCAGGAATTTGGCATGTCAATGGCTACAACTGGGTGTGGATATGACAAATTAACTTTATTTGAATCATAGTTTGAAAACTGACAACTTGGCAGATTTAAAAAAATACTTAAATTCATTAACTTGGCAAAATATTCCAAAACTTGGCAGAACTTGGATAGGCAAATTAATGGGCAATTTCCTTGCCTGGAAATTAACCTTGGAGTACTCTTGAGTTTCCTGATTACTTTCTAATTTTTTGAACTATGATTTTAATTATGTAATGTGTGATTATAATTCTGAGTATAGAATCTAAATGGGGAGTGGAGAGATAACTGTTAACTAGTTTTATTCAAATAATTATGTAATATATAACAGGATTAATGTAATATCATAATTGGTTGGATGTAACTATTACAGAGCATCTGATTCAGCTTAAATTTAACACACATTTAACAATAGTCCACTTCCAGGGGCTAGCATGACTCCTATATTTTCACTTTACAATTGTTAACAAAGCAGAGTGGCATCGTCCACATTGGTCCTGTTCATGCAATGTGCAAATCTTAGGCTTTGAGGGCTCGCCAAACATTGTTGATAGATTTGTCAATTGATTGATATATTTATTCCTCTTGTTCCATTGGTTATTTTCAAACTTCTTATTTGGTTACTCCTGATCTACCTTGTTTTCACAAGTGTGCAGATGAACAAGTTTCCTCTGCCTTTTCATTCATTTAATTTTTAATTGATTGGGAAATTGACAACACATATTGTTGCAATGATTTACCAAGTTTCTGGAAGGCTTTATTCTGGTGGTGGTTGTATTCACTGAAAATAACTTATATTTTTTGAGGTCAGGACCAAAGAAAGTTGGTGCAGAAAGTGCAAGAAAAGATGCAGGCAATTTGACTCTGAAAATGTATGCATTTTTTTGTTTTTTTCTTCTTCCCATTTTTCAACTTAAGAGTCATGACAAGTATAAGAAGAGGAATTACTGATCTTGTACGGTTTATTATGTCTATAGTTTTCAAGATGCATTATATAAGATTGTTTTTAGTTGCAAAATGCTCATTAGATATACAGTCCTGTCGCCCACCAACTATGATTTGTCAAGGTTATATATCTTTTCATTGGTCTGTTCAGGAATTTACAAAAGATGAATGGGATTGAAGTTATGAAAGATGACTTAATGGATGGTACTGGCATTATAGATGACATTTCAGTTGATGATGATCTCTCAGAAAGTGATGATTTACTCTCAGAGGTTTGTAAGATTTTGTTCTGTTGACTCTTGTCAGCAAAATTTTATCCAGTTGATAGAATTGTAGTTTGCCTTTTTATTTTCAGGATGAGAATGATTTTTTTGACATGTTACCAAGTGAATGCGAAGATAAGTCAGAAGGTAAGTGTGTTTTCACTTTTAGTGTCGAGGCATATCATAAATATCTTGTTAAATAATATTTTATCATGAGTCAGGGTGCATTTGCATAAACTGGTTTTGTTTGCAGAAGAGGAGGATGCTGATAATGCTCTACGAGGTCAAAATAAAATACTTCAGTCCGATGTGGATTCTCACATGAAGGAATTAGAGATACTTAAAGAAAAGGTTATCTCTGGTTACTATTGCATATGTGCTATTGAATATTACCTATAGTAATATTTTGTTGGTGTCTGAGTTTGAAATAATGAAACTTCTAAAGTGTTTGTTTTATCAATTTTTAACTAAAGGGTGAGGATAATGTCTTTGATGGCATCAAAAGTGTCATACATCCCTCCTCTTCTCTAGCCTTAATTATTGTTTCTCATGGATGCCCCTTTTAGGGTTAGAATGAGGAAATCAAAAAATTATTCAATTTGTTTTATTTTGTTAACTCCTTTAAAAAATAAATTTGACCATAAATTCTGACCTTAAAAGAACATCAGTTTTTTACAACCAGGCATTTTTATTGCTTTATAGAGTATAAAATGCTTACATAGAAATGTGGGCTTCAAGAGCTCCTTGCTGCATAAAATTGATAATGACAATTATATCTTCATTGTGCCTACAAGCAAGGAGTCAACATCCTTTCCAACCACATCCAATCTAGAGGCAACATGTTCACATAAATCTTCCTTGGCTTAAAATTATTTAATGAAAGAGGGAATGATATTCCTTACAGGTTGAATTATGCCACCATTTTCCAAATAAAGGACATTGCCAGAAGATGGGAAATTGTCCACGCTTCTTTCCCATTCTCTGATCACCCATGTGCCTTAAAGTTGGAAGTGTACCTTTTTAATGCAAGAGGTGAAGAAAAAGCATGTGTCATTTCTCTTGGATCCACTTCCAAATAGATTTACTGTACTGGACTGCCAAAGTGTATGCATGATTTCTTCTCTTTGCTCTAACAACAGAGCAACTGCTGTGAAATCTGTCTTCACTATCCTATTGCACTCAAACAACCATTGTTTTTAGGGCCTCTAGTTTCCCATTTTCATTTAATTGGGGGTAATTTTGAATTTTTTGCCAAAAATACCTATAGTTTCATATCAATAGAATCACTTCCACTTACACTATCTCCAATCTCTGCAAATGGGTCCTTTGACCTCAATTATTCAAGGAGGCAATTTTGAAGAATAGCCTTGCAAAAATTGTGAGTAAATGAATTTAGTAAAATCTGCCAATCTATGCATATAATTCAATGCTTTTGGTGTTTAACTTAATTGCTAGAATCCCTTTTGAGATAAGTGCTTCCTTTCTTAGGATTTCATTTGACAAAACCTTTCTTTAAGGGATGTTAGTGCTTGTAAAAGTTGACATGGTGCTCTTGTGGATAAATAAAGTCAAAATTTTACTAAGTTGTATTTGCAACTAGCCGTTATGGAATAATGATGTATATTTATAGTGATATATATCCCAAAGAAAATATCAAATTGCAAAACAAACTTTTAGTGGATGAAGATAAATGTGCATTTATAATGCCTGAATGTGGTTGGACCTAAATTCAAAAGGATCTAGGATTTTTCATGGCATTAAAGCAAGCAATCTTTGATGTATGACGTGAACAAGTTCATGAGTGTGAAGAAGAAAAAAGGAGGTTAGGCAAGGTTGTAGCAAAGTAAAGGCCTGCCATGCAAAGAACATGTACAATGGCAATGTTCTTTCATTGATTTGCAAATGTTTTGTTATTTATTTGGCTACACTTCTTGGAACCTTGCTCAGAAGATGTAATTTCTTAACAACACTTGTAAACCTTTAGATTCTTGTTATTAGTCTTTGGAATACTCATGAGGGAGGAAGTGTTCTGTTGTTTATTGTGAAGTAAATATTTCCTTTTGTATGCATTTTTATATAGTGTTGAGACATATGTTTCTAGTGTGAGGTCATGCATGCTTTCCATTTGTGTGTTTGTGTTGATATTTCAAAATCACCTATACAGAGTGGGACTTCGTGCAAGCTTGATCCCCTTCCCTTTGCATGTGTTTTTGAAAGAATGCAACAATATTAATGTGGTTCTACTTATCTATGTGTGCTTGAAGCTACTCCAATTCTAAGAAACGTAGCCAGCTTGAACATGTGATGGAAGAGAACATGATTATGTTCAAGATTGTAGATTATGAATGGGGAAATACCTAAATTTTGATTATTCTTTTTGCAGATTTTATTTCTTATTGTTTGTTAGCAGTGTTCCTTGCTTTGGTTTAGATCCTGGTTTGGGTTCATGGGTTTGGTTTGTGGATCTGGCATTTTTTTTTGGGTTGGGTTCATCCATATAAAAAACATATGAAACTCACCCACTCTCTCTCTCTCTCTCACACACACACACATTTGCAGCTTAACAACATGAATTAAGTTCATATTATCGCTTAGCATCATATAATAAACACAACTACCATAAATTGGAATGTCATGATAAATATAAGTATTAAAAAATATTCATTGTTCAAATTTCAATATTAAAATAATAATTTGAAGTTCAACTATGAGGTGTTAGTATTATATAGGTCTTCAAAAACATCATTATTGACATTAGGTGGTGTAGGAAGATTCGAAGAATCACAAGTAGTGCCACTACTACTCACACTAAAAGTGTGCTTGTTATTTGGCTTCATAAACGTAGGATGTTGGGAGGTGGAAACATCCAAGTCATATTCTTTGACTTTATATCCCACAACTTTTTGTCCTCTTCCTTTTAGTCATGTTGCTTGTATAGAAGGATGCTCAAGTTGGAATGCACACACATTAAACCTTCTTTCTTTTTTGAGTGCAATAGCTTGCACTTAATTGAGTGGATTAAGGAGTATGCACTTCAATTTTGCTTAGATGTAGACAAACTAGCAACCTATTGAGACAAAGTTAGAGAATGAGAAGATTTAAAATAAAAAATGAAACTTCAAACTTGAAAATGTTTGTCTTTTTATTTTAGATAAAAAATGTATAAAACTTGCAATAAAACTTTAATTGTTAGAGGTTGTAGGTGTTGGAATAATTGGTGGTGAAAGTACCACCAACAATAAGCATCCTTTTTGAACTTGTCAAGAAGAGCTTCAATATTTTGACCATTGGTGGAAGTATAAAATCAATGAAATCACTCATGACTACATCCTAAAATCAAAATCAGGAAAGAGTCTATGAAATGTTGCCTTGTACCCTTTGGCTACTTCAAAATCTCTATATAGGGCAATCATCATCGGCATAAAAAGGATCTCAACACTATAGTATTTTGGACTCATTGTGAAGGCAAGATGATGTTGTATTATAGTCAATGTGATCTATCTTCAATAATTTTGTGTGCTTGTTTGAAAAAAGTTTCTTTAGGATCTTGAACTTCCAAGAATAAAGCATAATCGATTAATTTTTAACAAAATAAATTTCTAGGTAACTAAAGTCAAACATTAAATTTTATATTGTTCTATTTGCCTTCAAGAGCTCAATTTTTGAGAATGATCTAAATTTGCCTTGCAATAGGGAATGCTTAGTAATGAACATTTGAATCTCTTTAGCCTTGACATACACCTTTTTGATCCAATCAATTTTGTTGCCAATCTTTTGTTGCATAAGGTTAAGGGTGTGGATAACACAAGGTGTCCAAAAAATATATGAATAGCATTCTTCAACCAACAAACCAATTGCTCTACAATTATTTGCGTTTTCCATTATGACTTGAACAAAGTTACAAGGCCCCACTTTAATGGCCATCATGAGGATGTTAGTAATAAATTGGCCATCATGAACCCCCCCTCCCCCTCACAATCCATTACTCTCAAAAACATTGCCTCCTTAGGGGATATTACAATCACATTGATCAAGGGCGAACTTCATCATCCTTCCATCCACTGGAAGCGATGGACACTCTTGTTTTGGTCCATGAATCTCTTATGGGCTTCAATGAATCTTCTACAAGCTTGATCTCCTTTTCCAATAAAATGCTATGTACCTTTGCATAACTTGAGCTTTTGTATCTTTTTGGACTCTCATTAATCTTCTCATCATTTCTTGCCAATATGGTGAGCAAATGACATTGGAAGCCAATCTATTTGAATAAATATTGTGTGATGAAATGTGAAATTGTAAAATGAGGACAATACTATGAAGGTACTTATTTCACATTCAACAATCACTTACAATAAAGCATGAGAACAATAAATCAAATGAAATAATAAGCAAGAATTTCACCTCAAAACCTCACCTTGCTCCGTTGACCTTGGATATGCTTCCATAATTTGATATGTGGTTTTCTCTTCTTACTAGCATAACCTTTGATAGCAAATGGATAGAATGATGGCATGAATTTTCTCAAAAATTGTGGATCCTTGATAGCTTGAAAGGTGGTAGTTTTATGGTTTTTTCATGACATTGAACGTTGGAGAATGATTAGAGGAATCAATGGACGGGGTTGATTATGAGGACATGAGAAACATGCAAGTGACATTTGCCCTTGTGAAGGGCTTTATTGATGAGTTAATTGATTGCATGGATGAGTGAAATGATGTGCTTTTTTAGTTAACTCACTTAAGTGATGAATTTGAGAAGAATATTAATAAATAAATAAAATATTAATTCATGTGCATGAGGAGAAAATAAATAAAATATTAATTTTATATATTTAGAGGAAATGTTAGCTAATTAAATAATTAGTGGATAAGGAGAAATTAATGGATGAATAAATTAAATAATTAAAAATTATTTAAGAATAATTAAATCAATGGATTAATTAAATAATTATTTAATTAATGTGGATAGGAGAATTTGATGAATTAATTAAATAACTCAATTATTTAATTAATGTTAATGAGAGAAATTGATAATTTAACTAAATAATTAAAAATTATGTCATGTCCCTGTTTCTTAGGTCGGCCCCAAAAGGAATCTCTTGGTGGGAAAGGTGTTTTTAAACACCAAATCAAATCTGAATTTTTAATTTAAATTATTAATAAATATTTAAATTTTATTTTGTTTTGAGCTGACCCGTTCATTGGAAGGCTGGTATTTAGTTGAGATCTTTTGTCTTTCATTAGCATCCGGAATTGTGAGAGGGAACTCGCATGATTTGTTGAGACGTAGCCGTCTGCTAGATCAACGCCCTAACCTTACTTGGGCGTGTGATTTTCTCCTACGATTCAACACCTGTTTGCATCACATATCATACTTCCCTAACGTTTATCCTTGCTCGCTTAGGTGGCAACTGCGAGTGGCGAAAGACATCGGCTATCTAGCCGAGCCTTTGGCTCTAGCCGGTTCTAACATCAGCACCATTGTGACCCTACTGGGAGTTGTTCAGACGAAAGAGAAATAGGAGCAACTGACCCCTGGAAACAACATTCGGTTGCACGTTTGATAGGCAACACAGGAAGCAATTCGTGAGTACATTCATGATCTCCACATCTGATCAGACGATTTTCTTAGTTCGCCATAGTCAGTGACTTGGCTCACGTTGGATCGGGTTGCTGATCTAATCACTGTGTTTCAGTAGCTTGGGATGTTTTGAGTCGGGAGTTCGAGGAATAAGTGGCACCTTCACTAGTGATATCGATCAGGATGATTGGTATTCCTAAGTGCAACAAATCTCACTTTCCGTCATCTTGAATTGGTCTAGCATCAAGTTCGGCTGTGTGGATATACTCACAGTGAGTGTGCGATTACTTTGTTACACAGTGAAGGCTCTAAAATATCAGTTTATGTTGTACTCATCCGCTGTACTAAACAGTTTCCAGTTGTTTCCATTCTCAAAACCTCGTGTTAATGGGTTTCAGTTCACAGTTATTGCAGTAATCTTAAATGTGATATTTGCTGTCTGATTGTTATATTTTATAATCTGCTTACCTGTGATCAATTCTGGGCAAAGGTGTTTCAGTTACTTGTTTGTTTGATTTCATTTGGGAGGTGTTTGTCTTTCTTTTCTGTGCAAGCATATTACAAATTATTTAATTGACGTGGATGAGAGAAATTGATAAATTAATTAAATAATTAAAAATTATTTAGTTAATGTGGATGAGAGAAGTTGATGTGAATGGTGTCTTTACTAGAGGAATTGATGAGAAATGATGAGGCGATGAGACAGAATGAGTTAGTCATTTTTTGGTGTCTACAAATACATTTTGCCATGTGTTGATTATCAATCTCTTGGGACTCCTTTTGAAATACCTGTTGTCACTAAAGTGTTCACCCTTGCTGAGTTGATAGAGTCACTCAGATGTTGGAGATCAACCTCCAGAGAGGGCTGGTTCCCTTTGAAACTTCACCTAATTAACCTATCCTATTGCTATGTGCTGGGAAAAAGGGTGAAAGGAAACATAAAATGAAACCTAAGACTAAAAGGTGATGCACCAAATGATTTTTTCAAAGTCTATACTGTTGTTTGAACACATAGAATGATCAACAATTTAAACCCAATACATACACAACTCAGTATTTCGTATGTCTTTGCAAAAGCCTTTCATAATAAGGTTTAGTGTGTCAAAAATAACATTTAGGAGCTATGAGTGCTATAACAACTTAAACTCTATTCTTAACTCGTTAACACAAGTCATGACCTGCAAAAATGCATACTTTCTGCATAAAGGCAAGGAAAATAGGACAGAAATCAAGGGGGAAAGGTATCACCACAAGATTACATCAACTATCTTAAGAGATTTGCACAATATACAGCAATGATAAGGTAAAATAGCTTATCTTTATTGATCAAAAGTGTTACATACTGCTGTACATGCTTGAAAGTGGAGTTACAAAAGCTGCTCCAGCTTGAAAGAACTTTGAAAACCAGTTACGATACAAAGCTAAGAGAGAAATAACTAGTTGTAAATCTGCCCTTAGGCTTGCTTATAAGCTGCTCAACAGCTTGCTAGAGATTAGGAACATGTGTTGAGGAGAGAAAGACAAGCGTTTACTTTAGTTGGCTGGGTCAACTTTTTTGGGCGTCCAAAACAGTTATCCTTACTTTGCAGCCCCTTAAAATGCTCCAAAAAGGTGTTTGAATGAAGAAAAATTCATGCTTTGACCTTATCTATCAACCAAGTCCCTTAAACAGCTCCTAAATGCCCTCAAAAGGTTCAAACTGACTCAAACTGCCCTATATTTTCCCCATTAGTTTTGCACAATCCACCAAACTCCCCTAGATGCTTGTAACTGTCCATAACTGCACTTTACTTCATCAAACTGCCACTTACATGATAATAGGGCCTGTGAAAAAGGTTTGAAATAGTCAAAACTCCTTAGGGGGGCGTGGGAAACCTTCAAGGACAGTTTTCTACCACTTGGCATCATCACAAAGCTCTCCATTGCCTTGCATTTTCATCTTATGCCCATATACTTACTTTAAATTCATCATTTTGCACCATATATTATCATTCCAGCTTGTATATTACCCTTTTCCAGGTCAACATACTCTGCCTTTAATGTTGCTCTTTTATTATTCCATCTCCATTGTTATTACTTGCCACTGTATTTTGCATTTGTCACTGCACTTTGGTGTTTCATGGGCACTGTCCTTTTGGTGATTCGATGATGACTATCCTGATAAGGTCTGCCATTGTCTTTTCAGACTTCAAGACCACTGCTCTTTCTTACTCAGACCTTGCTCCGTCCTTTTGACTTGTCACATCATTGTCCTTTTTACTCTTAGGACTGTCACTTTGTTCTTGGACAGTGATGGCTGTCATCTTAAAAGCAGACTGTCATCTTTCATTTGTTAATGGTAATATGTTGAATGTCATTCTTTATTTGAAGTGACTGTGTTTACCTTGATGATTCTTTGATCCATCATTCCTAGGGGATAAACTCACTGTCAAACCTCATTAACACAGGTCTGCCCCCCCTTTGATCAGCACAACTCTTGAACGGGCTCCCAATAACCTAGCTAACTGTCATCACATCATGAACTGAGCAAGATTTTTGAAGCTTTTAACTGTCACTTTCAAAATCCTTCATGAACCTGTGTTCCTTGATATTGGTGAACAAAAACATCCTTGACAGTTTGCTACTTTTTTGATAACATTTATAAGACTATTGTTACTCATGAAGACAGTCCTCTTAATGCCTTACGTTCAAACTCTTCATCATCATTTTGACTGTCATGAAAACCTTCTCAAAGATTGTTCATGTTTTCAAGCTGTGTCATGCTCTTTATGGACTGTCCTCTTCATTAGAACCTTATTGGCATTTTGTTTAATGGAGTCATGACTGCCCTATTCTTATCTCAAGGTGACTGTTATACTCGCTTGGCATCATGACTTTGATAAATTACAACCAGACTGGTTTTCAAACAAAACAAGCTTAAGGTCTGCTATACCGACAAGTACTAGGGCTATCATGGCATCTCACCTTGAAACATCCTCATGAAGCATTGACAGTCCTTTTGGACTGTCCTATTTGAAATACCACTGTAACTTCCCTTATAAACCTTGCATTATCTATCTTTTGAACCTTCAAATATGCATGATCTTTGACTTGCATTTGTCTTGATTGCATTGACTGTCTTTGACACTCATGACTGTCTTGTTCTTTTGGTTTATCATTTGTACCTTTCTCGGACTGTCCTCTAGAACATTTTGACTCTGACTTCTTAGACATGATTGTCCATTGCCATTAGTGTTGTGACTGTCCCTTTGGTTTTGTTGATGAAACTGTCCTTGTCTTCATGCTCTGTCTTAGGACTGTCCACTAAATCTTCATGCTCAAAGGTCTGTCCACAAAATCTTCATGCTCTGTCTTCTTTTGTTACTACAGTCATTAAGACTGTCCTTCAAGTCATTCCTCTTTCATGGACTTGACTGTCCTTCACATAGTGACTTACTTCTTGGGAAAAGACTGTCCCTTCATCATTAGTCTGTCCTCAACAATCATGGGTCATGACCTTATTGACTGTCATCATGTTTTATCATGAACATTGCCCTTCATCATTCTTGGGTCTTGACTGTCCTCTTTTTTGTGCTTGCTTGGTGACCTATCATGACATCCACCTTTGATGCTATAACTTGTCACTGTCCTTTACATCATTCTGTCCTCTTATTCTACTCTGTCATCTCTCATAGAACACCCAGATTTGTCAACAAGACTTTGTAAGGTTTCCAATAACCTCCTCTGCCCTCTCCTGTGTTTATAGACTTTCCTTTATTGTTCATGATCCCTGGATTGACACATGAATGTTAATCAACTCTTGTACAGAGCACGTATCAAGATGCTGGTTGAATTTTCTCAGGATAGCATATGAAAGTGTATCCTCAATCAATGTGTCCAGACTTGAGAGGATAATCTGAACTCTTGGGTACAGAAATAACATAATCCTTGAATCATGCTAGAGAAACACATCAATAGAAGCTTTAGGCACACCAAGAGAAACTTGGGTACACCACCTTATACTAGCATATGAGAGGCTACAACCGTATAGGTCAATAGACAGGATATATAGGCACACATAGAGAGGAGTAAGACATATGCAACATGATAGACAGAAATAAGGCAGACCCAACACAACTATTTCGTAATGGACAGACATGAACACATCCAAGACCCTTGAAAATGAGAGCGAATCAACCAATACAGATAGGGCTTGAAACCAGTCAAAAGATTTTGGGGTTAAGTTGTCTTTCTCGACCTTGGATAACTTGGTTTACTGTTGTGATTTCATAAAAGGCATTCCTTTTCTAGCTTGACATAAATACTCTCTTGTTACTACACTTGCAACATGGTTTGCTACTTTTGCCTACAAATGTGTAGGGTTTCACAAGTGGGTTAGCGTGTGAGCCCCTGATATCCTTTCATGGACTGACCTTTAGGTTTGTGCTTTTGTTGCCATGGGCACTACTGCTACACCACTTATCTTGTAGAAATTTGTTCTTATAAACTGTCATAACAGAGCTGGAGACATACATGAACTGCCCTTACCTCTGTGACATTTATAATTCAACAAAGATATTCTACAGGTCTGCAATGCATGAAACCCTCTAAGAAGACTTTACTCAGGCTAGAAGAGGATACCTGGTATTGTGAAATGAAACCACACAGGGATACAACATGTGTGAGACTTAATCAATTCCTGTAACCTCTCCACTCTCATTGATACGTGCAATCATATATGCCTGTCTCTGCTATGTGGTGAAGCTAACAGACCCCTTAAAAACTCTCAATCTCTATACCTCTGCTCTCAACCTGCAACATGTCATTACATCTGTCTGGTATATTTATGTTCCTTGGACTCCTGCAACGCCACCATAGGAGCTCCTTCAATGCCTTAACAAAAATATGAGCATCAACCCTAACTTTCCAATCCCATGTGCCATATCAAGCCCTTTCAACTTTCAAAAGGAGAAAAAATTCAACACTTTCCTTTTCTTGGCACTGGAAACTTAATAAAAATTAAGATTTAATTTCCCTCCTTTTACTTTATGGTGCTAACTATAGACAAAAGGTAGAAATATCAACAATACCATTTCTAGTGGTCCTTTTAGTCTCATATGTGTAATAGGTTGTTGAGGCACGACCAAAAATGGGTGGCTCTCTAAAATAACTCAAGGATTAAATGTGGGTAGAGGGGGCTTCATCCTTTGAGATCCTTTCTTTGCCGAAGAATGATTTGCTTGACAACATATTGCTTCATTTGTTTGCTCCTGCTTGTTAATATATGCTATCACTTGCTTTGGTGGCATAGGTACACCATTCTTTCTAGGGCAAGCTTTGATGCCTCATCTAGGAATACCATGCAAGTGGGATTTCACCAGACTATATGAGCTTAGATACCTAACAACACACTCATTGCGAATCCAAATATACCCCCATCACTTGTATTGGCTTTATCATATCAATATACTTTCAAAGAGGAGAATTTGGATCTATTTTGAAGCATGATTGACCCATGAAGCTAGAACTAGTTGCCATTTTAATCCCTATGGCAACAAGTTTGATAAATAAAATATTTGAAACAAATGAAACATCTTCTATGATCTTCTTGGCAATGAATGAGCTTTTGCACACACATTGGAATAGCAATACAACCTGTCAGGAACGTTTCACTTGTCATCTTCAACTCTATTTTCGTGTGATGGTATGTATTGTTCTGAATTGGATTTTCTCGATTTTTTGCAATTTCACAATGACCAAAAGCATGAAAGAATAATATTGCATTAATATGCTTGTTGACAACAAGCTGCACAACTCAAAATTGCAAACTATAACAAAATCTGGAAGTAAAGATATGTTTATTCTGGTAGCAAGCCTTCAAGATTAATTACAAGCTTCTAACTGAAAATGATTGAAACTAGTTTTGGTGGAGGCCTTCCAGACTGAGTATAAATTCTAAATTTAGTGGGAAAACCACATAGATTAACACTAGAGTCAATAATGTTGGAAATGAAATTAATTCATAAATGTCTGGTGGCCTAGCGTTCCAAACTTACAATACTAAATTCAATTACAAATCTTATATTATTTTTAGCAGTAAACTGTACAGACTGAAATTATGAAGCAAAATTGATATATATCATTCAGATGTAATAATAACCAAATATCTTGAAGATTAATCAGAATTTCAGAATATACCAAAATACTTGTTGTAAAACCAGACTTGTACAACTGAATTTGAAAGTGTATGGCTGGCTGGAAATATTATTGAGATAGCATCTTCAAAGAATGTAATCAGCATACTATCTATATTTTTCATGATTCCCTTTGAGTGAATATGGCCTTCTTTCTGGCTCTCCAAACTTCCTCAAAAACTGTGATTGAAATTCACATGAAACAGCAGCCACAAAAAGAAAAGTAGACTTGTACGGCAGGAAAAGACTCCCAAAAGGTTGATAAACAGCCTAAAAGCTGATGAAACTCCCTCCAATATTTAGTACGGCAGCTGATGCATTTTAAATGGTTTGCTTTTGGGAGAGTATGACACACTTGGACTTATGTGATTCATTTTACATTGTGTAGAATGACCTTTCCAATATGCTGTGAATCATTTAATAATTTCTAACAGCTTGTAATATATCACACGACATTCTTCCATGCTGTATGATGAGTTAGAAAGTGTATGGCCAGGAAATAATCAATATAAAATGCAGATTTGTTTTGCAAATATTTATTAGGTGTACGGCAAGTTAGAAAGTGTATGGCTAGGAAATAATTGATTTAACTTTCAGATTTGCCTTGCAAATATTTATTTGTATGAACACAAACCCTTGCAATCAAGAACCAAATAAATTGGTTATATTTGTTGTACACAACAAATGGAAAATAATTGACATCTTTACCAAAATTGAAAATCACACTGCAAAATATACACAAACCCAAAATTTGGAAACCAAACAAAATCTGATATCTCACACAACACACCAAACCAACTAAAATTGGAAAATATTTTGCAAACTATTAAGCCCATCGGTAATGCTTGGATGAAATTACTCGCATGAATAGGAGGGTTTTCATCTTCAAATTTATTTTAAATTTTAACCTAAAATGTTTTTGTCCTTAGATAGAAAGATGAACATATGTTTGATCTCAAGAGAAATGGGGTTTGATTTTATAAATTTGTAACCTTCTTCTACACTTAACTCCTTATATAGGCACCTGAGGGAATTATAGTTAAGTATTATATTCTTTTTCCCTTTTCCCTCCAAAACTTCATTTTAAAAAGTGTAGAAAGTCCTAATCAAACATTACTTTTGGATCGTAGTTCTAGTGACATTTTAATGAACCTCTTTTAAAAAACATCTTTTTAATAATAAAACATACATTGCCTTTTTATGAATATAACATGAAGTTATTTGGACAATTTAAGTTAAATTATTATTTTTCCTTACCTCAAAAGGGGACATGACATGGTAAGCCAAAATGAAAGTTTAGCAAGAACAAATGGTTTTAGTGTTTGTATTAACAATGAGGAAAAGCTAGTTTGTTTTAGTCTTTCAAATGCTTTACAAGTCACTTTTATGGTTAGGGATTCTTTTTGGTCCATCCATCCCAATCAAAGTCAAAAACCAAAAATGAATTAAAAATATAATAAAAATATTGTGGGTTTTCTATTCTTGTTTTGCTGGATCCTCTTTAGTTTGTTTTGGGTTTGCCTGGGTTTGTTTGGGACAAACCCATGTTTGCCAACTTGGCTCCTAGACACACCCCTTTAGAACTAGACCTGATCTTGGACTAGGTTTGATTCAGACCTGCATCTAGTGGCTAGGCAAAGTGAACTAGTAATGTTTTTTGTTGGAAGTAGACACATGCGAGTGTGAGAATGAGAACTATTTTCATACATATTCACAAGCATTGGGTGCAATGAAATGTTAAAACTCTTGTTTTCCTCAAGCCAATGCAATTTGTCTAGGCATATTTCCTTAGTTGTGTGGGCATGCCAAAGTTGGGAGTATACTATGCTATTGATAGGTGAAATCATGATAGTTGAAGTTTGTGCTGAAAAATCTTGTATGTGGGCATACATATGTGTTAATATGTTGAAGCATTTATTTTTATTTGACATTGTGATTGTTGAGGGCTATGTTACCGGAATCGGCCCTTTACCCTGCCGATTCCGGGTACGGATACGTTTCCAAACGGATTCGCGTTGGAAACCCTGCGGATTCGTGTTGGAAACGGATTTTTGTTTTAAAAAACGTTTCCAGAAACTGCACGATTTTTCCTCGAATCACGCCGTTTTTTGGTGACGTGGCGTTTTTTTTCCTCTCCCGATTTCGTCTGACGGTTTTGTCCGCCATTTCCAGGGCCGCCATTTCCAGGTATTACCGGTTCAGTGCTCGGACGGACCTTATTTCGTTTCCCAGGGTTAGACTTTTCATCCACAGATTTCCGCCCAGGGAGTGCAAGATACTCCACTAGCGCCAATAGGTCCGAATACTCGGTTGGGTATGGAGAAGAGGGGTTAGTTCTCAGCTCGTAATACTCACGCCTTCTGCAATTGAAAAAAGCGTATTCGTGGCACATCTATACTTGGGATATAATTGTAAAGGTCTTTTTCTAAAACTCAGCAGATTCTTTTTGTGAGGATGGAGAACGGAAAAGGGCTCGGCTCAGCATAGCTACTAGTCAAAGCATAACGCAATACTACGACATGCACATAAGTAAAACTAATAATAAAAAAGAAGCATAATTAATATTTTATAATAGTTATTACTTATTAGTTTTTATTTTTAATTTTTATATTGTTTTATACTTTATAGTTTATATGATAATATGATAATATTAATAAATTATTAAATAATATAATATTTAAATTTTTAATAATATTGTTTTTATAAAATATAAATTTATTATATATATTATAATATATTAAATTATTAATACATAATTTTAGTTTATTTATTTAGTATTAAGTTTTAACAAATTTTTATTGTAATAATATTTAATATTATACAATTTAATGTTTTTACATTTATAATTTTATAATTTTATTATATATAAAAAAATAAAATTTATTTTAGTATTTTAATATAATTAAATTTTTAAATTTAAAACTTTAAAATTTACATTTTAAAATAATAAATATAAATCTAATTTACTTTTTAAAATAATAATATAAATTTATATCTATATTTATGATTTTTATATGTTTTATGTACGGACGTATCCAAACGTACCCACACCAAAAAAAAAAAAATTGCCGTATCGGCGTACCGTACCCGTACCCGTATCCACGTACCCGTACCCGATTCGGCAACTTAGGTTGAGGGTGTTAGCAACATCATTCAAGGTGTTTAGTGTGGAGGCTTTGGTTTGGTTTGAGGGGTTTTGCTCAAGTGCAACACAGTATAGATACAAACTAGAGAAGTATATCTTTTAAAGGCATCATAATTAACATTATTTGTGATGTCCCCGATTTAAGGTTGGGTCGGCCAGCCTAGTATTTTAAATAAATAAATAAAATTATTAAATAATTCATTTGTGGCCGAGTTTGGGAGGCCAACTTTGATATTGTGGG
This sequence comes from Sequoia sempervirens, assembly GCA_007258455.2. NCBI lineage: Eukaryota > Viridiplantae > Streptophyta > Pinopsida > Cupressales > Cupressaceae > Sequoia > Sequoia sempervirens. The sequence continues at coordinate 57,857 of VDFB02321522.1, forward strand.
GAAATGAATATCATAAATAATTTTTATTATAGTTCAAGGGCCGACTTGCATAATGTATGTAGGTCGTTTCCTTCCTGGGCTGACTTTTGAAAAATAATGTATAAATATAGTTTGCTGGGATGATGAAGACATGGCTTATTTTGGAGTTCAAAACACAGTTTTCCTGCTCTTCTAAGACGAAAACCTTAGAAGGCGCCTGCTGGTACGTCACCCCTGCCCCCATTTGTCTCACCTTTCTGAGTTATCTGCTTGTTCTGAGCCAAGTTTTAGTACAAGTTAATTTGTAGTTGAATTGTTAAGAACATAAGGTATTTGGTAGATTGAAGGTTGATGGAGACAAACCTCAGATTGCGCAAATCACAGTGACCTCCTTTGCTGTTTGTCTGGCAACATCAGCAAGGCAATTAGAGCGATTACAAAGGCCACCCAAAACCTCATCAGCTTCATTCCTCATTAGCGCCAGCATAATTGAGGAAAGCATGGAATTAGTGCAGGTCTGTTAATAATCACACACATATGATATTTGTATTCTTGGCGCTGTTGTATCAGAATCCTATGTAATGTGAGTTGCCAGTGATTGTATGAAATATATATCATTAATTGGCTTTGATTGATCTGAATATTGTGATCTGATTATGAAATGATGAATAATTAACATCTGTGCAAGCAATCTTTTGGAAATCTGGGTAAAGAGTTTGCAGTTATGAAATTTCCTGAGTTTAAAATATTGGTTATTTTGAGTGGGACATCTCAATGGTATCAGAGCCTCAATCCTGCCAGCCCATGGGTTTGATTGTGCAAATGAGTGAGTAGGAGGACAATGAAATTGTAGTCTCCAAAATTGCTAGATGTTATGAAGGGTGTCGAAAGTATAAGGATCTTCTAACATTCCAGGAATATGCAAGACTATCAAGAATGGCTATACCCGTCAGTGAGGAGATTATCAGAATCTTTGAGGTGTACTTAGGTGAACCTGAGACTATCCAAGATACATAATCTTTTGATGGTTACTGCACAAGGAAAAGAAAGGAAGAGGAAGAACAGTCAAACAGTGATGGAGACATGATAGAGCAACCCTTTCCTATGGAACATTTTCCTGAAGAAGAGCCAAGAGTGTGTATTGAAGATGATTGTTGATGATGACTAGTAGACACCCACCCACTATTTAGGAGAGTTGATTGAGTTTGAGAAAGACACTGCAGTTGAGCATGAGGTAAGGATTGATTTTCTGATGTATGACAACAATACTTTAACTTCACATTATCATGTTATGAAAGCCAAGAGGATCAACCTTAAGGCTTGTGATTTTCATGGAGAAACTGATGTTGGACTAGCTCTTGGCAATGGACAACTAACAAAGGATGAAGAATTGATTTGAGTCCCTTGAAGATGCTGAAGTGGAACCTGAAGTGGAGAAGATTTCAGCAATACAAGAGGGGGTCAAGGAAGATGTGATGATAGTGGAGCGGAGAGGAGGATCAGAGTCTCAAGCTGACAAACAGGATGACACCTCAATGACAAAAGATAGTAATGTCCAGGAAACATCAACCCAAATTCAAGGTATGGACATAAATGCATCATGTAATTATGATGATTCATAGTATATGGGACCATACAACACTATGCAGCATATTAGATGTGATGATGTGATTGGGTTGTTTGAGGTTGAGTGCCACAAAAAAGAATTGCAGGTCTATCTAGGAAACCCCATGATTAAGCACTTTGATTACATGGAGGTGGGCCAAGAAATATTCATACTCCTTTGTTCCAAGATTGATCAGATCATTGACAGAGTTTGGATGAGAGATGCTTATCTCATCTCGAGGATGCATAGCGGTATTCTTCAACAGAACATGTTGGAAGAATATGATGACATTGGGATTTGCATGATTGATGAAGTGCTTCATAGGATGTTGTTGAAGGGCAGTGATGCTAGCGATAGTTATATCAAAGTAGCACAACGGAGTGGCGGAGTAGTGACTCTAAGATTGATATGGGATCTTGGTATTTTGTTTTGGCCATATAGGTGCAAAAGGCAGTTGGTCTGGTATACAAGTGTGAATTGTTTGAGGTCAAGCAATTTTGGGATGGAGGACTGTGATGTCCCTGATTTAAGGCTGGGTTGGCCAGCCTAGTATTTTAAATAAATAAATAAATAAAATTATTAAATAATTTGTTTGTGGCCGACTTTGGGAGGCCAACTTTGATATTGTGGGGAAATGAATATCATTAAATAATTTTTATTATAGTTCAAGGGCTGACTTGCATAACATATGTAGGTTGTTTCCTTCTTGGGCCGACTTGTGAAAAATAATCTATAAATACAGATTGCTGGGATGATGAGGACATGTCTTATTTTGGAGTTCAAAGTGCAGTTTTCCTGCTCTTCTAAGATGAAAACCTTAGAAGGTGCCTGCTGGTAGGATGTCACCCCTGCCCGCATTTTTCTCACCTTTCTGAGTCATCTGCTTGTTCTGAGCCAAGTTTCAGTACAGGTTAACTCGTAGTTGAAGTGTTGATAAGAACATAAGGTATCTGGTAGATCGAAGGTTAATGGAGACAAAGCTCAGATTGCGCAAATCACAGTGACCTCCTTTGCTGTTTGTCTGGTGACATCAGCAAAGCAGTAAGAGCGATTACAGAGGCCACCCAGAACCTCATCAGCTTCATTCCTCATTAGCGCCAGCATAATTGAGGAAAGCATGAAATTAGTTCAGTTCTGGTAATAATCGCAGACATATGATATTTGTATTCTTCGTGCTATTGTATCAGAATCCTATGTAATGTGAGTTGCCAGTGATTGTGTGAAGTATATATCATTAACTGGCTTTGACTGATCTGAACATTGTGATCTGATTATGAAATGATGAATAGTTAATATCTGTGCAAGCAATCTTTTGGAAATCTGAGTAAAGAATTTGCAGTTATGAAATTTCCTGAGTTTAAAATATTGTTTATTTTGAGTGGGACATCTCATTATTTTTCTCCCACTACTTGATAGAAGATACATTTTGCATCTTCATTTGATTCTTCTCATCAAAAGGAATCAGATCTTGAACCATCAATAGATTCTTTTTCTTTTGATGCATAGAAAGTAGAGTATATTGTACTTACAGCTAGCCATATCGGCCATCCTCATGATTGGGATGATTGGGATAGGGAGATTTTGCATTTGCAATTTGCTCTAGACATTTATAGAACCAAAAATATTGGTACGTTAGCTGCTGTGTTTATTAACCGGTTAAGAAGCGGCTTGGATGGAAAAATCATGAACTGATACTGATTGTTAGGATTAATTGTGGATATTTGAGTTATGGTTTGAAGAAATAATGATTGTTCATGGTGACATTTGAGTTCTTGTTTGAAGAAAATATATCCTTTACTTTCCTTGATAGTATAACTAGTTGGCTTCTATGGCATGTCATGTCCCCTCTGTCCAGGGGATATATTATTATTTTAATTTAACCATAGTGTTTAAACACAAATAAATAATAAAATATAAGATTAATAAATATCTAATAATACAATAGCTGGGTCAGCCAACATTATAATTTAATAAATATTTAAAAAAAATAAAATATGAAATATAAATATTAAATTAAAATTTCAATAAAATTTGGCACCAATTTGTAATTAAATTAGGGCGCTTAGTTGGGTTTAAAAAGGGCAGTTTGTTTTGTCTTGGAGGGCATGCTTGGAGAGAGTTATTTTGGAGCTGAGTCAGCGCCATTACCCAGCAGGGACAAAAACCTCTGTAGGGTGACCTGAGGTTAGGATAAAAACCCTACCTCATCTATCTGTCTTTTAAGTGTTTGCATCTGCAAAATTCTGCTTTGCACATCTGCCGATTACTAATAACATTGTCATTCATTTCCAGTCTGGGTGTAAGGTTTCTTCCATACTGGAGAGGTGGATCAGTCAACAGGGGCTACTCTTTTAGGATAGGAAGGTAACTGGTGGACTTTCAGGTTACTAATGACCCAAATCTAGAGCCGCCCCAGGAAAAAGAGCATACAACAGATTAATCACAGACCTGGAACACTTCAAAAGTAGGCATTCGCAGCTCAACATAGGCAGACTTTCCTCCCAAATCTAGCCAGGGATAAAGGTTAATATTGAAGGAGGTGTTTGAGGGTTCCACGCGTCAAACCCTAGGTGAGGAGATCTGGGATGGAGGGTTTGGAGTCATATGTTAGCAGATCCAATAGTGATCCAGTCGCCACAATCTCACATCAAGTACAACCCTTACAGATGGCATTGGAAGGCGATTTCAGCAGTGGTTTTGTTCACTTATGATCTAATCTGCAGCCTGCAAATCCGAGTCCTGGCAGGTCCTAACCGCTAGCATTTGGAGACTCAACCTTGATGAATCATCTGCTGCCAACAGGCTTTAAGATCTGTGTATGTTTATGAAACGAAATATGTAAATAATCTCTTTATTACTGAAGTTCATCATATCTGCTTCAATTTGATATCTAGAAATAGTTCAATTTGCCCGCGTGCTGGTTTGCATTATCTTAAGCAATACTGAGAGCATTATTGGTAGGGATCTGTGTTCAAATTTTGTACTGCCCTGGGTCATTACATTGGTATCAGAGCCACAATTCTGCCAGCCTGTGAAACATTAGAAGTTCACATTTTGTGGTAGATTATATCCATTACATGTCATTCTTCTGAAGACAATTCAAGAATTCATGTTAGAAACTTTAGAAAAGTTACAAGAATTTCACAAATATCAGTAGGATTTTATCACAAGGATGGAGCATCGAGAGACAAAAAGAATTTTTTTGAAGGAAGAAGAAAAATCAGATTTGAAGGAGATGGATAGGATTGTTAGTTTTAGGATTAGAAATGTAAGCAATAAAAAATGCAACACAGTGAACAATGAACACAACAAGATACCCTGGGAAAACCCTCCTCGAGGGAGAAAACCCAGCCAAAATATATCCCTTATATATTGAATGAAAGAGCAGAAATCTGCTTTACAACTTGGCCAAACACAAAGCCGATTTGATGTAATGGATGATAGCACCTCTCCTAGATGCGAATATACAAACACATATGACTTTTCCTTGATATCGATCTGCTTGAAGCAATATTATGATCTGCTGCAAAAGTGCGAACTCCCTCTTGAAGTGTGAATTGTTTCTCGAAAAATCGAATGATCAAATGAATGATCATTGCTTGGTATATATACAAATCAAAGGTGTCTTTTCATTAGAGTCAGCCTCTTTCACAAAACAAGGCAACTTTTTGTTTGAGTCGGCCCATAAAAAATAAATCAATATTTATAGCAAGTCCGACTTGCTTTTATTTATTCATCATTTACTATTTAAATTCGAGAGAAAGATATCTCCTGCTGCTATAACATCAACAAGGATAATAACCAAGAAGCAAGAACCTATACATCCACGACAAGAGGATGAAAGGGAGAGATATCATGCTGATTATATTGTTCTGGATCTTGCCATCCATCGTGACATGTCTTTTGAGGAGTATTATGATATGAAAATAAGAAATGGACAGAGGAGAAAGTGTAAAGAATAGGAGTCAAAAGAATCATTCTTAAAAGAGGGAGAACCCAAGATGATGGAACTTGAAACAGTGAAGGGTACAATAGAGACAAAATTACAAGAGGATGTCAAGAAAGAAGTTGTGATAGTGGACCAAGAAGAAAAATTGAAGATACCAAACGCCATGGAGCAAGAACAAGAGGTCCCCAATTGGCAAGTTGAAGGTGAAGATTCTTTGTTGATTTCTAATGGTTGTGTGTACCAACAAAAGACCAATGAGATGAAGGTGGGAAAAACTCTATTTGTCGGGTACGAAGAGTTCAAGTTGAAGGAAGATGAGTTGAATCATGTAATATCTTTTGAGCTTCCAAATGATGAGCCATTGATTGATTTACGGAGCAGCATTGTAGATGGTTATGCATTCATAAATAACATTTTGGTTAATTGTAATTCAAGGATTTTGAGTCACAAGAATGGAGGCGTTGAGGATATTTCAACAGACTCTCTTTTGGCAAATGAGGATGGGCATTTTGTTTGCAGCCAAAGGTACAAAAATGTTTCAGATTTGTTACTTCCTATGTCATTGCAGAATTTGTCACCATGGGAAGCATGCAAAAGAAGGTGATAGAGTAAGAGATACAACTTGTAGTATAGGGCATGTGCACTCTTAGATTCAAGTTTATGATTATTTTGTATATGGGATCCACGTGATCTTTTGATGGTCAAAGCGGATAGGAGCATTTGGGTTGAAAGGAAGTTTATGAGGGATCATACAAGGTTGTCTGTGCATTCTAACCACATTGTGAATGATTAAGATTCAGAGTTCATAGATCACTCTTGGGACCTAAGTACCACACTTGAAGACAAGATCGTGAGTGATAGCCAAATGGAGATGGTCAACTCAGGGTGCTTGATGCTAAATGAAGGTAAGCGAAATCGGTGTCACCACTAAACTTACATGGCATTGAACATGGATCTCACCAATATTTAAAACATAGCAAGGGGTATGATGGTGAATTGGTCATAACTGGATACACTATCACAATAATTTTTACTACCAGATACAACAGCAACAGTTTAGGGATATCTTCTTTTGATTTGTCTCTTGTAAAATAAAATGTTATCTACAATATATCATTGTTTGTTCACTCTGATCTACAATCCTAAAAGTTAACTATAGTCACTTGGAAAATCATTAGTGATTTTTGCACTTTTTTGAATGCAACTTAGGTGACTTTGGTGCCATATCAATTTAGTAAAATACCAGTGTCAAGATTTCAGAAACCTAGGGTTGAATTACAAAAAAAATGCCCTCAACATTCCTTTTAAATTTTTTTGGCAGGCCTTCACATTCTTTTGGCTTCAATTCACCCTTCCAACCAACTCTCTTTGCTGGCATTGTGGGAACAAATGTCCTCTTTGGACTTCTCAGCACTTTTCTTCACTGTAACATTATGACAAATTCAGTTCCTAAAGCAACTTAAATTTTACTGCTAGGATTCATAAGCAAAATTTATCATATCTATTAGACTAAAGAAACTGAGAAATAATTATGACATAAATGGTCATAGACATGATACATAAGGTCAAAGATAGACATGGGACAAATAAGATAAATTACAGTAACTGTGCCTGACTACTAGTTGATCATAACTGCTAATATATCTAATATTTTGTTCTTGGGGTTCACTCTGGTTCTAGCAAAGATTCCATGTTATGGTGGCTTTTTATTCTTGATTTTGTAGTGATTTGGTTTTTTATTCTACAGTTATTTCCTGCATGAGCAATTAGCAGTACATTTAACCTAGGATTTATCTAGATAATGTTGACTTTGCTATGTTATTATGGCAGGATCCCAAATTTGTTAAGTTCTTAAAAAAGCACAAGGAAGAATTTTTGCATTATGACAATGATGATGACAATGGCAATGTATGTATGGACTTTCAATCCTGGTGGCAGTTATAGTCTTGTTCTTTTTACATGTCAATTTAAATATCCCACTTTTCTGTAAGTGGAGCTGGTATCTAACCTTTGTGCTCTGAACATTTATAATTATTCCATACAACAGGACTCTGAAGAAAAGGAGAATGTCAAGGAAGGTGTCAAGCCCAGGAAACGAGAAGAGAGCAACAAAAAAATCCTGAGGCCTTCATCAAAGAAAGTCCTGACAACTGCTCAAATTGATGCTTGGTGTGAAGAAATAATAGAAAAGCAAAATATGGGAGCTTTGCGCTGTCTTCTTCGAGCTTTCCAAACTGCATGTCACTATGGAGATGGGGAAGAATATGATTTTTCATCAAACGTCATCATCACAAACAGTAAAGTTTTCAACAAGATTATGATATTTGTTCTTTGTGAGATGGATGGCATATTTAGAAAATTTCTGGGACTTCCTAATGTGGGTGGAAAGAGGGAAACAATACTTGAAATGCAGGACACTGCCCGATGGACAAACTTTGGGCATCTCATCAAATCATATTTTGTCAACACTCTTTACTTATTGAATCAGATGGCTGACAATCAAATTATTTCATTCACACTTCAAAGCCTAAGACGATCAGTTATTTTTTTGGCAGCCTTTCCAAGTTATTTACAAAAGATCTTGAAGGTGAGAATCATCGTGATAATGTACAGAACAGTCAGGAAGCCTGTGCATCTTTTTCAATTGTGTGAAGGCTTTTAATTTGAATTTAAATGCAGGTTGCAGTTCAGTTGTGGGGTACTGGAGGAGAATCCCTCTCTGCTGTATCTTTCTTGTTTATCAGAGATGCTGCCATCTTGTTGGGTTCTGATTGTCTTGATTTGTGCTTGAAAAGGATATACAAAGTTTTTGCTGCAAACTGCAAGATTGTTAGTGTAGCCAACCTTCAACAAATTCACTTTCTAAAAAATTGTGTCATTGAACTCTATGGATTCGATTTGGCAAATGGTTACAAGCAAGCATTTGTCTTCATTGAACAGTTAGGGATGGTTTTGCAGCATGCTCTGACATTGAACACGAAGGTGAGTTCATTCATTTTGGTTTTTTTGTAGCTGTTGATAGGTGTTTATTTTGATGAATACTAAAAAATATTGCACTGTGGCACAAAATTGCTGGCATGATCAACAGAAATTCAAAGGCACAAAGTACAAACATATAAATGCATAGAGATAGCTAGATATACTCTTTTTGGCTGTAAAATCTAAAGCAAAACCCTAGATCTGAAAAATAACTGAAACTGAATTGAAAAAAGTACTGATATTAAATATGAGTGGCAACTAAAAATGTCTTTCACTTTTTTTTTCTTTTTCTTTTGGAGACTGGATAATTTGATTTGTAAGGATCAGGATAACGTTTTCTTTTGTGAACAACCCTGATTTCCATCACATTCGGCAAAGTAACAAGGTTCTGCCTGTGTGGTGACAAGCTGGCAGTTCCTTTTGTTACAGGGAAATGTTTCTTGTGTCACAGAGGCTATGGTTGTGACTTAGTGCTTAAGCTTGTTAGATTGGAAGAAGTGCATGTTGGGTTTGTGATAGGGGTGGTAGTGTTTACAAAAGTGACAGTTTTGTCTTTGTAAAGTGGTGATTTTACGTTCTCTCAACATGAAGTTCAGTAATAGTCAGAAAACTTTATCTTCCTATCATTGATGGTTGGAACTCCTTTAGTTCATGAAAAGATTTGTTAGAAGAAGGCAGCCCATTGGAGGCATACGAGTGTAGGAAGTGAGTAGAGTTGAATTCAGGTGTTTGTATATTGAGTGAAATGAGGCAACAGAAAATTGAGAGAAGTGTACGTAGTAGTTGATTGTTGTAAGTGTAAGAGAACACCATACCATACTCTCTCTAACTGCCCAGGTTAAAGGAATGAGAGGAAGTTGATTTTTGTTACTGAGGTTTCTGGGTAAAAAATTCAAAATACCTTGTGCTATGTTTTTGTTTCCATTTGATTTCTGATTGTACACACTATTTCCAACACAAAACTATATTCAATCTGCAGCCATTTGAAGTTCAATTCAAGTAGGAACAGTTACGCAATCTGCATCTAATCTCCAGCAAGCAGTAACCTCAGAAATTACAGATACGAATTAATTCTTTTAATGGAATAAATAATTATTCAGACGGTAATTTTTTTTCTCAGACTGCTGAAAACTATAAACCAAAACTATAGTGTTGAGGAAATGGCAATTTAAGAAGTACACTTTCAAGAAGATAACTTTCTTAACAAAGTATGGGCACTACTGTAAAGGTTAAGGGTCTGTAAAAGCTGTATGTTTAGCTGCCCTTGCATTTTATCAATATGACTATATCAACATTACAGTTTCTAGAAGGCTAATCAAATTATCTAGACTTTTATTTCCATTGACTCCATTGAGTAATATAATGAGTTGGCCACATTTTGACAGTCCCGTGTAATTTTTGTGGGCCACATGGTTCTCCTTTGGTTTGACTTAGTAGTGATTTATAGGATGGGGAAAATCCCCAATTTACCAAATAATCTCTATTCACCAACATTGTGTAAAATAGAATTTAATTATACTATTAAACTTTACATTAATAGAGTTGGGTTATGGAAACAAGGAAGAACTAAAAGTACAAAAATAGAATAGGACTCAGGAAGCTCACTGGCCAGGATGCTAGCATGCTGCATTGTGTACAAAAAGCCTGGGGGATGTCTAGAAATTTACAGAAATGATAAAACTGGTCTAATGCTGTTCAAACCAAATGAAATGACGAAGGTATAAAACAGAAAAAGGAACAACAAACCTCTTTGCGAATGTAGAGCCACGAAGTGCCTGTAGCTTAGACAAGAAAAATATTTGGGACTGCTTGAGAGTTTTCCAAGAATGGTTAAGCCCCTATTTTGGTCTAATCAATGAGTGTGTGCTCTTATCCTACATGCATTTAGGATTTAAGAATGACAATGATGAAGTAAAAAAATCTATAAGCTTTAATCCTTGGTCTATTGGGAGAAACACCCTAGTGTGTATGGCAGGAGAGAGCTCCACAATGCCAAAGGAAATAAATAACAACAATATAAAATAACGAAGGAAAAGAGGATAAAACAAAGCAAACTGTTCTCATGATGACAATGGAGAATGTTCCTGAGGTCAAGGAGGTGTAGTAGAATGCTGGAAAGGTGCAATGTGTTGTAGAGTGCTGGAAAATGCTGTATATTGCATAGAAGAGCTCAAGTTTGCATGAGGAATGGGGATCAATCTTCTTGGGAAAGGAGAGGGAAGCTCGATAGACATTCACAATGCCAAGGTGATTGTCCAACTTCCAAAAATTGGGCAGACGATGGTTACAAAAGAGTTTTTTGGAAGCTGAAGCGACACTAGCAAGTTAGAAAACAGATGTACAATTTTATAGTCGGAGGACATTAGTGTGTCACAGAGACATCCAATTTTTGGAAGCTGAAAAGACACTAGCAAGTTAGAAAACAGACATACAATTGTATAGTCGGAGGACATTAGTGTGTCATACAGACATCCAAGCATTGTGCTAGCATCTAAGTACAACACACTCACAAACTTAACAAAATGGGAACAAAACATAAAACACACACAGGGAAACACATGGAAACACATGAAACAGGGCTGAACAAACAAAAACACAACACAATGCTGGCACTAGGAGTGGGTTAAAAGCTAAGGGTGGGTTAAAAATGATCCTAGAACATGCTACGAGAAATGAACACTAAAGTGAGCCCAAAACATGATATGATAATTGCAAAGTATGTAATCTTTCACATTACATTTTGCCCCCACTTCAGTAAGTTGATGCCACTAGGTGATAAGCTACGCTAAAGTACCAAAAAGAAAAAAAAAATCTAAAAGTAAATAACATCATAAAACGATTTTAAAAGGGATATGTAACAGCTCTTCAGATGAGGAATGTATGCACTTAGGCTAAGAATCTACAAAACTACAAATTAGACAGAATATCTACAACACAAAGATTTCAGAAAAACATAAAACTTGCAAAACAAATTGAGTTAGAGCATCACGAACATATGTATGGAAAAGAGAAATAGAGGAAATCTTATACAATGAGAAGAATGTGATGAAGAGAACATTTGATTTAGAAAGAATAAACTAATGCATATGAAGAGAAACAATGCATGATTTGAGATCTAGCTTACTATGTTGCTACAAATTATGAGAAGACAATGCATGATTCATGGTATAGCTTACTTTGTTTCTAGTAATCATGAGAAGAGAACACATGATTCATGGTTTAGCTTAGTTTGTCACTAAAATTCATGAGAATCAATGAATGACTCACGCTTGTGTGTGCTATTGCTAGGTGATTGTGATGTTTGAAAAAATGTAAGATCACTTAGACTCGTGTGCTTTGTTGTTAGATGATCCAAGATATATAGTGAGGGATCAAATACTCCTAGTTGGTTAGTTACCATTCCAATATTTTAATTTGGAAAGCATGTTGATGGCACGCGTTTGTACATGTGAATGTAGATATGTGTGTTTGCACATGTGATTAGAATACATGCATTTGCCTTCGCCCCCCACCTTAAAACATTGGCATGTATGATATGCAAATATTTCAAAGTAGTATGAAGGGGGCAAAAAGAGGAATTGAATCTTTAGGAAGGATGCGCACCCCTAGAATGTAGGTGAGGACAACAAAGATGAAGATGGTTATGTTGTTACCAAAGAAGATGGATTACGGTTGCACTTGGAATTGTGCCCCCACAATATGACAAAACACACGAGTGTCACATAGTGGGTAACAACACAATAGATGAAGATAGGGCTAAAGGCACTTGAGAAAGGGTGAAGGTGCTCAGTGGTGGGGATTTATGCTAGCAAGATTTTGTTGTGGTTTTCTCTCATAAGGGTTTCTACATAAAATTGTGTCTCTGTGCATGCTCTTAATTGCTACATCTTGCATGAATGATATTGCTATGAATAATTAGGAATTGAAGTAATTTTTCTATGCTTGATTAAGTTAAGGAGTAAAGTTTTAATCTATACTGATTCACCCCCTCTCTCAGTGTAAGTGTGTATTTCATCAATTGGTATGAGAGTGAGTTCCTTCAGAGTTAGCCTAACTGCTTGAAGGTAGATCTTCGAAACACACATGGCAGAAGGATTTGGATTTTTCTCAAATAGGGCACCACTATTTGATGGATCAAATTATGCTTTTTGGAGCCTAAGGATGGAGACTTACTTGAATGTGCTTGGGTAAGATAATTGGTCATATGTCGAAGTTGGCTATACTCCCCCCTACTGCCCTATTAATGGATCAAGCTGAAAAGAAAGCAAGCGAGAATAATGCCAAAGCCAAAAATGCAATTTTGTGTGGATTAGTCAAATCGAAGTTTGTTAAGGTTATGCATTGCAAATCGGCTAAAGATATGTGGGATAAGTTGAAAAATATATGTGAAGGACATGACAAGGCGAAGAAGGCCAATCTTCAAACACACTAAAGGCAATTTGAGAGTTTGAAAATGAAGGATGAAGAGAATATTGCCGCCTACTTGTTTCTTGTGGATGAAATCGTCAACACTGTCCGTGGACTTAGAGAAAAGGTTGAGGAGGCAACAAATGTGCAAAAGGTTTTGAGATCTCTTCCAATGAGATTTGATGCAAAAATTTTCTACATCGAAGAGATAAAGGATCTAGACACTTTGAAGATGAATGAGTTGCATGGGATCCTCACAACATATGAAATGAGGACAAAGAAGGAGAAGTTGTCAAAATGAGAAGCCCCTTTCAAAGCATCTAAGACGATGAAGAATAAAGGACATATATTGAGTGAAAGTTCAAGTGATGAAGAAGCATACCTTGTAAGAAAGTACAAGAAAGGATCTGGCAAACGTAAAGGTAAGTCTACTCTTAAATGTTTCAACTGTGGTAGAATAGGTCATTTTGCTTCTAAATGCCCCCAGGCGGAAAGTGAGAGTAGTGAAGAGGAAGAAGATTACTATAAAAGGAAAGAAAGGAAATACCATCATAACAAGAAAAGAGATGCATGAGGAAGCAAGGAAGGAAGAACTTTCGAAGGCATAAAAAGAGTCTTTACATTCAAGAAACAAGTAGCTCATGTGAAGAAAGTAGTGTGTATGGAAGCTTCTTCGATAGTGATCAAGAGGACATACTCTTTATGGTGATGGAAGTAAAGGAGGATGAAGATAAAAGAAAAGAAGAAAGAGATCTGAAAGAAGAACACATTAAAGATAATGAAGAAGATGATCTTGAGAAAGAAATCAAATTTGCCTCTAACAATACTGAGAAGCTCAAGAGAAGGAATTCAAGACTAAGATTACGACTTCAAGAAAATAATCAAAAAGAATGATCATGGATTTGGAGTGTAAGAGATCAACCGAAGGCAAAGGAATTGGAGTATGAGAAGTTGGAGCTTGAAGTTGTTTCCTTTAGGAAGGAGTTGGAAAAATCGAACCAAAGCATGAAGTACGAAAAGAACACCAAAATCTTGGAAGATATTATAAACTCCCAAAGATCACCTTTTATCAAGACAAGTCTTGGTTTTGAGAAAAAACATAAGATAATCAAAGAAGGTTCATGCTCCAAGGCCACAGAGTTATCGAAGTAGACAATTGAAAAAAAGCCCAAAAGTTATGCAAATATACTCAAAGGCTCCATCAATGATGATAGTTCAAAGAAGACTGAAAGTAATACTACTTAGAAAATCAGCATTCCTCCCAAACACAACTATGAAGGTTTCAAAAGACCATTCCCCCAAAGGCAAGTGCAAATGAACAAGTTCCAATACTCCTTTTATGGCTATTGTTTCTGTTTTGCAATAAATTTGGTCACAAGGCGATAGATTGTAGAGCTTGTACAAGGAGGGATTTGAGTTTCCTAAAGAGAAACTATTTGCCCCTCTAATGGATTACAATATCATATGTCACAAGTGCAATAATTTTGGTCATACAACACGTTCTTGTAGAAGTGACTTTGCCAAACCTCTAAAACAAAACAAAAGGGAGGATGTTCTTGACATGCCAAAAGAGGAATCTACAAAAAAATGGAAAAAGGAGCTTGATACATTGGAATAGATAGATAAGTTTGTCTATAAAAGGAGCTTGATTCATTGCATATAAAGGGAGTAATATTGCTGTACCAGAAGTTTACTGCCATAGGAACCTTCAGTTCAGTTTGAGATCAAAATATTATAGCTATTACATGTTCTTAGTACATGTTCAGCCTATATTGCTCTAGTTGTAAACCACAAGTTGGTATTGTAAGTTTATTTGCTACAGAGAATTATTTTAATGCTCTTTGAAGTGTTGATATTAAAAATAAGTATCATTTATTTTCGTAAACACTATTTTTTAAAAATCGCGTTGGAAAAACGGGAATGGCCGGCTGTCCCCAAGATGGTCTGGGGATGTCACAGACATCCTTCGCCATCCCCTTACCACCTTCCCTAAGTTTCCAAGACATTTCTGACATTTTTGAAAATTTTGGGGACTGCTCAGGGACACCCCCAACACACCCCCCCGTCCTCAGGACATCCCAAAAACAGGGACATGTCAAAATGGGTTGGGGATGCCCCTATGACACAATGAGTCAAGTCCATAGGGGAAGGTTTAGGAAATAGCTCCAAGGTTTGGGCTTGTTCCTAAACTTGTATGACCTTCCCTCTTCAGCATGCTTCAATTTGATGCTAAAAATTAAATTAGATGGCTATGAATGAATTGAAAAAACTCGATAACTTGTATCTAATAAATAATGTGCTTTGAATAATATGCTTCCAAATTATAATTTGAATGAAGTGAATGGATTTGATTACTCTAAAAGTCGGTATTTGTAGGTGTGTACATGTTGAGTAAAGGCCAACTCATGTGGGTTGAATGTGATTCTTATGTGTTTGTAAAATTCCACCCCAAACTTATAGGACTCTGTATAGGCTCATAAATTACTTGATTGCGATATACATATCTAGGTCCACTTGACCAGTACTTGTGAGCCCCTATAATGTGTTAATTATGTATACATGGCTAGAGTCTAATACCAAAGTGGTTAATTGACTATCGCCATTAACATGCAGGTGACCAATGCCTAGAGCTATTTGTTGTATCTTGAGGATTAGTTGGCTTTCACCGATGGCACGAAGGTGACAATGCCAAGAGGTATCCATGTTATGATATAAGAGCAATTAGTTAGTTGTCACCAATGTCATTTAGGTGATGGATGCTTAGAGCTATCCCCAATATTTTGGCTTTAGTCGACAATCACTAATAGCACGAAGGTGACCAATGCCAAGGGCTACCCATGTTGTGAAGGGGTTAGTCGACATACCAACAAGGCCATGTGGTGTTATATGTTTGGTACTACTCCCTTCCTAGTTGGACAAACTTGTCATCAATGGCCTATGGGCGATGGACAAGTTGAATCCAATGGCCTAGGGGCGATAGACATTTGAATCCAATGACTTGAATCAATGTTATCATATGAATATTTAAAATTTTCCTATATATTTTAAATTTTCCCTATTTAATTATATAGGCATCCCCTTTGCTGTCCCTTGCCATCCCAAAAATGATCCATCCCCCAGTCCCTTGCCGTCCCCATCCCAAAAACTTGGAGTAAGATGGGATAAAAGTCATTTGTGGTTTTCTTAAAAAATCTCTCAAGTAATATGCATTTGAAATTTCTCCATAGAACCCCCCTCCAATAATAATATGGGTAATATAATTTTTCCACCACAGGAAGTTACCTTACCTTACATAATACTTATTTTGTCTTCCTTAATTACTATCGTTCTATACCCTTTAATGTTCTTACACATGAAACTAAGGGCCAACTAGGGTTTGACAATAATAAGGTTATCCAAGGTATCTCTCTTTGGGCATCGAGATCCAACCATACTTATGTACGAGGTTTCTAGGCAATCTTGACTCAATCTAAGAATAGGACATTTGTAAAGTGTGTACATCCCTATAAAGAAGTAGTCAAGTTATTGTCATTATGCATCAAATATGCAAAAGCCTTGACATGGCTCCAAGTGAGGTTCCACCATGATATGGTTCTATAATATCAAGTATCCTTGGTTACTTTTGGATGTCCCAACAAGGTTCCATTTAATCATTCCCATCAACTAATAATGTGTAACAGTAGGTTGGGGAACCAAGTTCACAATATAGCAAACCCATAGTAAGAACTTTCAACAAAAGACATATAGATCTCAACGTGGACCTTCCCACTGTTGTTAATCCAAATTCAGTGGGAGCATCCCAGAACCCTTACAATCTACCTATCTAGGATCATGCAACAGATGCATATTTCCAATATCACATTCTATTTTCAGTTTACTATTCAGACAAAAGGGAGTACGACTATCAATTACATTGTTTAGATCTTTCTAAAAGCCTAAAGTTAATACCCATCTTAAACAACACATCTTAGATAGTAGTGCCTTATAAGGATAATTGTCTGAATCAAATTCATACACATAAACTATGCATAACAACAGTTAATATAAAGTAAATCTCATCACATCAAACCATAGGATGCCCAGTACCCAAAACATCTCCACAATGCCACTTAAAAATCATCCGATCTTCATAGGAAAAAATCCTATTATCCATTAGTGAGAAATCATGTCAATGCACAATATATGCATGTTTAAAGTTCCTGAAATTTTGGTTGATGTTACTATTGCTTGCTCTACAATGTTAACTTTTGTAATTTAACAGATACAGTTATATATATTGTTTCTTTCTGTGATGAACTAATACATAACTTACAATGAACTGTTTTCAGGAAGCAATTAAGAAGGTTTGCAGTTGGCAATACATAAATTGCCTTGATCTTTGGGTTAAATTTCTTTGTGCATATGCCAAAAGCATTGACCTTAAGTCACTATCCTATGCAATGGCTCAGATTATCATTGGAGTTTCTCGCTTAGTGACTACTACATGCTATGCTCCTCTTAAACTTCATTGTGTTAAAATGTTAAACACACTTGCATCTGCTAGTGGAACTTTTATCCCTGTGGCTTCTCTACTGTTTGATTTGCTAGAGTGTAAAGAATTGGACAAAACACCCGCAAGTGGAGCTGGGATAGTGTGCGACTTTTCAACAATGCTGAAGGTTGACGAAACAGGATAATTTTAGTCTGGTATCTTATAATTCTTGACATTTTATGTCAGTGTTTTTGGAAATGTGTATTTTCATTAAGTAACTTGATGTTTATCCTAATAGGTACCCAAACCAATGTTAAAAGCTCGAGCTTTCCAAGAGGAATGTGTGTATTCTGTGCTCAATAATCTTTCTGAACATTTAGCTCAATGGAGCCATGACATCGCTTTTCCAGAGCTAGCATTTATCACATTCATTCATTTACAGCGCTTCCATGAAAAGACCAACCTTGATAAATTTCGACGGCAAGTAAAACAATTAATGGATCAGGTATTATGTGTGGGATGTCCAGATGAATTAAAATTTGTATAAACACTTTGTACAGAGTATTCCATTAGTATGGTTATGCTGTTTCAATGAGGAGTAAAAATGTTCCTTAAAGTGCAACTCTTTTCCTCAAAGCATTAAATAGTGATAAAATATTTCCTTAAGGAAGAAACAGCAAAGAGCCTTTGCATTTACTTTTTTTAATTTTTTTTTCTATGAATGCTCTTATTTTTTTTCATCAATTGTTTTTGAAGTGCTCTCACATGTTATAGGTTCAGCACAACATTGAGTATGTGACAAAAAAGCGTGAGGAGGTATCATTCTCTCCTAAAGATCATGCAGCTGTATGCTCATTTCTTCAGGTGTGTTGTCCTTGTCTGTAACCTTGCTTTCATTGCAAACAGAATTGTGCATTTATTATAAATATGAAATGTGCAGCTAATTTTTGATGTCTTGTATTGGCAGGCTGAGAAAGAAAATGGGTCAAGTATGCTGTCAAAATTTTATGCTAACCTTCAACAGAAGGGAGAACTCAGAAAGGCTAGTCTGCAAAAAGACAGGTTATTATGGCTATCTAAAATCTACTTTCCTTTGCGTACAAATAAACATGTGTATTTAAGTAACCTCTACTCTTACAGTGTACATATTCTTGACAGTAAAAGTGGAATCTCGACAAAAGGAATGACACCCACCTGAAATTGTGGGTGTGACATGAAAGAGGTTAGGAAAGTCTTTATCAATGCCTGTTCACCTGAGAAACAAAATGAGTAAGTATCCTATTAGCATCATTCATATAAAAACATGATTATAATGCTTAACCCAAATTTCTAGCTCACTAATAACATATATATATATATATATATATTTAATCTGTACTTAACAGTACAACAGCCAAGTAATTTCTTGGTCACTTGTTACTACCTCTTCTCAAAGAGGATAATATAGCTGAAGCACTTGGAGTTTCCTCTGTTTAATATGACAGTATCAATGGTATGTTGATGCAGAATGTCAAGCTCCTTCAGAAGGAAAGGGAGCAACGAGAAAATTTCGAAGGCCAAGCTGTCAAACCAGGCAAGCAACTTGTAAAATGTAACAAATCTGTCAAAAAAGGCAATTGAAAAACAAAGAACGAAAGCTCTTGAATAAGTTGAGTGTGTAAGAGAGGTAGCCAAATTTATTTTGTGCTGGGCACTTCAATTGGTGCTTAGAGGACTGTGTAGTTTTCTGATGTTTCAATTGACCCTTACCAATATGGTGCATGTGAAGAAGTACAAATTCAGAAATAAATGAATTCTTGAGAATGTTCCTTTCCATGCAAGAGTTGACAACTATGAAGATATGCCACATGTCAGTTTTTTACAGTGTGGCTGTAGCAAAAACAAAGAGATTAATGAGGAAATAGAGAAGTATTGCAGCTTAGATGGCCAAAAGGTTTAACCTATTTGAAAAAGAATTGGATTTTTGATAAGTCTTGCTGCCTTATAGTCTCCATTCTGTTTTGAAATTGCGGGTAGAATCTCAGTGCTGGTAGCATTCACCAGAACAGAATGTAAAACTTACAGTCTTCTTGTTTAATAGTTTATGTACTTGTAAGGCCCTAAAAGTTCGGTGGAGTAATTTTATGTCCTACATATATTATTTCCATGATATGTAGCTTGAGCAACACCATTTTTATGACATGTTACGAAGTCCCTGACGATTCTGTAGCAGACTTTGAAATTCAAATTTTGGCCGATGCACCATTCTTTGACTCCTTATTCACGATAAATTTAACCCAGAACTACGATCTTCATTTAATGGATGTACTATCGGAAATCATTTGTTTGGAGTTCTGAACCATACAATACAGGGAGGGCAGGTGAATGACTTGAAGTTTTCTATTGCTTATATTGTTAAGTTCCATAAACTTTGCGTTGAGCAATTTTTGATAATTTTAGATTCTTTGGCTGTCAATATTTATCTTATAAAGCTTTGTGATAACTTATTTTACAACTGAAAAATAGTATGGCAGTAATCATATGTCATAGATACCTTTTTGGTTAATGGACAGTTCCTAGTACATTTGACAGTAATATATTAAGCGTGTTGGACAGGAGTTTTGTTGATTTACACAAAAACTTAGTTTTTAATGAACAGGAAGATTTTGCACCAACAAACGTGAATTTAACTATTACCGTATAGCTGAGCAAAAAAGATGAGGGGGCTTCTTCTAGCCATATGTTAGAAATTCAGAATGTATACCTCTTATGATATCTTCTTATAGTTCTTTTATGTCTTTACAGACCATGCTTTACCTAAACTTTCCTCACCTCCTCTCATGTTTCTTTATTAGGATCTTGGTTTGCAACCTTTTATCATATTTTCCCTCTACTTCATCTTGATGATGGATCACAGAGTGGATCTGAAATGTTGATGGTTATAAAACTCAACACAATTTTATACAAAAGCTCACTTAACTCATTACAATGGACTTGAAAAATCATGTTCGTTATTCTTTACAGATTGCAACATTTGAAGGAAAAGTTAAATTTCCATAGCCTGTAGTTTGCATAATGGTTGTTACTGTTGATGGTTAGGGTGTGTTTGGCTGAGAGCATTGAGGTGCTTATAATTTTTTTTTTCTATATGGTGGGAAATCTAGAGAAATGGTTTATATTTTTATCTACTGTTAGTTACATTTGTTTGCCAGCCATAATTAGCATGATGGGAGAGATATATTACTTGTGCCATTTATTCAATACGTTTAATTACTAATTGACATCTTTTGTTGTATGTTCACTTACATTATGTTGGTGTAAAATTGTACCTATTAATAAGTTTACTTAAGATATTATGAATATTTAATTGTTTTGATTTAGATAGTCAATAATGACATGTTCACCATGACTTGAGGTACATGAATGTCACTATTGCCTCATCAACATTTGATTGATGGTGTTCTGTTACCTATTTAATCAAAACCACCTTTGTTTTAGTGATATTGAGTTAATTGATTCATTGATTGGCAGTTCAAATTTTGTGTAATGTCCCCACTCCAGGAGTGACATCATGGTAGCTTGATTCTGGCCCATCTAGCATTCTCGTGGGTTAGAAGGCATGAAAAGGGAATGCATTTTGGCAATAAGGACCAAATTTTGGTAGAATGTGTTTAGAGAATTAAGAAAGTGTTACCTTTAAACCAAGCCAATCATAATGTTGATCTTATTTTCCACTTGAAAAGTCAAAGCACACAAGGAGGTCTACTTGCTGGTCAAAGCAAGCAAGAAGGTCTACTTCGAGTCAAAGAAGGCAAGGGGGTCTATTTGCAAAACCAAGCAAACAAGGAGGACAAACAAGCAAGGAGGTGAGTTGACCTCATCCAATCTAATCAACTTCTAGAAACTTCCCCTTCCTATAACGGTTTAGGTAACTTAAGGGAGAAGCTACCATAAATTAATATTTTAAGATAAAATCTAATCTCTTCCTTGGGGCAGCTAAAGGAAGCTTCCAAGATAGAATTTTATAATCTCCAAAAAGGTAAAAAGGCAATCAGATTCTCCTAGGAAGGTTTGGGAAACTTAGTCAAGAAGTTATTAATATTTTAATTAAGCAAATCTGATCCTCTTTGGGTCGACTTGGGCTAGGTGCCTTAGCCTTGAATCAAGGTGAATTTTTTAATGAAAACAAATTTGATTTCATTCCTAGGGCGGTTTGGTCTTAAGGCCTTATTTAAAGGAGGCTTGGGGGATGAGAAAGACATGTTTTTGAGTTATTATCTTGTTGTGATAGATTGAAGAGAGAGATCTCTTGACTGAAAGTAATTTTCAGTCGATTCAAGGTGGTGCTCTTTTGAATCCTGTGGCAAGGTGATGTCACCATCCCACCAAGTTAGTTGAGTTCAGACAAAGTTTAACATAGAGCTTAAACAAATTGCTTTGGCAAGTTCCAGTTGTAGATTGCGTCCTTATTTTGGTGGCACTTTCATCTCTATTTACTGATAGAAGGTTTTCAAGAGGTTCTTGTGGCATAGAAGGATATTTTGGACGATTTCCAGCTTCAAACATAATTTGGTTTTGGTTGCAGCAATCCTCAAACATACTTCATTTTTGTATCTGAAGAGTTTTTGAGCATGTACAAACTCTAGTAGGCTGCTACAGTTGATTTTTAGTCATCTCCAGCAGAGTATTTCATCCCACTTCACATAGCTAGGGTTTGGACTTGTGTTTTGGCACAAGTGGATGTAATTGGTGGTCTGAAATTCAAATCAGACCTGATTATTTGTATTTCCATCCCTTTTTAGTTGTAATCAGCTTCGAATCGAATAAGAAGTTTGAGCTATCTTTGTTGGATATGTCCATCTATATATTTATGTGCCCTATTTAATTGCCTAAAGTCTATGTTCGAGTTCATTTCTTTCTATTTGTGCTTGGAATCTTTTAATCTGCATAATTATAGTAAACCCTAGTTGAAAATTAAAAAAATTGTGATTGATAGTTAAACTCGTGACCTTTAACATGTCTTTATTCATGCTCTCAAGAGGCCTATATAGTTGTATGTAATACTTCATAATTTATCTGTTTTATTTTCAATATTAGAATAGTTGATATTTGCATTATATATTATTTGTATTTGCTTCTTGTTTCTGTTAGTTCTCTCGTCTCACTTAGATGTAAGTTCATGTATATATTTGTTGAATTTTCTATAATATTAATTTTTTTGTTCGTGTTTGAAGTTTGTTTGTATTCATTGAGAAGTAAGAGTTCCGTTTTAGTGCTTCTTAAATCAAATCAAAGTCTATTATCATTGTCAGCAGTTGAAAAATTAAGGTTTAACTTTTATTTTTCCCCGACCGAACCCTTCGCAGTTAAGTCTTTGGTTGCATATACTTTTGGTGACCTTTATGAATGGCTCGATCCTCATAGCTCTTTGATACAGAACATAATGCATCGTTGCATTTGGTTGGAATAAAATATTCATAAATCAGTTATAAAATTGTTTGATTTTGTTGAGTATGCAATAGAAGACTTCAAAAAAAATGTCATTTAAAAAGAAAGAACACATAATGTTGCGGCCTCATTGATAAAAAAGTGTAAAGAACACATAATGTTGCGGCCTCATTGATAAAGAAGTGTGCGACCTTTATTGGTATGCATTGACCTTGCCTGCATGGAGTGGGTACTTGATCTGTACTGCGCAGGTAACTCTTTTAATCCAAACGTACTAGGTGCAAACTAAGTTTTTTGTAAAAGGGAGGCGTGGCAATTTTATTTTTTTTAACTTTTTTCGAAGTTGAAATGGGGTTAATGATTAAAAAATATAAAAGGGGAAGGTGAGATGTTAATTTTTTCCACACACTTGGTATTTATAATTCTTTATGCAATAGATATTTTAAGGAATTTTTTATATAAGAAACAAAATTTCATTTGTGCCCACTTGCCACCTTAATTGATATGATGTGGATCATTACATTTCAAACAACTTTATTGTGTTTATATTATGCTAGCAAGGGAGAGGAGCTGATCATGGGTCAGACATCGATCGTGGGTATAGATTTGGACAGCTTGGGGCCCAACTTTGGACAGTCTAGGGTTCACTTTTGGGCAATAAAAGTGCCAATAAATTTACACTTATTATCTAACTACCAATCACTTTAATTCAAAAAATACACAAACTGATCAATCATGTAATGCCACATCAACATACCAATATTACATGACTTAGTGACCCACTATCAGTGCATCACTTGTTTTTGGCTATTTTTTGTAGTTTTTGAAAAATGGTCTGAAAACATTGATAAACGTACCCAATTTTTGCCAAAAAAATAGGAGGATGCTAGCTCGACGATCAAGAGATGTGGCAAAAAAAATTTGTCCGACTCAGGCGTTGATGATGTGTACCCCTCACTCAAAGTTACCCTACCCACCATAGGCTCCTCTCCCTTAGGATATCTTTGGCTTGGTTTATTTATTTGTTTTCAATCAAAGTCGTTGCAATTTATATTTTGATTTTCTTCTTGTTAAATCATGTAATTATACTAAGATAAATTGCTAGTTTTTTAAAGTTTTTTTGGCTGCAAAAATAAGAAGGGAGGTGTTGTTATGGTTGTGTTTTCTTGATTTAAGTTTTTATTATTGTGTTTTTCAATGGATAAAAATAGTATCAATCTTTTAATTACATGTAATTATAATCATTTTATTTGAAATTTATTCAAGATATTTTTTCTATTATTTGTATAGATGGAACTAATAGTTAGTCTATTGATGCTAACAAAAAAAGAGGAGAAATGAATCAAGAGAAAGTACTTTGGCTTTATGTTCTCATCTTCGTCTTTTGATCTTCAATTTAATCTTGGCAAATGTTCAACACCTAAGGAGGCATGTTACACTTTTACTAAATAGAATGGTAAAATTGATAAGGTTAGATGCTATTAATTTGATAATGACTTGATAAACTTTTAATTCAATAGTTTTGATTGTATTTAAGACACACACACACACACACACATATATATATGTGATTCAGGGTATCCCCATGATCCAATCTAACGCCCAACCCACCTTTCCTTTGTCTTAACTTTTTGTCAAGTTGGGGCTTAGGAAGGGACGAGTTAAGGTGATACTAATCCCTTGGGGATGCACACAATCACTTACAAACCACGTGCATAGGACAAACTTGGGCCTTGGAGTCCAACCCATAACCAATGGGGAGCAAACCTACGGCCCAAGCCAACTCTGTTACCCATGCAACCTAAGACTATTTCAAATATAAAGCAACAAAGAACACAAATGAAATATTGTAGCAGTAATAAATAGAGTGATAATTGATTCTAAATGTGTTATTTGAGGTTGGTTGTTGATGTTTAATTTTTATTTCTAGTTTTCATACCTATTATTTGTCTATATGTTGAACCTAATTTTAGTTTTTTCTTAATTTTCTAATTTGAAAAGAACAAAAATTGGTTTAATTAAGCTTCATTAAGTCTTTTAAATCGCATGAATTAATGACTAGTCAATCTAAAAGATAAAGAATTAGAGAAATTTAAATATAGGAAGAAAAAGCCATATGAATATACTCAAGGTAGATTTTGAATCCTCTTCTTTAAAAGAAGATTTTTTAAGGATAATCCCTCATATACATATTGTAAAAGATTAAGGTATGATGAACATTTATGTTATACAAAACATATTGATGAATTGAATGATCTTTTAAAGAATAATATTGAAATGCCTTTAGGTTGATCATCTTCTTTTAAGTTAAAGGAGGACCACAAGGGTAAAGCATTTGTTTCTATCATGGATTCTAGCTCAAGGAGCTAGATCCTTGACTTTGGAGTTTGTTATCATATGGCTCCATGATAAGATATGTTTTCTTTGAGACTTGTTTTGTGGCCTTTACGCTACTACAATTTTCACTATAAAGACATCTTATGTTTTCTTCTTTCATATTTCATTTTGAAATTAAAAAAAATAATATATATATTTTTTAATTTCTAAAGGGATATTTTTAATAATTATATATATCATCTTTAATATTTTGTTTTGAGTATTCACCATTGGTATGAGTGACATCACATTTGGATGGGTTCTTTGTTTTCTATCTTTAAGTGGGCTTGTTATTGTACATGGATACCTAACATGACTTGTTTTGTTGGGTCCTAGGATGCTAGAAATATTTAATTATTCTCACCTATGTAGTTAATGATGATATGTTCACATTGACTTGAGGTACACAAGTGCCACTATTACCTCATCAAACTCTGACTAATAATAGTTAGGTGTCACTTTTGTTTAGTTAAAATCACCTTTGTTTTAGTCATATTGAGTTAACTAATCCACTAATTGACAATTGAACTATTGACCTCCTAATTCTATTAAGTTAATTATTTCCTAATTAAGAGTGAAAATAAACTTTAAAAATGATCTTGATTCATGCATATTAGAGTCCTATGTATATTTGTATGCAATCCTTTGTATATTGTATTTTTTTCTCTTCAATATTGCAATAGTTGATATTTGCATTCTACATTTTTATATATTTCTTTTTATCTTTGCAACTTATCTCTTTTCATCTAAATCTAGGCTCATGTTTATATTTTGATGGAATCTCACATGCTACAAAGAAAATTGAATAGTTTAGATTGATATGATTTTTTGATATGGATTAATACTTTTGATAAGATGACACAAGCTCAATTCTATTTGGTGCAAGTCTAGTTGAGTGGCTACAAAGTTAAAGTAAGGGTGGACTTTGGTTTAGTTTTTTTTCTTTGGCTTGAATTAACATTTACAATTAAAATGATTCTCGTTCAATTCTTTTCAGAGTGATGTACGAACATCGACCAAGAAGTTAAATTATTGTGAATAATTTGGATTGGTTTTTTAGGGTATACATTCATTAGTTCATTTCTTGTTATTTTTTTTTACAACCATATTAAGAAATTAAGAAATATACTAAGTCAAATACAAAATAAAATAGGTACATAAGGCCAGCCAACAAATCCATTTATTACATAATCAATCGATGCACATTCCAGTATAATATTGTTGGTATATCTTTTCAATTTATAGATTGATTTAACATGATAAGAATATGAATCACAAGTAGCTATATACTAGCTATCCTTCCTTGCTAGCGGATGAAAACTAAGATCAAATGTTCATTTTAGATACGTATACAAGCTATCCCTCCTATCTAGAAAGATGAAAACCAAAATCACGGTTTCTCCATAGATATTTGTAAACCTATTAGGTTGATTTAAAGATTATAGGGAGATAATTTAACCCCCCAATACCTGTTCAATTTTTTTTTGGTAATCATTGATAAAAACATTTTGTAGGTTAAACCTTCTACTATTTATTTTAAAAAGGAGCATTTCAAGCATTTTAGAACAAACCAAGAAAGAAATTGATATTTTTGCTCATTCTAAGTATGTATTTTTAAGTTAATTCTTAATATCTAACTTTTGTAGTGTAGGGAAATTGGGAGTGAATGAGATTAAAGCCACATCAACTTATTTGAAATCCCCCTATCCTACATCTTAGTCCCTCCCAAACTACCTCTAGACTTATCTATCCTAAAAAAAATTTAGCTTGGAGGAGGTACCTCCCTTTGTTGGAGTATAGCTCTATAATACTTAAATGTAAGTCTATATTTAGGGACTTGTGTATGTAGACAAATCATATGCATGTGTTAGCAATAGCATATTATCTACAAGTTTAAGAGTAAAAATAGGGAGGTTATTCACTATAGAACTTGGAGTATTTATGAATGTAGTAAAATTAGAACAATAAATGCCCTACTATCTTGCTCACGATTGCCTATACTGGGTTGGGCACTAGCTAGGTTGTTCCTTGGTGATAGGATTATGGTGATATGAACACTTACATTTCAACCAAAAACAAACATTTGGATGGGTAGATATGGACATGATCAATGATATTATTTACACATGAGCCCTTTGTAGATTGATGGACTAATTGTTAGTGTCTCCCTTTAGATTCAGGACATGGACTAACCATGTCCTGTGGATACGCTTATCTCTAGCGTTTGTATCATATATTAACAGATAGATCTTTTGATTTAATGCAAATGTGCTCCAAATAAACTCATACTTAATTCTAAATAGATTTCATCGATTCTATTAAAGGAGTCTAACTAGAATTTTGAAGTAGTTGTCCTACGTATTGCCTCTTGATTTCCTATCATGTTTTATTTTTGGATTGTTGGAATGAATAGTAATTGCAAAGAGCTTTTTGCATGCTATATTGAAATAGCTTAATTGTTCCATTTGAAATCTCAAAATTATTTACCAGAGAAACCATTAGATTAAATAAAGTCATCGATTGCTTCTGTTATGAAGGGATGAATGATAATATGAAACTCCTCTCTTAATCTCCATTTAAAAATTCCATTGAGTTTTATGAAACTTGTATGCTCTTTCTTGAAGCCATGATCATGCATATAATGGTCATCTATTTAAAATATTGACGAATAATGAAGACTTATTTGAATATAAGTCGAACTTGAAAATTCACCGTTATGACAATTCACCATGTGAAAAATTAATTGCATGATCTTTTGGTGGTTAATTTTCCATGGCGGTGAATTGTTGGTGGTAGTGAATTTTCCCGCAATGAATTGTTGACAATGAATTTTCCCTGGCATGAATTTTCCTAAAGCCAAGCACTACCATATCAAACTAAGCGGATTATCAATTTATTCAAACTATTATTATTTAAACTTGATAATGTTTGAGCTATATTATAAACTGATGTTTTGAGTAGATATGATCAAATATCCAAAGGTAGTATAATTTTAAATATTTAGAGGCAGTATAGAATTGAATCTTTCTTATTGCAACTTTTTATTTTTCATTTTCAGTATGTGTTTCTTTATTGTAAATAGTCATGTATTTGCATAATTAAATTTATCTACTAATATATACTTTCAAAAAATCTATATAAAATATGTGAAGAGATATTTTGAAACATCTATAATATTTAATATTCATGACTTATATTTAATATTATAGATAATAATAATTGTTTTTTTATATTTAATATTATAAATAATAATAGTTGATTTTTAAAAATATTTTAAAAAATAAAACATCTATTTTTTTTAATAATAATAACTAAATTTTGTGGCTAAAAATTATACAATAATAAATTACAATATTATCAAATCCCAAAATCATGAACCCAAATGAAAAAAAAACATTACCTACACTTAATTTAGTTTTAAGTCAAACAAGTGGAAAAATCGACATAACCCACAAAGGAGTGGTTTTTGAACGAGAATCAAGGTATTTTGCTTATTATAACATATAAAAAAAAAAATTTACAAATAATTAATAGCTGTAATTACTATTTTTGGATTCTTATGTACGCTAATTCTTCACACCCATATACAACTATAGAATGTTCCTCCATATAAATAAGTGGTAGGTTTCACTTACGTTCAATCCATATATAAATAAATAAATAAAAATTTACCCATTTACTTATGAGCTAGCATTACAAAAATTTCACCCCTTTATCTCTTATAGAGAAAAAGAACAAGTTGTGAACAATTTAAATAATTAGTTTGGTTGAAATACTTCAAAAGGTGATATTTTATAAAATCATTTAGTAATCTCCATTCAAAATAAGTGATTTTATCTCCTAGTATCAAGGATCATGCCAATATGAAAATGATGAGTTGGGATTTATTTAGACATTTAAATCAAATTGATTATTTATATTAATAAATATGTTCATATTATATCACTTTCTATACTAGAAGAAATATTTTGTTACCCCTTCTTCACAAAATTTAAATATTAATATTTATAACATTGAAACAAAATCTCTTTTTAATTCTTCTTTTAATGATGATTTTTATGTATTAATCAATATATCTTTGTATAGTTATGTCTATTGACTCACGCACATGCTTCTACTTCATTTGATGATTTTTTTTGCAAAAAAAGATAGGAGAAATTTCTATGTTTTTAATCTTTAAGGGAATATTTTGATGCCATTACATCATATTATTCTAAAGCACTCTCTACGAAGTGTATTTTATATCCACAAGTCACCTTTACCACTGCTAGTGGAACCCATCATCCCTTATGAATGTAATACAAACAATGGTGAGAATAAATATTATAAAGTATTTTTCCAATTCACCCTAAGTGCCTAGGGACACTTTCCAAGGATGTTGGAACCATTTAATATGATGTTGGAACCATTTAATATGATGTTGGATTTCCAAGGTAGATGACAACTTAATCCTAACACCATGCCTAAGTCTCATGTTTTGTTCAACTCATATTCTTTTGTTATGCCACAAACTATTTCTACATCAACCACCATTTCTCATGTTCCTACCCCTAGTGTACTTATCTCTATCCTTGACATATACTTCTTCAAATGCTTGATAGAATGGAGAAAAAATGCATGCCTTAAAACTTTTGGGGATAAAAATGACGCATCTCTTGAAATTAAACACAATAAACTTGCTTTTAATATTTTGACAAACTACTTTTTAGTTAAATTTGTAGAACCTCAATTTGAAATGTATAGTGGTAAAGGTGATCCAATGACACATTTGTTGTCCTTCAATGCTTCATTATTTGATTATGTGTATGATGACGAATTATGGCCAATATCTTTCCCTATAGTTTAAACTTTAATATATTAAGTGGTCCTATATTCTCTTCCACATGGTTCTATTTATCTAACTGCACTAAACGATCAAGTCAACAAATATCTAATTTTGTTATAGATTTCAGCCATCATGTACCAAAATGCATTATCACATTTTGTATGATAATCTTCAAACATGGATATTTGTTTAGGGATAATTATCTACACTATCATAAAGTGTGTATCTTAATAGTTATGCTTAAGTTAAGGATTTATTTATAAATACGGGGACTATATAAATAAATATGTCGAGGCTAATATACTCCAATATGAATCTTCTAATGCATCATATACACCATCCTTCCCTTCTAAGTTTCAAAAGTCAAAATAGGTTCTATAGTGATAGAGTGGTTTTGATAAACCTAGGTTAAGTAGTTATTTCACATAGTTTGTTTATGAAAATAACTACTTAACCTCTAGATTATTTTTTTCAGTATATTAACTTAAACCACATATGAGGTATATTTTTATATTATTATAGAGAACATAGTTTTTCATATGTAGGTGAAGATTTCCCACCATTGTTAGTGGCGCAGTCCTTGCAGGCAACAATACATTTTTCTTAGATTCTAATGTATTACTATGTTTTAGAAAACTCCATGAAAATATCAATGTTGTTGTTGAGGCTATGTTTACTACAAGAACATTAGTTTTAACAACGTGACACCTTTCAAACTTGAATAATTATGTTATCTACATTTTTTTTGTGTTACGCAAGCACAACAATAATAGGTTGAAATTATGTTACCTACTTTCAACTCTCAATGTACCAAATACATAATAAAGGATAAGGAACCAAGTTCTGATAAATAATAATTAATTAAAATTTAAAAGAATTGTCTAATGGATTTAGCAAATTAATTATTATTTTAGTAAAAAGTGAATCCATCAATGCTAGATAGACACTTGTGGTAATCTATTCTAGAATAAATTTAAAACTCATACAAGTTTATTCCATTCCAAACCCACTAGGAATCTTATTTCCAAACTCTTCATCCACCTTAATGTCGTAATGGCCTAATATGAAAAATGAATGGACATAGAGACCATTGTAGGCGGCTTGGTAATAGATCTTACATATGATTGGGCATGTTTGATGACTCCCAACGGTGAATGTACCGAATAATCACTGGTTGTGAGAGACCTCTTGCCAATTCTTACTATCACATCACTATACATCATTAAAGATACTTGTGTGGGTTTCCAATTATGTTTAAGTGATACTATAGCCTAAAAATAGATGGTATGTGGTTAGTTTTTGTTTATTTTGACTCATGATGTAAATGTCTTTACTATTATTTTTAAGATATTAATCAACCTATCCTTGTGTGGTTTCTAAGGGGAATGAACATGAATTGCAAGAACCTTAAGGCTTAAGAGGTCTTAAAACACACACACACACACATATGTGATTTTATATGTATGTATGTATACATATGTGTGTGTGTGCGTGCATGTGTGTATGTATATGTATATATGTGTGTATATATATACATATATGGTAGTGATCTTTTACGAGTATGACTGCAAGTTATAAATATTTTTGTATAAATTAAATTTATGAGTAATAAAACTGACTATTTATTACTCTTTTGGCGTAGTAAAAACATGAATGTGAGTTATCAATGGCCTATGTTACATACATATACGTACATAAATACATACTTACATACATACATGTATGTATGTATGTATGTATGTATATGTATGTATGTATGTATGTATGCATGCATGCATGCATGCATGTATACATAGAACTAGTTCCATTGATATTTTAGGAGTATGAATGCAAGTTATAAATAATTTTGTACAAATTGAATTTATGGATAGTAAAACTAACTATTTATTACTCTTTTGGAGTAATAAAAGCATGAATGTGAGTTCCAGATGACTTGTGTTTACATTAAATTTATTTATAGATAACCACACTATAATTAAGTGTTATTTTTGTTTTAGAATATCAAGAGCATGGATGTGAGCTATAAAACATTTTATGTAAAATTGAATTTATGGATAACAACAAAGTGCATACAATTAAATGCGTCTTATTTTTCTTGGATTATTAACTCAACTATCTCTAAATAATTTTGGAAAGAACATGAATATGAGTTATAACACACCCTAATAACTAAGTGGCACTCTAAAAGAATAAACACGAGATGCAAATAAATCTTCATCCATGGATGATTTTTTTTTGTGGGTGTTCATGCATTAATGGGTCTTAAATAATCATCACTCATACTTGTGAAATTACTCTAGGCATGGATACTCTACATTTGTTTACCATATCCAAATCATGTGTTGCCATTCCAAAAACTAAGTCAACAATGTGTGAATGTGTTTGTGGTTCACATGAAACATAAGGGGACATCCTCTTAGGTTCAAAGTATATTGTGCATGAAAAGTCTACTTGTCTCCACCAATTTTTTATATAAAAATAAATACAAATTTAAAAGGGTTGGTGAGTTGTAATTTCAATATGTATATGATAGTTATAATATTAAAAATTACATATCTTTGATCTATTCCATCTACTTGCTACATGTTCTTTGTCTGCTTTAATGGATTGACTATCTTTATATAGGGAATCATTGGTGCAAAGGAATAATGTTGATGAATCCATAGCAAATTGATTCACAATTTAAACATTGGTGTTGAGTCCTAAAAGAGGCCCTTGGGCACAAAAGAATGCAACAATTTACAATAAGGGAATCAATTAAAATGATCAAATATATTTCAAGAAGCCCATTAAGATGCCACATCTATAATTTGGAAGTTCTACATGATCAATATGTGATATATTATATAGTAGAAAGACTACATGACACTATGGAACTAAACTACAATAGTAACCAAAATGAACCCAGGCTTTGCATAGTGGCCTACCTCATTGGAAGTTTGGGGAGGTCATTGGTTGTTGGCAGTTCTGAGTGAATGTGTTCCTTACAAACAGGTTTCAAGGTGAAATGCCCAATTCCATTTTTTAAAATATTTTATTTTTGTTAGTTTTGAGCAAAACATATTTGGTTGGATAGGTTTTGCCCGAAATGTGTTAGACCAAATATATCATGTCATGTATGCTCCACGTCACAGTCACCTAATTTCAGTCGAAACTTATTCAACCAAATATGTTTCACCTAAAATTGTCTCCCTGGAAACTATTTTGTTGGCGAGTGTGACACATGGTGTGCTTTTACCTTAAAATATTTTGTTTATATTTTTTTTATTTGAATTAAAGTGAATGAAGATTATTAATAACAAACTATTCTTAAATATATGTTAATTTAATAGTTAAAAATTAGTTTTAGTCAATAAAAATAAGATAAATATTTTTTATTATCAATAATATATAAAATTACTATTGACTATTTGATCATCAAACTAAATAATATTTAAATAAAATAATAACTAAACTCTTCAATAGATTGTAGCATGTATTCCAAAGAAAATTATTTTTGTCCATGTCTAAACTATACACAAATGCAAAACTACTATTAACAAGAGGACAAAGTTTGGATTATCTGTGAAAAGGCTTTGCCAAAAAAAGAAAAGAAAAGATAAGAAAAGAGTGGTGCATCTGTAAGATAAGGTTTGAAACTTTAGAACAACATTGCAATCAGTAGAATATGAGTATCAAGATTCAATCAATGCTTTCATGGTGTTAATTATTGACAGTAACTTGTGGCCAATCAATAAGTATGAAATTATAACTCTTATGAAATCAATGCATTAGGGGAGAGGGCCCAGTAGTCGTGCACCCTAACTTCGCGCTTCTAATTATCCTACGTCGAAATTTCAAATCACTCCCAATTTTTTACAGCAACTTACTTGGCAAGTTCTCTGCTTATAACTAAGGTTTCAGGGCCACATCATCAAATATGATGCCACATCAGCATACGTTTTTGTCAAGGTGTCCAAAAAGGCCCCAAAAAATAGTGAGACCAATTCTCGTGCATTACATCATGAGTAGTTGAGCGCTGATGTGGTATCACATGATTGGTTGCTTTTTAGATCAAAAGCATACATTTTGTTTAATTATGGGTAGTCAAATCACAACTATTGGACATTATATAAACGACTATTTGGTATTATATTTACGATTGAGTGTGCGACTATTGGGCCCTCTCCCCTATAACTATCAATAGTCAATGAATGCTTTTATGCTGATGTTTTATTCTCTGTTCGTTTATAGACTGTAGTTTGTAGCCAATCAAAATTTCTGGAAAATTTCTTTAAGAGGCCTTGGAATGAAAACACTTTTTGAAAGAGAGTCACTGAAATTTTTTTGTCTTGTCATTTAGTTATAGATATTTGAAGGTTTTTGATTGGCTATTGGTATTTGAAGGGTTTTAATTGGCTATTGGTATTTGAAATTTTGAAGGGTTTTGGTTGACAGTTAGTTTGTATTTTTGTAGGTTTTCTTTTGAAGCGACTTGAAGTAATCTTAATTACATTAAATGTATATATATATTTCTAATATTTATAAATCACTTTTAAATTCACCGCCAAGTAAAATTCACCACCAGCAATTCACCAATTATATTAAAAAATATTGGTGAATTACTGCGTGAATTTTACTTGACGGTGAATCTTCCATGAATTGATGGCGATGAATTTTTCTAGAACCATTTTATTCAAATTTAATTTCTTTTATTTTAAATTTTTACTTTATTTTTATTCTGTATTAATCTTCATATATATATTTTTAATATTAAATAAATGAATTGCAAATAAATAAAATTATATATTTAATGAATAATATAACACCAATTTAATCCATAATTTACAGATAATATATAGAATACCTTTACTTTTAATGTTGTATAATTTAAAAAATTAAAGAACACATATTTCTAGTTATAAAATCTAAGAAGTTCGTCCTCCAAATGAAACTCCAAAGAAGTTTTAAAAATTTGTACTCTTCCCTTCAGTTAAGGTGTGGTTGAGGGGGAAATTCTAGTCTGAAGAAAGAAAACATGGATGAAACAGAACATCAAGTGGCTGAACAAGTGGAACATCAAATTACATGAGTGTCCTGACACCAACAGTGAAATAAAAATCTATGTGAAGGAAAAATTCAGGACTGCCATGTGGTCAAATCAGATCGGACGAAAAAAAGCATATTACATCAAAGAGTTTAACCCAGCTAAGGAACATGGTGAAAAACCATATTTAGGTGCAACTATTAAAGGGAAAGCGAGGCTATTAATTGCTCAATTGAGAACGGGGTCCCACCATCTTAGATGTGAGACTGGTAGGTGGAAGACTCCTAAGGAAACTTGGGAAGAAAGAACGTGCTTATTTTGTAATAAGGGAGTGGTGGAAACGGAGTGGCACTTCGTCATGGAATGCACAGCGTACGAAAATATCCGTAATCAGTACTCAAGTATTTCAGATGTGGGCAATATGCAGCAGTTATTTGAGGAGGATAAGATAAATCAGACGGCTAGCCTCCTAGTCAAAATTAATAGCAGGAGATCTGATCTGGAGAAGAGTCTGGAGACAAACTAAGTTGTTGAGTGTCTCGGTCCCATAGGCTGTTTAGTCTTGTGGACGTCATTAAAATCTTTCATTCATTCATTCATTGAATCCAATAGACATGTGGTAAAGGTGACGCTAAAGTCCAAGCCATATAATTTTTAGCAAGAACTGCCTTGCCATCTTTGAAATTTACGTCCTCTAAATCATGTGTCAGAGCTGTACCATAGCTTGTCCATTGTAAGCATTTTTAGAAAGTAAATTGTTTTTGGATTGAAAACTAAGATGTCTAAACACTAACGTTGCATGGTTGGTCATCACTAGTTAACTCTCTATATATTAGTTTTTTGGTCAATCAATGTTTAAACAGAACATGGTATCCCAAAAGCCTATTCAATCTGTAAATTTATTATATGCTCTCATAATTATAGCACTGAGTTCAACTCATGTAGCTCAAGCAGCTCCCTTTGGGGCAAGAGTACAGTCATTTCCTGGCTACACTGGAGATATTAGTTCAGAAATATTCACTGGGTAAGTGCCATCTAAACAGAGACATAATTCAACATATTTATTGTCCACATATACATCTTCAACTTTACTAGCTTAACAGTCATATCTGATCAAACACCACCTACTT
Organism: Sequoia sempervirens; assembly: GCA_007258455.2. NCBI lineage: Eukaryota > Viridiplantae > Streptophyta > Pinopsida > Cupressales > Cupressaceae > Sequoia > Sequoia sempervirens. The sequence continues at coordinate 94,032 of VDFB02321522.1, forward strand.
AGGTATAGTTCACATTATACAGGTATACATATAGCATTTATGGATACTTGGATAAATTTGGATAAATTTACATAGACTTTCTGTTCATATGTCTATACTTACACATATTCAGACTTAATGTGTTAGATAAATGAACAAATGGGTAGATATCAATGGTAACAAAGAGCAAATCTGCAATATATTAATGGTAACAATGATAGAAATTACAGGTGTATGACAGTGAACGAGGCTCATGGAAGAGCACTTTTCTATTATTTTGTTAAGTCAGAGAGGAATCCAGGAGAAGACCCGCTTCTTCTTTGGCTCACAGGAGGTCCAGGGTGTTCCAGCTTCAATGGATTTATCTATGAGATTGGTTAGAATTCTTTACCATAGCTTTTCTTTGGATTCTATGAATGAACAGTTTATCCAGATTATTGCAACGCTTCCTTCTGAAAAGTTGAAAACTAGACATTACTGTATTTTAATTATAGATATATGGTATTCTATAATGTATTTTTCATGATTAAGAGCTTGATGAACGTCAATCAGTTTACATTATTATTTCCTCCTGAAAAACATAATTCAGGACTCTTATCGTTTTAATTTTCATTATTGAATTTATTTCAAAATAAATTAAAATTAAATTTTTCTTTGGATTTTGTGTCATTTCAGGTCTATTTAGTTTTGATCTCACTCGAGCATCTGAAAGCATGCCAAAGATGAAGGCTAATCCACATTCTTGGTCTAAGGTTCCAAGTCCAAATTTCACTGCTTTCCTGAATGTGAATTTTACTTGTTGCTCGATAGTCGATACCATTGAGTGGTGCAGTACTAGTGTTGTATTTACATGTGGACAGACAATTTTATAATGCAGAAAAGAATTTAGAATACTGTATTCTAGTGGCTGGGTTTAGCTAGTAGCCCTCAACAAAGTTGAGCGGGAATGGAACTGAGAAAATGTAAGCAAAGATTTTTCTGTTGGCGAATTTCAAAAGATTTAAGGCCTAGAGTTAGGTAATCCACACTTCGAGAGAGAGACCCATTATGAAGGGGAAAGTAAGTAGGAGGTAAAGCAACTTGCTAGCACGTGGTTCTGTATTTGAATCCTACTCTATCCTTATATTTCAATATGTTACACAGCAAGTAGTGGTTTGGAGAATAGCTTGGAACTCAATCAGAGTGTAGCTTGAGGACAAGCGATGGAAGTGCCTATTCAAACTTGTAGAGATGACAAGCCTAATTGGGCAGGGCAAGGCCTATTTCCATATACTGAGTGTAAGACTGAAGAAGGCTTTTACTGTCGAAAAGGTTAAGGTGATGCTTTCTGTGATTAACTGTAATCAGTGGGTTATTGGGATAGCCTGCTTTGAATGACCAGTAGGTATTCCCTGTTGAAAAGTGTCTCTGCAGCCGAGCTTTGAACTGGGTATCATAATATGAGTTAGTGATTGAGCCCCGAGCCTCACCAGCTCAAATCAAAATTAGTGGAACAACCCACAGAGTAGCAAGTGTCTTGGACATCAAGAGATATCTCTTGGCGTCCTTTAAATGTATTTAAGATATCTATATTGTAAAATAAATAAAATTTAAAATAAACTAAAAAATTAAATTTGTATAATCAAATTATTATAAATGATATTCGTTTTAATTTAGATATAAATATTGATTAAAACTCTATAAAATTTGGTCTTTTATTCTTCAGTTCTTAAAAATTATTAAAAATTAACTATATTATTTATTATATTTAATTTTTATTTATGGTCCACCATATAAACCATTCTGTGCTAAAGTTGCTGCCTTGGGTTTGAGCCTGAGCTTGTTTTCCAAAATAGAACTATGTGTGGTGTATTAACTGCACCTGAAGGTAGGGATGTCGATGTTGGTTTGGATTTGGGTTTGGCATTAGGTGTCTCTGTGAGTGGGAGTGTCTGTTGTGCAGATTCCTTGTCTCTTGTCAATAGAACTCTATATATCAATAAGTTTATTTTTATTCCTTATCATGATGATTTTAAGCATGCAAATAGTTAGCATCCTTCTGCTAAGGTTTCTGATCGTGGTGCTCCGCCATGATGTTATGAACTCCATTTTCCAAATTTTACTTCCAATATATACAATATCAAGGAGATCAAGCTTGCTGGGATCCTAGATCGTCAATGTGGTATGTGGTATGTGCTCCACCTTACTAGTAGACCCCATATGTTTGTATGTCTATTATAAATAATGGTAGATGGTTGGTCCATCCTTCTAGAAAACTCTTTCAACTCTGCGAATTTCTAGTGCTGATTAATGTTCAGGTATGAGGTAAGATATTGTATCAATATCTATGCTTTTTGTGTATACTGAATTAGAATATTGACTCTAATTTTTTTGTTTTCCTGGCAGGTGTCCAATATTATTTTTCTGGATTCTCCAGTTGGAACAGGATACTCATACTCCAATACAACAGATGACTACCAAAATGGAGATATTAAGACAGTCTCAGATGTGTACACTTTCCTTATAAAGGTCTGAAGCTGTGGCTTGTCACAAGCCTATTATACTGGTTTCAAAATATCTGTAGAGTTAGGCCTTTCTTAAGTGCACCTAGTTCAACAGTCAAAAGCATTTTTTCTACTCTAAATGATGATTACCACTAATATATTTTTTTTACGACTATTATCGACTTATAGAATTATGTACTTCTTATAACAGAATCTAGTAGCGCTCGTTCCACGGATAACCTCCCTACGAAACTTGTCCGTTTCTTAGGTTCGTAAAGTTCAAGCACGCAAATTGAGGTGATTTTCAATCCACCTTGAAGTGCATTCCAAAGCTTCAAACAATCAGTTTGAACATCCCCCTATGTTTGCCTCGCGAAGACCTTCGAAACGAGCTCCTTTGCGAAGTCTCATTGTTCATACTTAGTTAAATTGTGAAATATGCAGTTGCACCCAAAAAGTGCGCTCTTGCTCACAACCAAAAATTGGCTAAGTGTTGAAAGGTGCAGGGGTGCCAAAATTCAGTGCCCCTGCACAAAAGTGATTTTTCAAAAATGTGCAGAAGCGCTAAAAAAGTGCGCTCTTACACTTTTCTTCTAGACTTAGCCAATTTTTGACTAAGGTGTCGTTTTTTCAGTGCTTTGCACTTTTCCCAGTTTTGTGCCACTTTTTATGCCTTGATTAGTTGCATGATTTTTGTTCATTTATGACACTCCCAAATCACTTTTAAGTGATTTTAATTGACTTTTAGTTCATTCCTCCACTTCATTCTAAACTCCTCTCTTTCACTTCCAACGTGCTGGGCGACCAAGCTACTTTCAGAAACTCGTTTCTTTTTGTGGTCTCTTGTTGCATCGACCTAGGTTTTTTCTTTTTCTTAGGTAAATCTCACCTTTCCATCTTTTCTTCCTTTCCTTTTGTTTCTTTGACCATGCCATCACACTCACAAACTCGTGCATTCATGAGCTAAGTGTCAAGGCGCTGATTTTCAGCACCCTGACATGTTGTTTTCAAACCAACCCTTTCTAAGTGTAAGGGCACTGATTTTCAGCGCCCTGACACCAAGTGAACTTTCTAACACTTCAAAAGTGCAAGGGCGCTGAAAATCAGCGCCATTGCACCAAGGTGAATTTCCTCAAAGTGCAAAGGCGCTAATTTTCAACACCCTTACACTTTTCCCAGTTTTTTCTTAAAACACTTCAAATTTTCCCAGTTTCGCTCCAAACCTTGTTTTTTCCACTTCATGCATTGTTTTCTATGCATCATCGCCCATTTCGCGCTTTCTCAACATTGTTGCTCACTTCACGCTTTCCAATGCTACTTTTTCTGTTGACACCTATTGATTCACCATCCTTGCAGTTTCTCTCCAAATCTTGTCAAGTGATCCCGAAGGTAATGTCCTTTGATCTTGGTTCTTCCAAATAAAAAGTTCATGTTGGAGACCAAGAAGAAGTATGAAGACTCTGCGCCCAAGCAAAGAACCATGAAGAAGGTTCCTGATCTCCAGTGTTAGACATTTTTGATGCATCGTTTTATGCATCTTGTAAATATTTCCTGACATTTTATGTCTTTTTGTAAATTATTATTGCACCAAGTTCAAAGATGTAATCTTTTGAAAGCAAATTACGCTTTGACTTTGGTCCAAGTTAGGTGAGATCTCCTAAAATCGCTCACCCAACTTTCCTTGATTTTCTCAAATTAGATTCCTAATTTTGCTCATCCCTCTTTCTATATAATGTGGGGGATTTCCTTTGTATTGTTCATCTTTTAGTATTTTGCAACGAAGTGCTGCCATTTTTGAAACAAATTGTGAAACTTTGTGTTCATACTTTGCGAACAAAATTTGATCAATAAAGAAGAAGATTGCAAGCTAGACTTTGTGTTGGATTCGATAATCTTGTGAATTGATCTCTTTTGGTGGTAATTAGTAAATGGAATCTGAAGGACTCTAAGTAATTCATGTAAACTTTGTGTTAAATCCTTTATTTAGATTTACATTTGTGTTTTGGTTAACTATTGTTGAATGATCTACAAGAATTTGCGCTTGTAATTGTTCATGCTCTTTGCATACTTTGGTTGGATGATCTACAAGACTTTGCGCTTGTAATTGTTCATGTTGTTCGAGAAATTGCTGCATCTAAGAAGACTTTGTGCTTCTAATGCGACAAACGGGATATCTATCACAAATCCACCATTGATAAAGCTACGGAACGACTTTGTGCCTTCGTGAGCTTTCCTTTTTACTTTACTTATTTATTGTTAATTACTTCTAGTATCTCTACGCTTTTCTTTGACAAGATAGAGGTATTGGTATTACAGCTAGTTGATCGTTTAAAGTTATTAAGAATTGAGAACTTCCAACAGTGAAGCATTGTAAACATCTTCTCTAAAAAAAGATAGAAGGATGAATGTAACACACCCCCCCCACTTCGTAAGTATTGTGTACATTTTGTAATTACTTTGTTTGTTTTACCATCGCTTCTATCAATAGTAAGAAGGGCGCCTCCCCGTTCTAAGAGGAGAGATTTACATCTCACATAGCTGTGGCTAAAGTCCTAGTTGTGTAATCTATTGAAAAGTTGATTACATAATTTTCACCCAATAGTTTTTTGGCGACTCTATTGGGGACACGATACGCATTCGAAAGCCTCACGCTTTCTTTTGAAGTATACCCGTGTCCTTTTTCATTGTAATTTATTTTCTTGTAATTTTTTGAAGCTTTGACCAAGGACATGTAAATGGCTATTCAAGGTCCTTGGGGAAATGTTTTTGGTCCGTTGAACCTAGTTCTACCCCTACATGCTCTTGTTGAAGGCTCATGGAAGAACTTTCCCAAGTTTTTTGGTGATGGATAACATCCTGACGAGAACATTGGTGCTTTCTACATCGCTTGTGGAGTTCATGGTGTTGAATACAAAGATGTATCTGTAAGGCTGTTTGTAGAGACTCTTCAAGGCGTTGCTGTAGATTGGTTTTATCATCTGGCACCAAGTACCATCACAAGCTGGGAAACTCTCATAGCCAAGTTTGAAGGAAGGTTCAAGCCTCCTGAAGATGCTCATGCTTTGTTGGCTTAGCTCACCCAGTTGAAGAAGGAATCTCACATGCCCATCCGTGAGAGTTCATTGCTCACTTCAACAAGTTGACACAAAGAATTCCAACTATTGCTCAACCTACAGCTGAGAATTTGAAATGTTTCTTTGTAAATGCTCAAGTGCCAGAGGTTGGTTTCCTATTGAGAAGAGCAACCCCAACGACTCTTGCAATTGTACAGACCTTGGCAATAGAAATTGAAGATAATCTCATTCTTGCTGGGAAAATAAAAATTGAATCAAATGAGTCTAAAGAAAGCCATTCTTTGGAGTTATTTTCTTCCATCACAAGGACGGATCCTATGGTGCAAAGGTTGGTAAATGAGCTACTTGTCAAAAAGCAGCTAGCTCATAATTTTGTTGTTGGGAATCAACACAAGTTATCTTCACCTCTGAAGAGGCTTGCTCTTAAGGCACCATTAGTAAAAGCAGTAGTGGAACATCCTGACTCCAATCCAAGTGATCTCGCTATTCTCTTCCGGGAAAAGGAAGCAGACATAGCTAGCGACTCCCATTTCTGGTTTATGCAGTCTCAAAAAGCCATTGATGAAAAGAAGGATGAAAGTAATTTTTCTGAAGTCAAGTGAATGAAGACGATCTTGTCTTGAGATCTGAAAAGATGGACATGCATGAAGGTCTCAATCAAGTTGAAAAGAATGCATCTGTGTTTCGAGGTCATGGACTTGAACATGTGTTGCATAAAAGAATTTCCCAAAGGCATGATGAGGATCTTCTTATAAATAATTTAGATTTTCCCAAGTTTGAAGATGGTGAACATCTTATTAAGGTATGCAGTGCAGTTATATCTTCATCTGAATCACATGAAGGAGATCATTCTGATCAGCATGAGGTTTCCATGGTTGATGAATCAGTTGTTCAAGTAACAATTGGTAAGAAGCATTCAATCTTTGACAGATCAAGGGAATGTCCCATAAGACATCTTTCTTGGTTGGAGGCCAATGGGAAGGCAAAGGTTCCACTTGCACCTGCACGTGAAGATAAACTTGAGGATGTAGCTAAAGATGTATTTGTAGATGCGCAGGAGCAGTCTGGATTCAATGATTCATTGTGGAGTAGCAGTATATCTAATATATTTTCAGAGGTAGCTGAACCTGTTCATTTCTTTCATGAAGCAATGCCTCAACTTCATCTACATGTAGCTGCTAATGATCATGGAAGGCATTGCAAGTTGTTAAAGAAAGGCAACTATTTTGTTGAACCTGTGAACGGTTTCATTTGAGAAGGCTTCATTGATTGCTAGTTTTGATTAGGTAGGTTTTTACCTTTTCAATAAGTGCATTTGCATAAGTTTATGTCTCGTTTTCGTAGATTTATTTTTGTCGTTGTCGCCCGACTCCAAGCCCAATGGATGGATAAAGGCACTTGAATTCTGGAGTTCTTCTCCCTTCATTCGTTTCAAAGAACGGTTGAAGGAAGATCCCCAATAGGATCCAGCTGTTATCACGGAATCTAGCAGTGCTCGTTCCATGGATAACCCCCCTACAAAACTTGTCTGTTTCCTAGGTTTGTAAAGTTCAAGCACGCAAAACAAGGTGATTTTCAATCCACCTCGAAGTGCGTTCCAAAGCTTCAAACAGTCAGTTTGAACATCCCTTATGTTCACCTCGCGAAGACCTTCGAAACGAGCTCCTTCGCGAAGTCTCACTGTTCATACTTAGTTAAATTGTGAAATATGCAGTTGCACCCAAAAAGTGCGCTCCTGCTCACAGCCAAAAATTGGCTAAGTGTTGAAAGGTGTAGGGGCGCCAAAAATCAGCGCCCCTGCACAAAAGTGATTTTTCAAAACTGTGCAGAAGCGCTAAAAAAGTGCGCTCTTACACTTTTCTTCCAAACTTAGCCAATTTTTGACTAAGGTGTCGTTTTTTCAGTGCTTTGCATTTTTCCCAGTTTTGTGCCACTTTTTATGCCTTGATTAGTTGCACGATTTTTGTTCATTTATGACACTCCCAAATCACTTTTAAGTGATTTTAATTGACTTTTAGTTCATTCCTCCACTTTATTCTAAACTCCTCTCTTTCACTTCCAACGTGCTGGGCGACCAAGCTACTTTCAGAAACTTCGTTTCTTTTTGTGGTCTCTTGTTGCATCGACCTAGGTTTTCGCTTTTTCTCAGGTAAATCTTGCCTTTCCATCCTTTCTTCCTTTCCTTTTGTTTCTTTGACCATGCCATCACACTCACAAACTCGTGCATTCATGAGCTAAGTGTCAAGGCGCTGATTTTCAACACCCTGACATGTTGTTTTCAAACCAACCCTTTCTAAGTGTAAGGGTGCTGATTTTCAGTGCCCTGACACCAAGTGAACTTTCTAACACTTCAAAAGTGCAAGGGCGCTGAAAATCAGCGCCATTGCACCAAGGTGAATTTCCTCAAAGTGCAAGGGCGTTGATTTTCAGCGCCCTTACACTTTTCCTAGTTTTTTCTTAAAACACTTCAAATTTTCCTAGTTTCGCTCCAAACCTTATTTTTTCCACTTCGTGCATCGTTTTCCGTGCATCATCGCCCTTTTCGTGCTTGCTCAACATCGTTGCTCGCTTCATGCTTCCCAATGCTGCTTTTTCTGTTGACGCCTATTGATTCACCATCCTTGCAGTTTCTCTCCAGATCTCGTCAAGTGATCCTGAAGGTGATGTCCTTTGATCTTGGTTCTTCCAGATAAAAAGTTCATGTTGGAGACCAGGAAGAAGTATGAAGACTCCACGCCCAAGCAAGGAACCATGAAGAAGGTACCTAATCTCTAGTGTTAGACATTTTCGATGCATCCTTTTATGCATCTTGTAAATATTTCCTGACATTTTATATGTCTTTTTGTAAATTATAATTGCACCAAGTTCGAAGATGTAATCTTTTGAAAACAAATTACATTTTGACTTTGGTCCAAGTTAGGTGAGATCTCCTAAAATTGCTCACCCAACTTTCCTTGATTTTCTCAAATTAGATTTCCTAATTTTGCTTATCCCTCTTTCTATATAATGTGAGGGATTTCCTTTGTATTGTTCATCTTTTAATTATTTGCAACGATGTGCTGCCATTTTTGAAACAAATTGTGAAACTTTGTGTTCATACTTTGCGAACAAAATTTGATCAATAAAGAAGAAGATTGCAAGCTAGACTTTGTGTTGGATTCGATAATCTTGTGAATTGATCTCTTTTGGTGGTAATTAGTAAATGGAATCTGAAGGACTCTAAGTAATTCATGTAAACTTTTTGTTACATCCTTTATTTAGATTTACATTTGTGTTTTGGTTAACTATTGTTGAATGATCTACAAGACTTTGCCCTTGTAATTGTTCATGCTCTTTGGATACTTTGGTTGGATGATCTACAAGACTTTGCGCTTGTAATTGTTCATGCTGTTCGAGGAATTGCTGCATCTAAGAAGACTTTGTGCTTCTAATGCGACAAACGAGATATCTATCACAAATCCACCATTGACAAAAGCTATGGAACAACTTTGTGCCTTCGTGAGCTTTCCTTTTTACTTTACTTGTTTATTGTTAATTACTTCTGGTATCTCTACGCTTTGCTTTGACAAGATAGAGGAATTGGTATTACTGCTAGTTGATCGTTTAAAGTTATTAAGAATTGAGAACTTCCAACAGTGAAGCATTGTAAACATCTTCTTTGAAAAAAGAGAGAAGGATGAATGTAACACACCCCCCCCACTTCGTAAGTATTGTGTACATTTTGTAATTACTTTGTTTGTTTAACCATCGCTTCTGTCAGTAGTAAGAAGGGCGCCTCCCCTTTCTGAGAGGAGAGATTTACATCTCACATAGCTATGGCTGAAGTCCTAGTTGTGTAATCTATTGAAAAACTGATTACATAATTTTCACCCAACAGTACTGTTCAATAAAATTCACCACTCTTAATGCAGTGGTTTGAGGAGTATCCAGAGTTTCTATCTAATCCACTATACATAGGAGGAGATTCATATGCTGGCATGTTTTTTCCACTAGTGGCGAAGAAAATAGCAGATGGTATGGCTTAAATGAACAAGTTTTTCTATTTTCCTCAACACATAATCCGTCCTCGATATTGGAGAAGGTTTAATGCTTTCTTATGATAGCAGTAGCGTAGGTATCAGTTGCCTATGTTTTTTTAATTTTAGCCCATAGCCATGTGCAACTGCATGTAGTTGATAAAGTTTGAACCCAAAAGTTGATTAAACTTTAAATTGAACTAGAAGAGGTTTTTTGTGGTCACATATTTCCATTTGTTTTTGAAGGACTTGACACTACATTGAATTTCATTTTAAATTTTTTTATCTCTATGTTGGTATCACAATTTTTTTCGCTTTAAATATTTGAATATTTGAGGTACTAAAGGCAGCAATGGAATTCAGAAGTTCTTCTGTCTATGACAGGCATTGCTACAGGGGTGAAACCTACTTTGAATCTTAAGGTCAGAAAGCTAAGCCCAACCTAATTCAACCCTGCAACTTTCAAATATTGAACTCTAAATTCACCCTCATGAAAAAACCTTACAACTTGTATTATTAGTGTTACAGGGATACATGGTTGGGAATGGTCTAATAGATTTCGAAATGGATAGTAATGGAAAGGTGCCCTTTGCGCATGGAATGGGGCTCATATCGGATGAGTTATACCAGGTACTGTTTCCTCGTAGTTTTTCTAAACAAAAAATGATTCTTTTTAACAAAATTTTAAGCAATACAACCTCAGCTATACTTGTAGCGCAGGAGGGAGATGGTACTCAAAGCATGGTTGGAAACAGCCACAAGTTCCACAAGCCAAAATCTGGCTAAATTGGCGAAAACCATATGTGCAACTGAGCCAACATAGCTAAGACAAAACTCCCATTACAATCTAAAATTGACTTCTCCCATCACAGATAAAATTTAAAGCCATTGTCTTCTCCTTCCAATTTCCAGGCAGATAAAGCTCTGAGACTTGACGGCTTCCCAATTTTTTTCTACCAAACTTTCTGGTCCGCTATCAAATCTGATCTATTGATTGTGGAATCCAGCCAAAACAATAAAATGATTGGAAGTCTCAATACCACCACCATAATCTTTATCGAACAGAAGTCTAATGCTGAACACCTGGCCAACAACTATCTCATCCCTCTCTACAACATAGCTTATTAAATTCTTTCAAAAGTACTAGCATCTAGATTGAAATCCCTCTCCATAAATTGATCTCCTCCTTTCAATGTACCTTTTTCCCAGATTGCCAACGTATTATCCATCATGAAATAGTTTAGTTTGCACTCTCAGAATTGCTTGGACATACTATTTAAATTTAATATTTCTATGAAGTGGTCTTTGGCTTCTTGCTGAAGTTGAATAGATTACAAAGAGTTCATTTGAAATGAATTTGTTAAATGCAAAGGCCTTTCATCTTTAAAGAGATGAGGCCAAGATTGTGTTGTGAGCAAATCTAGTAGAATGAATACCTCTTAGTCCTTGAGACTAAGCTGAAGGAGTTCAATTATTTGTGCAATTGGGACTTACTTGCCAAAAACCTTGAGACAATCAAATTTATTGATTGTCTCCTCGTCTATGTCGTAGTCCTCTCTTCTCTATGCAAGCTCTTGGACAATTAGTTGCCGCTTCCAATCTTTTGAGGGACTCAAGAAAGATGATCTATTCATCCAATTTTTGTTCATCAATATGGGAGAAGCCTTGATTTGGGATTTTTTTCACATGGCCCACATTAAATACATAGTCCCTTGCAAATTCCAAGTGGAGAATTGGAGATGAATACACAATTTTTCACTTGGTGAATGACTCTAATTCTATCCACTACAATGCTTTATGAAATGAAGGAGTGGACCAAACTACTCCATCAATTTCAAGCAAAAGTGGGACAAACTATCAACAAAGTTTTTCTTCATCCATCTTTCCAACAATCGGGAAAGGTCAGCTCTCCAAAGCTTACAATTTTAGGAGGGAACCTTTCATGTAAACCTTTGTATCTCCACTCAATATTAGAAAGGGAAACAATTATGGGACAACCCAATACAATAGATGTGACACACAATTTCTCATTAGACACAAATATGTCTCTCCTTTGTGGGGAAAGTTCAACTCCTTGAACGAATTCCTTCCTCTACCTCAATTAATAGTAGAGGAGCTCTTGTGCATAAAATGAAATTGCATATGGCAAGAAACATGTAACATGAACAAGTCCTAACTTGTCCTATGAAGTATAATATGTAAACCCAAGCACTAAGGAGGATTGAACATAATGAAATTACCCATCCCCAATAAGCCCTTGGCTGTGAGAGTTACTTGGTGGTTATGCAAATAATTGGATGTAATTTGGAGTTAAGATTCAAGAAGCATAAGAGAAAGAGGCACTTCCTTCCAATCCCCACATGCTTCATGCATAATAGGGCCTTGACCTTTCAAGAATATTGAAGCTTCTTCAACAAGCATGTATCTCTTTATAGTCAACCTCACCTGGAAAGTTGCTAATGATAGACTAACCTACTACTAGAGGAAGATTAGGGAGATCAACACACAGTCAACTCTATCTAATCACCAATCTCTAATAACTCCAAACCCATAAATTCATTTATAGCTTAGCCTATGGTCCTCCAGATCACAACAACCAACTAATTTGAAGCTATTTACCAACACCTTGGTACTATTAGATACGTGTAGTCAACTTTGCCTATTCTTTACTCGGCCACACCCAATGGGATCTTGTAATGTCCCCTTCTCAAGCCTGATCTTTTCAGTGACCATTGGCCTATTCCGGAGACCTGTAGGCTAGTCAGAAGGCAAAATTAGGGTTTCCTATTTTGAAGGATGTTCTTGCTCGGAGTTGGTTGTTTCAGTAGCGGATTCTTTTTGGGTTTTCAGAGAGCTTCGCAATGGTATATTCTTCTTGGCATTCTGAGCATCTTCAAGAATTTACTATTTTTAGTAAATTCTATTTCGGGCAGTGAACCTGTTGGTCTTAGCACAGTTGACTTTCCTCTTCAGCTGACTCAATTGGCTTATTCAGTTTCTAGCTTCGGAATGCAGTTTTGGAGAGATAAGTTCATTTTACTTAAATAACATTATATTTTAATGTTATTTTACCACCTTGGCCTAGTCTATTAACTTAATGTTATTTTAAAAGGTGGACTTGAAGGGTGGCGCCATCATTGAATTAATATTGCAATTATTAAGTTTGATTTAAAAGCCTTAAGTGGAACGCCATTTCCAAAGCTATGAATTTAATTAAAAAGTCAAATTGAAGAAAGGGACGCCATCTCTTGGGATTAGGGTTTGACTCTGGAATGAAGGTTAGGGTTTCAAGGAGGTCAACGGAAAATTATAAAAGGAAGCCTTTGGTTCTCATTTCAGCATCTTGGGTCTATAGTATTGTTACTTTGCCGAAATGGTATTGGATCGCTTCGAGGAATGAAGGCCTCCTAGCTCAGGCATTGCTTCTTGCTTGCAATACAGCAACTAGTGATGAGATAGTGTAATTTGTGAGTTTTGCATTGGGTTTTGAGCATTGTATTCAGCTTGTGCCTTGTTAATTCAGTTTTGCATATTAGAGGTTTTCCAGATATTGCATTTTTAGCTACAACAGATTTGAGTTTTTATTCGTAAATCAGAAAATACAAAAATATTGCTTCTGGGTACTGTTTCATTCTCTCTGTTTGTAAGGGGCGACCCTATTCCCAAAGTTATAGTTTTTATTTTGAAGGCTGTGATTTTTAAAAGGAAATCGCCCCTCTTGCTGGGCCGTACCATTTGCCTTTCTTGGGAATTGTGCCATTAATTCATATCTGCATTTTGAGTCAGTTTCATGTGCCAATCTTGGGTGCCATTAGCTCAGAGTCATATTGCATTCTGTATCTTGAAATTTGAGTGAGTCTGGAGATAGTTGTGAACGTTTTTGTGAAGTACAGGGTTGCTATTCGTGCACGTGGAAATCTGGACTGTCAAAAATTAGATTATCAGGTTGGCTTTAAAAGTGCAGTTTCTGATTAAAGCTTTCTTATTTATTGAAGGGAATTCTATAAATATTGTTGCAGCTCTATTACATTTGATTCATATTGATAGCAAGGCAATGTCTAACATTTTGTAAGCTGGCAGTAGTACTGACAGTAGTTTATAATCTTGTTTTATCAATTTGTAATGATCAACTCTACTTTCAGTATTTGCTATTGTATTCCCTTTATCTCCGCCCTATGGTAGCTACTTTCCCAGTCCGGGTTAGAAAGCACATTCTGGGTGTCGAGTACTTTCAGCATTATAGTTATCTCTTTCAAGCATTGTAATTTCTATTATCTCTGCCATATGGTCGCCTCATTTCCGTATTGGATTGAGTAGCACATACTTGGTGTCGAGTGTGCTTTCAGTACATTAGATTTCAGGGATCCTCTGACCACATGCTCGTCGTTCGCCGACGCATCTTGGTTAGAGTTCTTGCATAAGCATTTTGATTAAGATCCTCTGACCAATGCTCACACCTTGCCCACATCGGGATCCTGGTGTACATTCTAGTTAGAGTTGCTTCAGCATTGTTTTGGTTTAGCTGCTAACCTTAACGGGTGCATTGATTGTAAACTGTTATTGAAAATTCAAAAAAAATTTGGCTCAGAATATTTCAGATCTAGGGTTGTGCTTGGCTAGGGAATATGAGGGACCATATGTGTGTGGGTGAATTTTTCTAGGTCATTATAAGTGGTTTTTGGCCCATGGTTTATACCCATTTTTTGTAATATCACCTAGCTGTTTCCTATAGTGATGTGCCTATAAATACTCACATGTGGATTAGGGTTAAAAGCATAAGCAAGAAATATCTTTGAGTGTTTTCTTTTCTAAGTTTTGTCTTGAAAGGATTTCCCAGGGAAAATATTTGTGTTGTATTGTGGGTGCTCCTTTATTTTCTTTCTATTTCATTTAAGATTTAGTTACTATTACTTCTCCCATGTAAGTTCATCAATATTATTTCTCTTCAAGTACCTTGTAACAACCCAACCTACCTTTTTTTTTTGCAAAAATAAATGCAAATTCAATGTCTTTCTAATTACCACGATCTAGAGTGGGCAAGGTGAGAGCATATGGTGCTTCCAACCACACAACTATTCTAAATGAATGTAATTACAAAATGACATGGAAGCAAGTCGAACAGAATACGTAGGCAACAAAGCTAGCCTAATCAACACCTCTTCAACGAACTGCATAAAAATTACATGTAGGCGGCAAAGCTAACCTTATCAACACCTCTTCGGTGGAATGCATGTATGTAATGCAAACAACTGGTAGAATGTCTAAGCTTGATTCAAACCAAATTGGTTGATAATTACATCTTGTTCATTGCCAAAATGGGCTAAATGATTATGCTATAATGGTTGGCAATAAACCGTCCAACTTACACAATATGAAATGTATGCAAATGACAACCTTTCAGCAGTATTACCATCCAAAGTTTACAATATATTCATGAGATGCACTACACATTGATATATGATGAAGCAACTGCTGAAAAACAACTATAACATCAAATCTGATAATAAACAAACATTGCAACAACACAATTAATTAGTTCATAAATTCTCATGGAAATGAAATATATACCCACCATGACAAATAGAACTCTGCAATGACAAACTAGGATGATTATAATCTGATCTAGGCACTATTATCACCAAAATTAGACTGGAATATTGTTGTTATCACCTTGCAACACTACTCAGACAGCTGATATGAATCACTGGAGGCTAGAGCACTCTAGTAATGACTGAAATATCGCTAAGCTACTCCAAAAACACCCTCAAAATGCATGTTTCCAGACTAACATAACTATATTCAGGTCTGATATAGCTCCATAGAAGAAGGTACGACGTCTCCATCGAGCTCATAAATCCACAAGTCTTCTTGTAACCTCCAAAAGATCAACAATGTAACATATTCACTCATACTACGAAGGAATTCCTTTGGTTTTTACCATAGAAGTAAAATAAAGAATTTGCTTAAAAATAGGAATGTAAAAATTTGTCTTTTCATACATCATTTATTGCACATATCAAATATGAAAGTATAAAATAATTTTTTTTTTGGATGGTCATCCACAAATTCTTTTTAGCTACCCGATACGGGAGCACAAGCCTTCTTGGGCTGAAACTCTTCGGCTAAGAGCCAAGGATTGAGGGGTATCCATTCCACCAAATTCTTCTGGGGCACGATCCCGACCTCATCCCTTTTTCGGTGTCGGAGCCTTGGTGGGCTCATTTAGAACCTTTCAACTTCACCAGTAGACCAAGGGCCCATTGATAGTATAAAATAATTTTGAATTTGAACTTCATTACATTTTAATTTGAAAATGAGATAAAACTTTCCGTTTACAATTCATACATGATAAAATATCAAGTATACAAATTTACAAATTACAATACAGTTTTAAGGCCAAGTCTTCCATATTTGGACAATGCTTCTATTTCACAAGCCTCGGTGCTATCGTCTACAAGAGGGAGAGCATCACTCGAGATCTTTACCTCCAACCACAAACCGACACTCCCCTGCACACCTTCCATTTGGAAGTGTCCCTACCCTTCGCAAAGAGTACAAACTAAGGAACCTACAAGTATGCCATCCGATAGTGTTGTGTCCTACATAACCAATCGACCATACAAATTTAGACTTCTCTAACTAAGTATGACCAATTTGACTAGATATGCAATCTGGATCATGGTGAACTGACTAATGCATGCAGAGACTTTTTCATTACTTTGGCCAAAGTTTTTGAATTACTTCAAACACTTCCTTAAGAAGTGGAGTCACATGTTCACACACCTCGAACTCAACTTGGAAACCACCTTGACCTAAGGTTTAACTCAAACTGACTATTTGACCAACTGCTTTGACTTTTTATAAAGTTACTAAATCATAATATAATGACTCACTACGCTGGTAAACGACTAGGTTGGTTATTTTTTATGACTTTGAACACCCATATTACGTTCTCGTAATAGCTTGGGACTTGGCATTTGCCACTTGTTCAAGTCCTTGAATCGAACCCATGAGAGTAAACTACTCTCCTAGTTTTCATGCACATTTGGTTAATAGTAATGTCACAATGTCATCGACTTGAGACACTTGGTCTCATATTTAATTAATGACTACTTGTCAAAATATGTAAAATATTATAATGTCGAAAGTCGAAACAATAATAAAAGATCACTTCTTTATTAAAGTAGTTCAGACTTTCAGTGATTTTCTTTTATGGTTCTATGTTTGAAAACCTAATAACAATTCTGGTAATCATATAATATAAAATTCCAACTTATTGAGTTTGAAGGAATACTTTGTTCAAGTGTTGAAATTTCTTCAATAAATCAGCTTATATAGCTGTCTTTAATTAGTTATCTCAGCTGAGAAAACACCTTGCTTATCTCATAATCCATAATCACATATCATAAAGTATTCATTACATAAACTTATATAAATATCTATATATGAAACTAAGAATAATCTTTATTTGAGAAAGTCAAATATATCGATCATTTTAACACAACAGCAAATTTTCTTTCTAATTTGCTGCTCATCTTGGATTGGAAGAAAAACAATTTAAGTTCTCGTTTCTTACTGGAAAATTAAACTATTTTTCCTTTGTTTTAACTTGGTTTATTCTTCGAAAAGTAAACTAACCTTCCTCTTTTAAAATCTAGAAAATTATAAAATGCAAACTAAAAATTACACAAAGAAAATTGAATATAATAACATGCCTGAGATATTCTTTATCTGCCCTGCACTTGAGCTCCAAAATCATAGTCAAAGTGATTTGCACAGTATTTTCCAAGAAAATGCAACTTTCCTCAAGAGCCCAGCTAGCAATGTTGGAGAAAAACTCAGACTTGTTGCAAAATACCTTCAGAAAAATACCAAGAACTAACAGAAAAAATATCCTCTTTGCTCTTAACAGTGAATTCTCTCTATTTATGACTTGATTGCAAGACTCAGTCACACAGCCACCCAAGCTCCAACATAAACATCTCTGCCTGTTTGTGAAGAAATAAATTGGTTCTAGCTCACTGGCATTACACCAAGAAAGAGAAGGAAAGAATTCTCCTTTTAGTCGCTGCCTTCTCTCTATAATCAACTCAGAATGAAACAAAGCAATAGAGAAATAAAAGAAGGATTAAAAGAGAACTCTGTCTCTTCACCCACGGTTTGTCACTTTACTCTTCTATTCTTGCATGTTCAGAAACTATGAATGGAAAATGCATGTAATCTTCTTCCTACCCGCTGCTGTTATTCTCATACATGAGAAAGAAACATAAGAAAAATTCACAAAATGCAAACACCTTTTCTCTCCAAAAGGCTGCGGCTTCCTTATTCCTGTGTTAACCAAAAACAAAAAGCTCTCATGAAAAACTTACAATAACATAACCTGAAGTCCTCGACTCCTCCCCCATCTCAAGCATCTACAATAATGTCTAAAAGAAATGTTTTTGTCTAACATATACCACCACTGATTCTCTCCCAAAACTGTTGGCATTCATTACTATCCATTTCTCTTGAAGTTTGGCGCCCAATATGTATTAATTTGCAAGCTAAAAATAGTAGTGTTCGCCCCAACAAGTAGCTCGACCACTATCATATTATGCTCATTGTTATGAGCTTTCAATGCAGACAAAAATGCATTCCTTTGATGGTTTTTAACTTGCCACTTTGTGGCTTGAAAATGATGTTTGAATTGGTGCCACTATGGTGGCTTTAATTGTGGTTTTAAATGCAACCAAAAACAGTTATAAACTTACCATGCTACAGCTTCAAATGGCTGATAAAAGTCATTTAAAGGATAGTTGCAACTGCCACTTAGTGGCTTACAAGGAGTTAAGGAAAGATGCACCACTATCATATTATAGTTATGGCTTAAATGCCAAGTAAAACTCCATAAAAAGAGCCTTCGATGGAGGCTAAAATGCCTCTTGAAGAGCTTTATTAATTGCAGATTTGAATTACTATATACATGCTTTTATAAGCATGATAATTATTAAAATATAATCATCATTTTTTTTTTGTATTAAATATAGTTTATCAAAATCTTACATTTTTCCATCAGCTGTTATTTACAATGCCTGTTAGGCTTGGTACACATTCTTTGCTTCTAATTACAGCTGTTGTAACTGGTTACATACATTTTAACTAGATATATTACATTCATGCAATTTGATACACAAATATCTTGCTGCTGTACACTTTTTTGCAATTCTGGACAGCTTCTTTTTTGCTGTTTTTGACATAGAAGAACTGAATTTGAAGGTATTTATTGCCATTCATGTACACACAGTCTCTTTTTGCTGATTTCTCCTTTCAATATGCTGTTGTAAAGCTTTTGGAACTCTATGAGATCTTCTTTGAATGACCGGTTGTCCTCTCCACTGAGCTGCCACTGTCTTGTGGCATTGATCTCCTCGTTGATGTCTTCAAATTTCTTACCCTTGGCCATTTTCCTCAACATTGATAACTGCAATGCAATAGAGAAGTGTATGAGTCTTCTAGCAGACTCAGTAAGTGCTCTTTTTCTCCCTTGGTACTTTTCTTCATTCCTATATTTCCAAATACACCATAAAATTTCTGTAGAAAGTGAAAGCCAAAATAGATTTGCTTCTTTTCCAACATTTACAATTTGTCCAAATAGTATTTCTTGTTTGATAGTGGGGTTCAAATTCTCCCCCCAAAACATTCCTGCACAAAACATTAGCCAAACTTCTTTGCAAAAAGACAATCAAAAAATATGTGATCAATAGTTTCTGGTTTTTTGCACAATTCACATGTATCTACAGACTACAATGTTACCATTTATGGTGATAGGAAGTTTTTTGAGTAATAGAAGCCATTTAAAATAAGCCTTTTTTGGCTCAATTGTGGTGATCCAATTCCGTGAAAAATCCTTCTTCCATCTTTCCTGGTTTTCTTTTAAGTTCCAGCATTTATTTACATGCTCAAAAATGCAGTTTGAAAAGATTTGAATACTATAAATTTTTTTTTGGATTTAAGGTGTCTAATTTAGTGCCATCCTCACATTTGCAGCATTCCAGGTTGATGGAACCTTGTTCATTACATCAGAGGCCATCCTTTGTTGATTTCCCCAATTTTTCCAAGCTTCTCTAAGTATAGTGTAAGTTCTCCATTGGGAGTTTGGAAGGTTGAATTTATTTTTTAGAGTATCCCAATCTTTTAATTACTCCTTGTCTAAAATGTCCTTGAAGATTTTGATCCCTTTTTTGGCCTAGGCTTTTGCTGAGCAACCTTGCAACAATGCAAGGTATTTCCCTTTACCTGTTAAATTCCACCATACTGATTTATTTATGCAGCTTACACTATTACTACCACTAATCCCAAAGATGTGATTTTGGATTTAACCAACTCCTAGGCTTTCCATATCGTTTTGAACACCAAGGATCCACTGGGGGAGACCGAGAAGTTTCCAAATAGTAGATCACAGCCAGGGATAGCTTTCCAAGATTTGGCTTTTTTAGGTACAACCTTCTGAATGTTCTGCCTGATAAGAACCTTCCAAGGTTCCTCACCCTTGGCAGAGTTCAAGATCCACTTAACATCTAGAGCAACACCTTGCTTTTTCAGATCTTTCAGCCCTAGCCCACCAGCCTATTTGCTCACACAATACCACTTCCAACATATGACATGCTTTGTTTTTCTTCCTTTTCCATTAGACCAAAGGAAGTTCCTTATCCTCTTTTGTACCTCCTCCATCTGGTAGCTGCAAAACAGCCATACCGAAGAGTAGTACAATGTGTAGGAGGAAAGGATCTTTTGACAGACTTGGAATCTACCCGCCAAAGATAGATACTTCTTGTTCCAACTATCCAATTTTTTATCAATCTTGTTTTTAACCCAGTTCCACATGTCCTCTAGGCATGGGCTAACCAAAAAGGGGATACCAAGGTATCTAACTTTTTTGTTCGGTCCACCCCATTGGATGTCGAATTTATTGAACCAGTCAAGGGTGCAATTTACCAAGCTTAGCATGATTGATTTGGGTTTGGAGATCTTTTCTCTAGATGCCTCACAAAAGATGTTGAGATTATACATTAAATGATTTATGTTTTTTTCTTCCAGTTTTTCAAAAATAGTTGTATTATCCACAAAATGAATGTTCCTCAATTCTTATCCATTAGGCAATACAAGGCCTCTAACTCTGGGACTGAGTGTTTGATCCCTAAGAAGGTAGAACAGGGCTTCTATCACAATCACAAACAAGGCCGATGCCAGGGGGTAGCCTTGTCTTATTGATCTTCCTAGCTTGATCTATTTGGAAAACACTCCATTTATTTCCACTTGAGCTATAGCATCTTTTAAGAGAGTTTTAACCATCTTGCTGAATTCAACTGGAAATCCAAAAGCCTCAAGGGTCATAATTAGGAAGTGCCATTCTACCCTATCATAAGCTTTTTCAAAGTCCAGGAGGAGCAACCCTATGGTTTGATTGGAGCTCTTGGCCCAATCCATACCTTCCCAACTAGTGATTAGGTTCTCAAGAATTTATCTCCCTTTCATAAAGCCAGTTTGAGTGTAGCTAATGATCTCTATTAGTAAGTCCTTGATTCTCAGAGCTAGTAGCTTTGCTAAAATCTTGTATGAAACATTTAGCAATGTTATCGGCCTCCAATTTTTTATTAGGTTTTTGTCACCTTCTTTAGGGATAAGTTTGATAATGTCTTTGTTAATTTGATTCCAAAGGGAAATTTTTTCAAAATATTCGTTGTAGACATGACAGAGATCATCACATATCCACTCAATATTCTATTTATAGAATTCTATAGGGAGACCATCTGCATCCGGGGATTTGTCAGTGCTGCAAGTTTGAATGGTTTGGGCAATTTCTTCTTTTGTAATTCTTTCACTAAGCATTTCTTTAATTTTTTGCACTTTTAGAAGACACCTTCTTAGGAATCAGTTTTTTGTAGATCTCCAAGGCCTTAGCCACCTTGGGATCAATACTCCTAAGGTGAAGAGGTTTTGATAAAATTGAAAGAATTGGTCTTGGATCTCACGAGGATCTTAATGCATCTTGCCTTCTTCCCAAACACAACCTATTTTTTCTCTTGTATTCTTATCTTTTAACAAATTGAAGAAGAATTTTGAACCTTTGTCACCATTATTGATCCAATTCATTTTGGATCTTAGTCTTAACCCTTGAGTTTTTTAGGTTTGAATTTTCCTTAATTCATCAATGCACTTGATTAACTCAACATTTACACACTCATTTGAGGGGTCCAGTTGAAGATCATTTTCAAGGTTAAAGACTTTAACTTGTAGAGAGTTCTCTAACCTCCTTCCATCTAGGGCCAGATTTTTCCCAACAGTTTGGAAGATACTAGCCCAAGTTTTGGTGTTTTGATTCCATTTTTCAATTGGGGACAGTTTTTTAGCAGCCAATTATTAATCTCTTTGATAGTGAAAATTGCATTGTTGCAATCCTCAATCTTCAGAAGATTGGTATTTAGCATGAATTTACTATCTTTTTTGTTAAGTACTTGCTTACTAGAATCAAGCCTAATCCTTTCTTTAATGGGATGGTGATTGGATAGTGTACTAGGATATACACAAACTCTATTTCCATCCTCCATGCTATCAAACGAAATCAAGTCCCTATTTGCATAAAACATGTCAAGCCTTGAGTAAATTCTTTTATTACCTTTCTGGCATTACACTATGTAAACTAAATGGTTTTATTCTCTTTTTTTCCCCCTTCTAGCGGGTCAAAGATTTTGAGCTTGTTTTTCAGCTTTTCCTAGACAAAATTTTCATTCCCTTTCCATTCAAGGTCAAGTCCTCCAATTTTGTCATTTCTATTTTCAATCATATTGAAGTCTCCACCTAGGATCTAGGGAATGTTGTCTAACTCACATAGCCACTTCTAAAGTTCCACTCTCTCCCTATAGTCATTGGGAGCATACACCAAGCAGATACCAAGTTTTTTATTATCCTTTTCAATTACAACCTAGACAACCCTATTACAAGGGGACTTGCCACTGCTTGTGACAAATTTTTACCATTTATTGCTAAGAAGTATAGCTACCCCACCTTTTCCTTTTTCATGGCTAGAGTATACCTGGATTTTTTTGGGTTTCTTCTCAAATGGATGTTGGCATAATTTTCTAAAAATAGAAAGTTAGGCTTCCAAGGCTCAAATTGATTTTGATTGGCTTAAAATACTTCCTCATCAGGCTAGTCTAGTTAGAATCATCAAAAGATCAGATTTGCCCTAGTGGGTCTATTATGCCTTTCCAAAAGCTTTTTCAGGAGCTCCAAGGTCATTAATGGAGGTTGCTCAACTGCCAGGTGTCAGATTTAGAGTCTCAAGCACTACACAGATCAAGGCAACAACAAAGATGATCGAGAAAATGAAGAACGAAGGGAGGAAGTTGGAGAACCTTAAAAATGGCAAAATTTTGACTAAGTCTGGAAACTCTAGGCACCCCTGCCCAGTCTAGGCGCCTAGACACTCATGCCTTAGAATTTTTCATTCTCTAGCAACCAAGGCAACGACAAACATGAGGAATGAAGGGAAAAGTTGAAATTTATAGATAAAAAACTGACTCTGGTGATCATAGGCACCCTAGCTAGCTAGGGGTTCCCAATTTTTCAAGGCACTAGTTGATGGAGTTAGGGTTTGTGATCCCAGACAATGTTGCTCAAAATTCAGCAAGGTTCGTAGTGAATCCAACAACACGGTCATCGGATCAATCAGTCAGCCGGAATTCAAGATTGAACGGAGAAGTCTTGGCATAGTAGCAAACTACAAACTAGGAAAATATCAGAAAATAAACTATCTATGGGATTCTTGGACGCCCCAGGTAGCTAGGGGCACCCAGGGTTTTGGAGGACCTAATGCAGAGGTTAGGGTTTGCAAATGTACTCACTGTCTTTGGAATTTTGTAAGCTTTCTACTATACACCTCAACCTGATCGTCAGACTCATTAGTTGCCAGCAATTGCAAATCAAATGGAGGGAAAAGCATGAGGTACAAATTTGAAAGATGAAAATCAAGCAAAAATGGCTAACTCTGGAGATGTTGGGCGCCCTAGGTAGCCAGGGGCACCCAAGATTTTGAGGGCCTAAAAGTGCAAATTAGGGTTTGTTACCTCCAGCAGCTTTTCTTTAGATTCAGTCTAGCTCTTCAACGGATTCAATGGTGAGCTCATTAGATTTGTCAAGCACTAGTTATGTCAGATTGAATGGGGGAATAAAATGTTGCAAAATGAGAAAAGTCAAAAGCAGAGTTGAAAATGTCAGAATAGATTCTAAATCTAGAGGATTAACACACCCCAGGTAGCCAAGGGTGCCCAAGTTTTTGACTCCCAAAATTCAATCTTAAAAAGATCACTTCTAGAAGACCCCCCTCAAAATTCTTCGAGCTATCCAATGAGTCCAGCCATTAGTTCATCGGGCTAGTCAAATTGCCAGAATAGCGAATTCATCTGAAGGACAAAAAGCATCAACAAATTTAAGATTATACAAAAAATTGCTATCTCTGGTGATCATGCGTGCCCCAGATAGCCAAGGGTGCCCAAAATTTTGAGGTCTAAGAATTAGTTTTCCGAGGTTGTATTCTCCAAGATGATCACTCCAGATTCAATCAGGGTCCGCAACAAGATCATCAGCCAGTTTGCAGGATTCACCAAGCGCCCGGAATCGAGGATCAAACGAAGGTCAAAATCAAGCAAAAAAGTTGAAAATGTCAGAAAATTGGCTAAGTTTGCTAAGGAAAAGTGATCCTAGTCAAGAAGGGTGCCCAAGGCTCAATGCCTTAGAAATTTTTTCAGTTTTCATCATGCATCATTCAAATAATGTCCACATATGATGAATCTAATCAGGATTGGCTTCAAAGGATTTCAAGCTGGAGAATAAAAGCATTTTTCTTCCTCAAAATCTATTTAAGGAGGCTTTGAAATTCATTATTCACAAATTTTTGCAGGTGGCGTCCAAGAGCAAGAGAGGAGGAAACTTAAAACTTTATTTATTTCAAGATTCGAAGGCCAAAACTCAGTGCTTTGTCAGATTTTTTCATATTTTCCATATCAGCACACAAAGGGGCTCTCTTTTTCATGCTTTATTTCTCCAGGGCATCAATTTTCAGAAGAAGGGGGTCAATATTTTCAAATTTCAACAATCTGGGTCAGCTTGGTTTTCGATTCTCTACAACTTTGGAGAAGTTTTCAATTTTCAAGAACCTGCTTTTTCCTTGCATGTCCAAGAAACCTTTAGTATTTTCAAAATCTAATCAACTGGGTTCATCCAAAACGTGATTCTACATAAAACGCAACTCTCAGCTTTTTCAGAAAAATTCAAAAATTAGGGTTTCTGCTTTTTCAATCAGCCATCAACAATTTTCAAAAACAAATGATCTGGCTATTCTTGCAACAAGATCCTCTACAAAACCCATATCTCAGATTATTTTTGAAAAATCTGCCCTTTTGAAGAAGAAAAATTAGCAAGCTATTTTAAGCTTTTGCAGAACTTGTCTGAGCATAGTCAAGTTTACAATCAAACTTCAATATTTTCAGCATTGAGTACTTTCCCATTGAATTCAAATCCAAACAAGTGTTATATCATGATTATCTAAACAGACGATGTTGAGAAGTGCTTCTCAATACCACCATGGATAGAAAACTTCATCATCTCAGTTGAAGAATGTAAAAAGGTGTGGTATAAGCAAAAGGACAAGTAGCAGAAAAGAGTTGTACAATACTCTTCCATTGAAAATCAGAAGTCTCAGAAGCATAAAAGTTGCGAAAGATATGCCGAAGCAAGAGGATATATTTATCAAAGCTCATCACTCCAATTGCAGAGCCACCGAAACTAGCAAGATTTGATAAAGCAGCTAAAGATGTCAAAGATTTTTTGAGATCAATTGCAAAAGGCGAGGAAATCCTGGAAAAGTGGAATTTTGCTATAGATAGTATTGATGCTCCTGATAGAGATGCAGTTTCCAGCTTTGGAGGATGTGGTTGAGATTTAAAGCAGCGGTGAACTAGAAGCTTTCTCAGAGCTTTCTTTCTATTCTTGACTTGTTCTTATCCATTCTTTGTGAAGGACAAATATCAAGTTGTAATAGTTGGCACTTTCCCTTTTTCTTTTTTTCTTTCATAGGTTGTTAGATGCTTATCTTGTTTTAGTTTTAAAAATAAAGCTTGCATGTTGGCAAGTCTTGGTTGTAAAAGCAAGGATATTTTAGGGTTCCCTCTACTTGTGTATAAATAAGGGCCTATTTTACTAGAACCATGCTTGTGATAACAAAACGCTGAGCCTACTAGTGCCTTCTAATTGTTATTCAATATTGTTCACTTAGTGTAAGAGCAAGTTTGTATGCCTCCTTTAGCTACAAGATATTGTTTAGTTCATGTGTTATTTGTGTCAATATATTCTGGTCTGATCACTGAATTGTAAGCCTATTTTGCTACAATCCTGTTGTCCCAGAAGTGTAATCTTTGCTACTTGAAATTTAAGAAAAGGAAATCTTATGCCTGCTTTACTTTGATCTACTATCTTAGGTTTCCGTTTTATGTGTTATGCTTACATGATCTTTATTTCAGCTTGCATTGAAAGTATAGTAGATGTGCGTTGGAAGAAATTTTATTTAAGTGTTTGTGTCAAAGAATCATTCCTTGTTCATTTCTAACTCTCAATCTCTGAGTTTACTTGAGTAGTTAGAAACATCATTAGAATAGGCTTAGTCATATTTGAAATTCAAAAGAGAAAATCTAAGCTACGACGCTAGAGTTTTATAACCTTGTGCTCTTAGCTGAACAAAAAGATTGGAAAATTAGTTTTAGTTTACTTTCTTTAGGCAATATCAGCAAAGAGGGAGCTTCCCCTCCTAATTCGAAGAGCAGTTAATCTGTTCATAGCTATCCATTTCTAATCCGCATTCCAGAGGTGCAAATTGAAAGCCAACAATTAGCCATTTCAAGTCGTAGCATGGGAGGATTCCAACTCCATAGTGAACGTTATCACTCTTGCGAGGAGCATGACCGTGTTAGATAACACAAGAAATGTTCCTCCCGCAAGGAGGTCAACTAAGTTAGCTATCTCAGAAAATAGCCCCCAATCTTGTGTGAAATCCAAGGTGGGACCCCCCATCATGTCAGTGTCGACCAAATTTGTTGCTTAGGCTCTCTTATCCATAGCCAGGTAGAATTTGATACTCCAAGCTTAACGAAGAATAATAGTGAAATATTGAAGGATGGGAGGCCGAAGGGATTTTAGAAATCTATAGTTTTTTAAAGAAAAACATGGTGTTAAAGGGCCCCATCCTCGGGGACAAAATATCTAAGCCAAAGGCTACCTCCTCTTCAGCTGACCCTAAATTGCTTCATCCTGACAATAGTAAAAGCGTTGTGCATCATAAGAAGAATGCACAGCAAATAGTAATGGAAAAAATTAGACCCAAGATCAAACAAAACAAAAAAGAAATTTTTAACTCTTCCCTCAGTGCATAAAAGGAAACATTGATCATGTTGATATCTCGATTGATAAATCCAGGAATGTTTGCAGACTCAGTCTCCAATAATTATCAAATAACAAAGGCAACCAAAACTTAGACTCAAAAGTTGGTATTCCTGTTGTCCAAGATTCTAGCATCGAGGAAGTGGGAAAATCAAACAAAATGGAACCTATTAATAAAAAAGATCCAATAGACACTCGAGGGCAAAGTGATGTTTCCACTGGAAGTTCGATTTTAGAGTTACTTTTTAATTTCTCTTTGATCTGCAAGTGCGTTTAGGTTATGCTTTGTTTTCTTCTTTCATTTTCACTCTTTCCTCCATGCTTTTGAGTCTAAAATCGTGCCTCTTTTCTGGTCAAGTTTCCTTCATCATTTTTAGTTGGGTTTTGATTTGCAATGTGCATGTTTCTCCTTCTTCATGTCGTTCCTTACCTTAATTCTCATCTTTCTTTCCTTTCTAAAGTTCTTTCCCTCAAACTCGTGCCTTTGCTTATCCTTTTTCAATGTTACTTTCAAAGCAAAGACAATAAGTGCGGGTTTTTGAAATGATTCATTTCATGGTGAAAAAGAATGAATGCCATGGCGGTGAAATGCAGGTCCATTACACCAAAACATGTTTCATGTCTTAGCATTGAAGAAAACATACATTCAAATGTCCAAGCGGACTTTTTCCATGCCACTGCACTTCATCGTTTTTCACTAAATGCTAAGGCGATATTTGTAAATAAAGTCTATTGCTTTTAAAGATTCAACCATCTATCAGTTTCAGCCGAAGAACAACTAACTTGTTTCCATCAACCGTCTCACAAAAGATTAAAACTAAATAACTGTCAAACTAGGGTTCCCATTTAACCAATATATGAACTAAGGAAAGGAAAATAACTTCTCTTTATTCATTAACTAATTTCAGATCTTTCTTTTCAGCTAAATGATACAAGTAACTGTCTAACTAATTAACTGCAAATTCTTACAACGTACATTTAACATATAAGAATATCATTCATTGCA